>JAHLJS010000006.1:59661689-60031283 GCA_038502445.1 Eremochloa ophiuroides
AGGTTAGGCCGAGTCTCTCTTTTTTAATGCGCGGTGAAATGAAAGGTCATTTCACTCCCGAGTGTGGGCTCGGATCGAAAATCTAAAAATCAGGTAAAAAGAGTAGAAGTCAGGTCTTTTTATTGATTTCAAGATTTTACAAATTGTACAATGCTCGAAATTTTAAGGATAGAAGCGACGTAGCTGCCCGATGTTCCAAGCGTTGCTGTAGACCTCGCCTTTCTTGTTTGCGAGCTTGTACGTTCCGGGCCGCAGCACCTCGGCGATGATGAATGGTCCTTCCCACGGTGGTGTCAGCTTGTGACGCCCCTTATTGTCCTGCCTGAGCCGCAGCACCATGTCGCCTACGCTGAATGCTCGGCCTCGGATGCGCCGAGCATGGTACTTGCGTAGTGACTGCTGGTACTTTGCCGAGTGCAACAAGGCCATGTCCAACGCGTCTTCGCGGGAAGTCTGATTGCCCTGTTCATCATAAGCTCGGACCCTCGGCGCGCCGTACTCTAAATCCGTGGGGAGGACGGCCTCGGCACCGTACACCAGGAAGAAGGGAGTGAAGCCCATGGCTCGGCTTGGCATAGTCCTTAAACTCCATATCACTGCCGGAAGCTCGGCCAGCCACCTCTTGCCAAACTTATTCAGTCTGTTGAACATTCTTGGCTTAAGGCCTTGGAGAATCATGCCATTGGCATGTTCTACTTGGCCGTTCATTCTTGGGTGGGCTACGGCCGCCTAGTCCACTCGTATGTGGTACTCGTCGCAGAAGGCCAGAAATTTCTTTTCGGTGAACTGCGTGCCGTTGTCAGTGATGATGGAGTTCGGCACACCAAACCGGTGGACGATGTCGGTGAAGAATAACACCGCTTGCGCCGTGCTGATTTGGGCGATCGACCGGGCCTCGATCCACTTTGAGAACTTGTCAATGACGACAAGCAAGTGGGTGAAGCCCCCGGGCGCCTTTTGGAGGGGCCCTGACAAGGTCCAGTCCCCATACGGTGAATGGCCAAGTGAGGGGAAATTGTCTGGAGAGCTTGGGACTGGGAGATGTGTCTGCCGAGCGTAGTACTGGAATCCTTCACAGGAGCATACCACCTCGGTAGCATCAGCCACGGCGGTTGGCTAGTAGAAGCCCTGTCGAAAGGCGTTACCGACAGGAGTTCGTGGTGCGGCGTGATGACCGCAGGCTCCGGAGTGTATCTCTTTAAGTAGGCGCTTGCCTTCACTGAAGGGGATGCAGCGCTAGGAGGACTCCCGAGGGACTCCGTCGATAGAGGTCACCGTGGGATCATCGTGAAAGACTTAGCTTTTCGTGCCAGCCGTCGTGCTCTGGTTTTGTCCGAGGGTAAGACTCCCCGGACAAGCCAGCTGACCAGCAGGCTCGTGCCAGTTCGGCTCGTCGTCGTCCATCTCGGGCTTCAATCTCCATCGCCTCGGCTTCATCGCCGTCTTCAGCCAGGTTCTCGGGTGGCTCCCCCTTTGTCGGAGAGGGTCGGCAGCCCCCAAGGGGCTTGCGTCGCTTGAAGACGATCCGAGTTCTCCCGAGGGCTCGGGGGCCTTCTTCCCCTTGGCCCCCGAGGGATCAACACTGACTGAGGGCTTGTGGAGGTCGTTGACAATTACGCCCGTCGGGACCTGTAGCCCATTCGGATGCGATATTCGCCAACTCGTCGGCCTCTTCGTTGTAGCCGACGCGCGATGTGGTTGAGCTCGAGGCCGTCGAATTTCTCCTCGAGCAACCGCACCAGCTTGCAGTAGGCGGCCATCTTGGGGCTCTGGCACATCGACTCCTTCATGACTTGGTCCACGACGAGCTGGGAGTCCCCTCGAACCTCGAGGCGCCGGATCCCGAGCTCGATGGCTGATGTGGAGACCGTTGACCAGAGCCTCATATTCGGCCACGTTGTTGGAAGCCGTGAAGTGCAGCCACAGCAAGTACTTGAGCCGGACCCCAAGGGGTGAAATGAAGACGATGCCTGCGCCAGTACCTGCCTTCATCATCGACCCGTCGAAGTATATGACCCAATACTCTTCTTGGGTCAGGGAGTGGCGGTAGCGGCGTCTCGGTCCACTCTGCCACGAAGTCCGCTAGCACCTGGGATTTAATGGCTTTTCGTGGTGCGTAGGTGATGCCATCACCCGTGAGCTCGATAGCCCATTTAGCGACCCTGCCAGTCATCTCCCGGTTCTGGATCACTTCCCCAAGGGGGAAGGACGATACCACAGTCACGGGATGGGATTGGAGGTAGTGCCACAACTTGCGTCGGGCAAGAATGATTGCGTACACCAGCTTCTGGATCTGAGGGTAGCGTGTCTTGGTCTCGGACAAGACTTCGCTGATGAAGTAGACCAGCTGCTGCACCGGCAACGCGTGCCCTTCTTCTTGCCGTTCCACGACGATCGCTGTACTCACAACTTGGTTAGTAGCAGCGATATATAGCAAGGGATTCTCCTCTTTCATAGGAGGCACGAGAACCGGTGCTTTTGAAAGTAGAGCCTCAAGCCTTTCGAGGGCTTCCTGGGCCTCGGTGGTCCAGGTAAAGTGCTTATTTTTCTTTAGCAACCTGATACAAGGGAAGTCCCTTCTCACCGAGCCTTGAGACGAATCGACTCAAGGCCGCGAGACATCCCATAAGCTTTTGCACACCCTTGAGGTTCCGAATCAGACCCATCTGTGTGATGGACCGATATCTTTTCTGGGTTGGCTTCGATGCCACGCTCGGAAATGATGAACCCGAGGAGCATGCCCCGAGGGACCCCGAAAACGCACTTCTCGGGGTTTAGCTTTATGTTTCGCTATTTGAGGTACTCGAATGCCTCTTCTAAGTCGGCTTACCAAGTCGCCCGCCTTCCTAGATTTTATCACTATATCGTCTACGTAAGCCTCAACGGTTTGCCCCGATGAGGTCCCCAACAACTTTGAGCATGCAACGCTGGTAAGTCACGCCCGTGTTTTTGAGGCCAAATGGCATGGTTACGTAACAATATGTGCCGAAAGGTGTAATGAAAGAAGTCGCTAACTCGTCGGACTCTTTCATGCGAATCTGATGGTAACCGGAATATGCATCAAAAAAGCAAAGTCGTTCACAGCCAGCGGTGGAATCAACTATTTGGTCAATGCGAGGTAATGGAAATGGATACTTAGGACAAGCTTTATTTAAACTAGTGTAATCGACACACATTCTTCATTTTCCATTTTTTTAACCAAAACAAGATTAGCTAACCACTCTGGATGGAAGACCTCCTTGATGAATCCGGCCGCCAGAAGCTTTTGCACCTCCTTCCCGATGGCCCGGCGCTTCTCCTCGTCGAATCGGCGCAGGCGCTGCTTCACCGGCTTGGACCCGGCCTGGATGTCCAAGGAGTGCTCGGCGACCTCCCTCGGGATGCCTGGCATATCCGAGGGACTACATGCAAACACGTCGGCTGCTTGCGGAGGAAGTCGACGAGCACGACCTCCTATTTCGGGTCGAGGGTGATGCCGATCTTCAGCACCTTGCCGTCGGGGGAGCACGGGTTAAGGGGCACCTCCTTCACCCCCTCAGCGGGCTCAAAGATGCCCGTGGCCTTCTTGGGGTCGGGGACCCCCTTTGCCTTCCTTTCGTGGTCGGCAATGAGGGACTCGGACTCCACCAGCGTGCCGGCGTACTCACAGCACTCGACGTCGCACTGGTACGCGTGCTAGTAGGAAGCACCGATGGTGATCACCCCCTTTGGCCCCGACATCTTGAGCTTGAGGTAGGTGTAGTTTGGGACCGCCATGATTTTGGCGTAGCATGGCCTCCCGAGGATGGCGTGGTAGGTGCCGTGGAAGCCCACCACTTCAAACGTCAGGACTTTCTTCCTGAAATTGTCAGGAGTCCCGAAGTAGATGGGCAGGTCGATCTGCCCGAGGGGTTGCACGCTCTTCCCGGGCATTATCCCGTGGAACGGGGACGTTGTGGCCCGGAGGAGCGAGCGGCTGATTCTCATCAAGTAAAGGGTCTCAGCGTAGAGAATATTGAGGCCACTGCCTCCGTCCATGAGGACTTTGGAGAGTCTCGTGTTGCCGACGACGGGGTCGACAACGAGCGGGTGGCGCCCCGGTGATGGGACGTAGTCCAGGTGATCGTCCCGGCTGAAGGTGATAGCGTCGAGGGACCAGTCGAGGAAGCGCGGTGTCGCTGGTCCAATGGAGTAGACCTCCCTACGCTCGCGCTTTCGCTGTCGCGGCGTTGGAGCGGTCCCGGGCCCACTGAAGATCATGAGGCACTTGTCGATGGGCAGGAACTTGTTGTCCTTCCCATCCTTGTCCTCCTGATCCCTGGCGGTCTTCTTGCCGGCGTCGTCTTTGAACGCCTGCCGGCCGTAGTGCTTTTTGAGTATCACACACTGCCCGAGCGTGTGATGCACCAGGCCCTGGTGGTAAGGGCACGGTTTGTTGAACATCTCGTCAAAACGGCCCCGAGGGGGTCGTTCCCTCTTGGGCTCGGTGGCTGTCATGAGGGAGTCGTGGCGGAGGGGGACCTTCTCCTTCTTTTTCTTGCTATTTGGGCCTCGGGAAGAGGTGCCCTCGGGGGCCTCCTCCTTCCGTTTGCCCTTAGGGTCGGAGAAGAGGGCTCCCACCGCCTCGTCTCCCGAGGCGAAGCTGGTTGCAATTTTCATGAGCTCGGAGATGCTGGTGGGTGTCCGGCGTCCGAGCTCATGCACGAGCTCTTTGCAGGAAGTTCCTGCAGCGAATTCTCCGACGACGTCAGAGTCGGTGACCTGGGGCAGCTCATTGTACTGCTTGGAGAACCACCGGATGTAGTCCCTGAGGGACTCGCCCGGCTTCTGCTTACAGCTTCTGAGATCCCAGGAGTTGCCAGGGCGCACGTATGTGCCCTGGAAGTTTCCCTACGAAGATCCTAACCAGATCGCTCCAGTCAAAGATCAACCTTGGGGGGGAGATGTTCCAGCCAAGCTCTTGCTGAGTCGGCGAGGAACAAGGGTAGGTTGCGGATGATGATGAGATCATCCTGCGCACCGCCAAGCTGGCATGCAAGACGATAGTCCGCTAGCCATAGTTCGGGGTTGGTTTCCCCCGAATACTTGGCTATATTGGCCGGTTGTCGGAACCGGGGCGGGAATCTGGCCCTTCGGATGGCCTCGCTGAAGACCCGAGGACCCGAGGGCTCGGGTGAGGGCTCGCGGTCCTCATCCGAGTCGTAGCGCCCGCCCCAATGAACATGGTAGCCTGGCTCCATCGGTCTTTCGCCGACCGCGGGCTTGAAGGATGGCTCAGACGCCGACCTCCTTGCCAAGCCGTTGGTGAACCGACGGGGCCTTCGGGGCATCGGGATGCACCAAGGCCTCGCGCTCGTGGCGCACCGCACCGCCATGTTGGTGACTTTCAGCGCCACGATGTCGTGATGCTGACCTCTCCGCCTGGAGAACGGCTGCGTCCTCAAGGAGATCCTTGAGCTGGTTCCTGAGCTGCCGCGCCTCCTTGGTGGAGGGCTCAAGCATGCTCCAGAGCAGCATTGCCGCCTCCGTGAGCTTGCGGCTCGCTCGAGGCAGGGCTCCTGGTGTTCAGGCTCCATCGTCGGCGATGATACGAGCCTGAACGTCCTAGGCTCGGCGACGAGCTGCTCCGCCGGTACCTTGCTGCTCCTCGTGCTTGAGCACGGCTCGCAGCTGGGTGAGGCGCAGGCGGTCCTCATCCATCCGCGCCTCGAGTTCCCAGAGCTGCTCTAGCTCCGGAGACTGGTGTGCGGGGCGAGACGTCCCAGCCCCCGGGTCCTGCAGCGGAGCTGACCGCACAGGCCGTGGAGTCGCCGGAGGTGGAGTATGTTGCGGCCGGAGCGAGGAAGGTACGTCATTGTCGTCCCCCGAATGGACGTCCTCCACCCGTCCGTCTTCGGGGTGCACCAAGTGGTAGCATTCCCGAGCAGGGTCGATGTAGGACTGGTCGGAGTCGGTGACGATGCTCGGGGCGTCCTCCCATGAGTCGTCAGGGCGGACGGTGAAGTCCAGTTCGCCCAGAACTCGTCGTCGTCATCGCTTAGGCCCCACCGCGACGATCCCACTCCTCCGAGTATTCTTGGGGAGTGAGACTATCAGTGGAGTCTATCACCCCCCCGCCATACGCCCTGGGACTGCTCCCGGGAGAGGACGGTAGGGAGGCCACGTGGTCGCCCACGAGGTCATCTAGATGCTCGAGGCGGTGGACAGGTGTCTCCACCAAATCGTGCAACAGAGCGCGGACCGCACGGACGTGGGCGTCCACAGCACTTTGGAGCCCGAAGAGAGATGACGGCTCCGTCTCCCTCCCCCAATGAGGGCGGAGAGAGAGCCCTGTTGACGCCACGATCCCGTCCCCGCCCGTCTTTCGGGCGGTTGGCGGGTGTGTGGCTGCCGGCGCCGGAGGTGTCGGGGTGGCGGCCAGTGCTGGGTTGGCGTCCTCTGCTGGGGGCACCTGGTTGGCCGCGCCTTCCGCGACCAGGGGCAGGTTGGCACGGTTGCGCCTCCTCCTCCTGGTCCGCCGAGGAAGCGCGGCGTGCGGCGTTCCTCTCGTCCTCTGGGACTGGGAGGAAGCGTCGCCAGTGGTCCTTTCCCCGGCCGCCTGATAGGGCCAGAGTCAGGACAATGACGGTGCGGGGCTCGGTCGGACGCGGGTTCATCTCAAGCCCTTGGCCGGTGGCCACGAACTCAAGACTCCCGAATCGGAGCACCGCGCCAGCAGGAAGCATCATCGAGACGTCAGCCATCCGTAACCTGAGTCAACACGCAAAAAGCCCCTACCCGGCGCGCCAACTGTCGGTGCTAGTTTTAGCGGGTACTAACACCGGCTAGTGATTTTGTGTTTTGCAGCTGAGCCTCCGGATGGTGTGCAAGGGGGAACACAGGGTTTATACTGGTTCAGGCCAAGAGGGCCCTACGTCCAGTGGAGAGGAGAGTCGTGTTGCCTTGCACCAGGGTGCTTGTAGTAGGGGGTTACAAGCTAGGCGAGAGAGGGAAGTGCTCCCAAGTCTCTTGTGAATGTCAAAGTGTATACAACTCGCTTATTGTTGTGTGTGGTGTGGAGTGTGTGTGCGAGAGCATGAGAACCTGAGGGATTCGTCTAAGGCTGACCTCTGCTCTCCCTTTTATAGTCACAAGGGAGGGGAGAGGGCAGCGCATACATTGCTACGCATGTTACACTAGGGAGTTGTTGTCTCTGTTTGACTGTTGTCAGCTATGGTCTTGTCTCCGCGTCTCAGGAGTATGGACACACCTGATGGCTGTCCTTCCGCACGATGTGACAAGAGGGAGAGTCGCCTCGGGGCGTTGTCTCCCGAGGCTCGGGACTCCTGGAGGCGTGATGGAACGGAGCAGGGCGATATCTCCCCTCGGGCGTATTTTCGGCTTTCGGACAGTGTTTCCCGAGGGTCAGTTGGGCTCAGATGGAAGGCGTGCTCGTCTTTTCGAGTGGACAGTGCAGTAGGTGCCTTTCCCGTTCTTGCGTACCCCGTTCATCAGGCGCTTGGACCGTCGTAGTCGTAGTTGGTAGATAGGACAGTGCGGTAGGTGCCTTTCCCGTTCTTGCGTAGCCCATTCGTCAGGCGCTTAGACTGTCGTAGTCGTAGTTGGTAGATCCCGGCGGAAAACGGAGCGGTGCACCGTAGACCATACTGTGGAGAGGATGGCCGTAGTGGGCCTATCAAATCCGTTGCCAAGGAAATACTGACAGGTGGTATGGCCGTCGTGCGCGTGCGAAGCACAGTCACGTCGAGAATCTCGCCTGACGGGACAGTGCTTGTAAAGTGGTCAGAGAGGTCTCTTGTGGTCCAAGATTGCTCCGCTGACGTCAACTGTGCATTGGATGCTTTTGAGAGGTTGCGCTCGAGAGGGATGGGGAGGCTCGGGCGAATCGGAGATTCGGCTCCCGAGGGTGCCGCTTTACCGAGCTCTCTCGGGGAGACTCGGGCGAATAGGAGAATTGGCGCCCGAGGGTGCCGCTTTTCCGAGCTCTCTCGGGGAGGCTCGGGCGAATCGGAGAATTGGCGTCCCGAGGGTGCCGTTTTCCCGAGCTCTCTCGGGGAGGCTCGGGCGAATCAGAGAATTGGAGCCCGAGGGTGCCGCTTTCCCGAGCTCTCTCGGGGAGGCTCGGGCGAATCGGAGAATTGGCGCCCGAGGATGCCGCTTTCCTGAGGGTAGGCTGGCGTTGATGCAGCGCCGTCATGGGCCTCCGTTGTTGCGGCCTTCATGGGCTTTCATAGGCTTTACCTGGGCCGGGTCGTGTTGGGAATAAGTGTTTTTCATCGAAGTTAGGGGTACCCCATACTTTGATACCAGACAAAGACGAATGATCAAAAGAGGATAGTTAAAATCCTAAAACGATACTTATTTTGTGACGGAGGGTAGTATGCTTCGTTAATGAAAATTCTTCAAATAATAAGTTAAATTTAACTCATTTTTCGTAAATTTTTTAAATAAGACGAGTGGTCAAACTTAGGGTTGAAAAGTCAAACAACTTATAATTTGAGATAGATTAAGTACTTTTTTCTAGATATTTGCGTTGAATGGTTCTTATGTACAAGGAACTTATTTGGATAAGCTAAAACTAGTTGTTAGCTAGAATTAAAAATTAGTCTAAATCAGCTAAGCTTCTCTACCTAATTGGCTAACAACTAGTTCAGGAGACTTATAAGTAAAAAAAAGTAGCACACATATTAGCTCGGTAGCTACTGCTTAAATAGGCTAGAGCTTACATGATTATAAGCGAGTATAAGGTATACAGGTGTTTTTTTTTTGTTGGAAACTTAAGGTATACAAGTGTTAGCTAATCTTACATGGTATCTTCCACGGCACGCAACTAGTCTCTCATTGCGTGCTTCACTTATTGTGTGCGCAAACATGTAATTAAGGAAGGCAAAAAGAAACTGTCCATATGTATGATTAAGATTATTAAGTAGTGGCTATAGTTCTTCGATATCCATATTCCTATTTCGCATAGTTTGTGTTAACTGTTAAGAATAAAATATTACATACGAATGTTATTCATAGTTGTTCACTGAAACAATATTAGTTAATTAATTAATTATAGTTTGATAAGCTATCAACATCGATGACAGAAAACATGCAAATAGACTCTGGATAAAGAGAATCTTGGCCTATTCAGCAATAGGAGAAGTGCATACGTGGATGACAGAAATCTGAGAAATGGATAATAAAGTGATTCCAATGATTATGCAATGATGGCACTATAAATCTTGGCCTATTTAGCAAGAGGAGACATACTCCTACATACGTGGATGACAGAAATCTGAGTAATGGAGATGAAGAAATGACCCATCTGTTAATTACTAGAAGGCAATTTCCACCTGAAAGAGTTAAAAGATAAATCCTTGTAGTCCGGAAGCTCAAAGCCATGAAACGGAATCTGGAGAAGA
Organism: Eremochloa ophiuroides; assembly: GCA_038502445.1. Classification (NCBI taxonomy): domain Eukaryota; kingdom Viridiplantae; phylum Streptophyta; class Magnoliopsida; order Poales; family Poaceae; genus Eremochloa; species Eremochloa ophiuroides. The sequence goes on from JAHLJS010000006.1 coordinate 59,671,076, forward strand.
ACAAAAACGTATGCAATGAAAGTTGGATTCTTCCATTCCCTTAGCCCCGGAGGAGAATCAAGCCATCGACTGAACACATCAGTAGGAAAAGACTTACTATCATACCACCCACCTATATAGGCTTTTATGAGGAAAAGTCCCATATCTACTCTCTCAGTCCCCTTATCCGGATGTCCTTGAGACATTTTCGGTGCCATGGAGCTAGACCAGTGAGCTATTACGCTTTCTTCAAAGGATGGCTGCTTCCAAGCCCACCTCCTGGTTGTCATCGCTCGATCACTTCCTTTTCCACTAAGTGATTGCTTAGGGACCTTAGCGTACGATCTGGGCTGTTTCCCTCTCGACTTTGGATCTTAGCACCCAATCAGTCTGTCTGTACTAAGGATGACGGCCTGTATTCGGAGTTTCCCTGGGGTTGGTAAAGCGAAATGGGCCCTTCTAGTAATTAACCGATGGGTCATTTCTTCCCTTAAAATTTGACATGACATTTTTGCCGTCATATGTGTCCCAAACTAGTGATCACCACCTTTTTTTATTACCTTAACCAGCATTTGTTCCATCGGAACAACAGCTAGTCCCATATCCTGACACATAACACTTGATATTAGTGTATTTGGGTAAATCTAAACATTAAGTTCAGTTGCTAGACTCACGGACAACATCCTCGTGGTGCGGATTCGAGACCTAGGTGTGATGCACTCATGCATTGTTTTTCGAGGATTTTCTCCGGGTGAGGTAAAACTCTCTTCTCTCTACTCCATAACCGGATTTTCTTAGAGAGAGAAAAAAAAACTTCTTCGTCTGCTCCATAGCTAAAGTATAGGTCTATGGCCAGCTCATCTCATAGAGCTGCAGTATTGTGTATGTGTGGGACAGAGGTTCGGAAGGCTATAGCCACCACGGATCGAGTTTTAAAATATTAAGTTCAGTAATTATAAATTTTGGTTAACAAGAATGATACCAGATATTCACCCAAGAAAGGCCAAAACCAAAATTTTAATCAATAGTAAAGACACAAAACTATCTCTGAAAGATAGTATATCAAAATAAGAGTGCAGGTGCGGCTCCCTCTATTACATTATTACTGTTCTTTGCGCGAAAGCAGTTTAAATAAGGCATATCATATGGTCTGCAATCATATTGGTTATAGATGTGGTTACTTTAATGAAAACAATCTGAAGCTATTATTCTGACTCCGATCAGCTTCATCTTGAACTTTCAGAATTAGTGTGATTACCCTAAAGTTGAGGCTAAAAAGTATTTTGATAATCAATTGTTATTAGTGCCGTCTCTCCCAATTAATCTTCCTCTAATCAGCAACCGCACTCCACAGGTCGCAAACTAACCAAACGTATAACATATATATATATATATATATAAGCATTGAATAATCCAGATGATGATGGTGTGTGTTATCCCTAAACGACGAGGAGACAACATCTACGTGTGCACCGACTCCACCTGGAGCGTGCTGTCTGTTGCGAGTACAGTTGAGTCGCGGGGCCAATATCCTAATATAGAGGGACTTGTCCTTTTAAACAAGAACTGAAAACGTACAAGCCTGAGAATCAGAGCGACATCACAGCAAACTAATCATGAATTATTCTCAAGAACGTCGCCGTCACGGATACACTGAACTGCCTGTTCCCGATCGCGAAAAGCCATTTTGCAGTCTTAAAGAAAACTGGAAAGTGGTTTGCTTTTGTTACGCCCAATGATGATTTGGCTATTCAGCTACTATACCTGGTTTGGAAGGGATTATTAAGTGGTGAGTGTGTGTGCGCCTGTTGTTTTTTTTTTTTTGAGGGGAAAAGTATTTTTCCATTACTCAAACGAAGCTGAATCATCAGAAATTACCGAGTTGATGTGAGACGGCGCATTGGCCAGAATTGGCTCCTCATCCGGATTACAAGAGCTCCCAATAATCGCAAGTTCATGAGCTACTCTATTACAAGAACGAGGCCTTTGCTGGACACACCATGAAATGAAATTCCAGTTTAGAGTATATCTGAGCTCCTGAGCAAGGTAGCCGACATCGCTTAGGTCATACTCATCAGAGTAAACGGCCTTCACCACAGCAACCGCATCAGTTTCGATCACAACGTGACCCACACCCGCATACCCGCATCGACAGCAGCCTGTGTACCTTGGAGACACGCGAATAAGCTCGCCATGCAGTGGATTCATTAGAGCTTCAACTCGTCCCCTCATTACAGCCACAGCATCACTCGCCGAATCACGAAGTATGCAACCCCAGCCACCATTTGCAGTGCGGTGGTCGAACGCAGCGTCGCAGTTAACCTTCACACGATCTCCCATTGGCTTTCCCCATCTTGGCGTCTCTTTTGTTCTCGGTTCCGCCGGCGTAGCCTCCTGTTGCCGCCATTCTTCAGCTGTAACTCTAATACTATGGGCTAGCCACACAGGGTCTCGCCCTTGTTCTCCTTCCCTCCTTCTGTTACGCTCTGACCAGCAATACCAGAGCACGATGCAGCAAATGGCGCACTGATCGTCCTTCATGTCGGATTTATTATGGAACAAGCTCATTTATATATTTCAATAAATCAATAAACTCTATGATATGTAATTATGGGTATTATTATTTGTACTGGCATTGGAATTTCAAAGGTAAGACAGGCAGACAGGCTCTGCTGGCAACGATGACAGGAGTTTCAACTCGTTCACATGCCCGTCTCCTGAATGCCATGCATGACCCTTCACCTCCCTCCATGCGCAAGGATAAAAGGGAGACCCCTGTCTCATTCGGTACGCGAGAGAAAAACACCAGACGCACAATTCCGCAGCAAAGAAAGTCATTCACATCTCGTAATTCCACGCGCACGGAGGAGCGAGAGGGCAGGTGCCTCCGAAGCCCTTGCCGTTCAAGACCTTGCACGGGGGATCGGCAATAAGGTTTTTGGGAGCGTCTTCACGACTGCCCAAATCACCGCCGCCGTTCGTCGTCTTCTACCTCGAGTCGCCGGTGACATCGTCTTCATCCTCGTCGCGGACGGACTTCATCATCTTCCTGGAGGTATGTACGCTGGAAGTTGGACAAGTATCCGGATCATCGGAGCGCATGGGAGGGTATAATCCCTTTATTTTCAATCTGTTTTTCGTTCTGCAGTTCTTGCTTGTTTCGGTAGTTCTTTCATATCGTTTCGTTTGATGTCCTGAGTCTGTTTCAGTAGTTCTTCCATATCATTTCATATCTTGTCTGATATCTGTCTCTACTAGTTTCATGTTATGCCTATTTGTTTCTGGTATAAGTTATATGTCATATCTGTTTGTTTCAGTAATTCTGTCCTGTTGTTTCATATGTTATCGCAAGCTTGTATCAATAGTTTTGTTATGTCATTTTATAAGTTTTCTTATGTCTATTCCTGCTGGATATATGCTCTGTATATATGTTTTAGTGGTTCTGTTCTGTTGTTTCGTATGCTGTCTTAAGTCTGTTTCATTAGTTCTTTCTTTTCATTTCTACTGTCATATTTGTGTTGCTTCTATGATATATATATCATGCTTTGTGTTCTTGTTAATTATGCTATATGAATCATGTTTATATGTTTTTGATATTCATATGATTCGCATGGTATATGCTTTGGCATATATATTTACCATGAATATAATTGATGCTATAATCTCAATGATTAATAATTCCTTTTATGTCGTCATCATGAGGTTAATTTATGAAATTAAAATGATATGGAAATTGCCTAATTATCTAACACTTCATAGCCATGATCGCCCCAAGTCACATCCCGAGCCAAAGTTTTCGTTGCCAGGAATTCTCTTGTGCTCCCCAAGTCGAGCATCTCCCAGACTCTAGTAATGTATTTGCATTTGAGAAAGAGGTGAGCACCATCCTCATCCAGCCGATTGCACACCACGCACCTAGTATCGAGCTCCATACCCCGCCTCCTCAGATTCACCCGAAGGGGATGCACTGTTATGACAGAAGCGCCACATGAAGTGTTTAATCTTATTAGCACATCTAACCTTCCAGATTTTGCCCCACAAAGATCCCATGCTCGGGTCGGGTGATGAACTTGAGGCCCCAGCACTTCTGCAAGCTAACCAACCTGCTTAGCTCTGTGGACTTTATAAGCACTCTTGAACGAGAACATTCCTTTTCTGTCGAAGTGCCAAGCCGCTGTATTATCCCTACCTTCATGTACCGGATAGAGCCAGTATCAGCCGCGCATCTTCCTCCCAAAACGTATCACGCACTAACTGAACATCCCAGCCTCCTGTCACCGGATCAAGCAGCTCATCGACACAGGTTAACAGAGAGCCGTGCCTTGGAGTGATCGTGCGCCTGGACATGTCCCTGGGGATCCAAGGATCTGACCAGATTCTCAAGTCCCTCCCATGACCGACCCTCCAAATCAGTCCTTCTTTCAGCAGGTCAAAACCTCTCAGGATGCTTCGCCAAGTATAAGACATGCCATAGCAAGCTCTGGCTTCAAGACATGAGCTATCGGGGTAATATTTAGCTTTCAGGATCTGAGCACAAAGTGAGTCCGGTTGGTTCAAAAGCCTCCAAGCTTGTTTTGCTAGCATGGCCATATTGAACCCATGAATGTCCCGGAAACCAAGGCCACCCATCCTTTTTTGGCTTAATCATAGTTTCCCAACTGAGCCAATGGATCTTGTGTTTATCCTCCTGCTGATTCCACCAATATCGACAGATCATAGAACTAATCTGATCACACAACACTTTTAAGATATCAAAGAACCCCATCGCGAAGGTTGGTATGGCCTGAGCAATAGCCTTCACTAAAATTTCATTTCCCGCCCACGACAAAAATTTCTCATTCCAGCCCTGAATCCTCTTCAAACTCTGTCCTTTAAATAGGAGAAAGTTTTGGATTTTGAAGCCCCAACATTAATAAGTAACCCGAGATACTTCTCATTCATCGTTTCCTTCTCAACATCAATAGCTTCCTTAACAGCCCTCTTCCCCTCATTTGAAGTATTTGGACTGAAAAGAATGGTTGACTTCGACTTGTTTACCATCTGCCCCGAACATTGCTCATATAGCTCCAGAATACTCCGGAGGTGGCTAGCATCTTCCCCTTTTGCCTGAATCAAGAGCAAAGAATCATCGGCAAAAAGAAGGTGAGAGGCACTAGGAGCATTTTTGCAGATTTTAACACCCAAAATTAAACCTTCCTCTTCAGCCCTATTCAACAGAGCTAAGAAGCCTTCCACACACAACAGAAACAAATATGGAGATAGCGGGTGAAAGTTCCTAGTTTGGTTTTGGTAATTGATGAAACCTAGTTGCTAACCTAAGTGCTAAGTGTGTGTAGCAAGAAAGAGGTTAGTAGGAGATGACAATGGTGCTCAAGTGAAGATCAAGTGATGGAAGAAAGAAAAGACTTAAAGAAGGAAAGCTAGAGGCTAAGGTATATCATATAGGCCTTTTCTTTAAGTGGTCAAGACACCTAGTGGGTATGATCACGTTTAGGATAGATAACCGACTATCAAGGGGAGAATTGAGTTGTGGAATTACCTTCGAGTGCTCTAGTTTGTATTTCATGTGCATTGATCTAATAAACCTAGAACTTGACTTAGAACCCTTGAAAAATAATTTAAAAGCTAACACACCGTGCACGAACGATAGATTCTTTGGTGTTAGCACTTGAAAACAAGGGTTGAAGTGTTAGAAAAGTGTTTGGGCTCTCTCTCCCTCTCCTGCCGAGCTTGCGAGGCAGGATTCGGCGATTTCTAGAGAAGTCGCAATAAGAAAACACTGAGTTTCGAGCGTTGGACGCTAGGACTTCACAGAGCGTCGGACTATTGGCTAGAGTCCGACGGTTTCCACTGCGTTCACTGTTTTCTGAGAGAACGGGCGTTGGATGGTGGTTTTCGGTCTGACACTAGGTGTCGGACGTTGTCCGACGGTGCTTTGGCTTCTTGAGATCTCTCTGGAAGCGTCGGACGAAAGGTTTCTTTAGTCCAACGCACTAACACGCGAGTGTCCAACGGTAGCTAGCTGTGGCTGTGTCTGTGAGAATCGAACAGTCCGACGAGTGGAGGTGGACGAGCGTCGGACCATTGGTTCATGGTCCGACGGTGTGGCGTGGTGAGTTCACGCTCTGACACAATGCGCGGCGAGCTGAGTTCAAGGCGTCGGAAGTTTTCTCTTAGTCCGACGGAGGGCCTCGGACAGAGTCCGACGGTGTTTTGAGTTCTCGGTACGTCTCTGGAAGCGTCGGACGTTGGGTGTTTTTAGTCCGACGGCTTCGGTCCGACGCTGGGTCCGACGATCTAAGAAAGGGCGCGAACAGTTAGCCATTGAGATCGAACGTCTGTAGTTAAACCGTAGTGACATGTGGCACAATCATGAGCGTCGGATGTTGGACATTGGTCCGACGCTTACCGTCCGACGGTAGGGTCCGACGCCCCGAAAAGTGGTTTAACGGCTGTTTCAGTGGGAGTAACGGCTAGAATTGCACCTAGTGGTATTTATACTCCTTCCCTGGTCACTTAGTGACTCTCTTGCACATTTGTATCATTGCCATACACTTTGAGTGCATTCTTGCCTCCCACTCTCTCACTTATTCATCATTTGATCATCTTTGTGAGATTGAGTGAACCTCAAGTGCATCATTACTTGTGATTTACATTCTAGAGCACTTGAGAGCAAGTCCATTGCTGAGTTCTTATTCTCTTGGGACATTGACGTGTCCCTAGACAGGTTTGGAGGAGGAGAAGGTGTGGAGAACCTTGGTGATTGTGCTTGCCCACACCGGTGATTGTGAGGGGTTTGTGCCTACCTCGAGCGGAGTGCTCAAAGGTAATTCTAGTGGATTGCTAGTGTCATTGAGTTACTTTCCTCCGCGGTAGGTTCCTGTGGCGCCTTGTGTAGGCTCGGTGTGTGATACCGATTAGCCACCAGACCACCGGTTGAAGTCGACACAACGGGGACGTAGCGTGCCTGCAAGCACGTGAACCTCGGGGATAAATCTTGGTGTTCATATTGATATCCTCACCTTCGAGTGAGTGATTGATTATCCCGGTGATTTGCTTCATCACAAGGCAAAGGTATAACTTCCAAGTGCTTCTCTGTTACCTTGTGCAAAGTATCTAGCTCTCTAGCTTGTAGTCTTGTGTAGTGATTTGCTTGTGCTAGGGAGTTTGTGTGACTTAGTGCTTAAAGTTCACTAGAATTGTATAGGTCGCTTGCATAGTTTAGTTGTCGTCCCTAGCTTTGCAATTATAGCCTTTTGTTGTTCTAATCGCTTGGTCTAGTACTTTGTAGAGTTTTAATTTATGCTATTCACCCCCTCTAGCCTACTTCGGACCTTTCAGCGGGTCGCCCTGACGAAGGCCCCTTTCTGGCGTGAATCTGTTGGATAACGCCCCATTAACCTTGATGCTGTATGTGACAGTGGAGACACATTTCATAATGAGATCGATCCAGCCCGAGAAAAACCCCAACCTCTCCATCATCTACCTCAGAAAATTCCACTCAACACGATCATAAGCTTTACTCATGTCTAGCTTGATAGCGGCATAGCCTGTACATGCCCCTCCTCTTATTCAGTATGTGGTGGGTCAATTCATAAGCAATCAGTATATTATCTGAAATTAGTCTACCCGGCACAAATGCACTTTGCGATGACAAAATAATATCCAGCAAAATTAGTTTCAGCCTGTTCGCAAGAATCTTCGAGACTAGCTTGTACACCACATTACATAGGCTGATAGGCCTTAGTTCAGTGACTTTTTCCGGATTTTGTACTTTTGGAATGAGTGCAATTACCGTGTCGTTCCAGTTTTCTGGCATCACCCCGCTGTTGAGCATGTCCAACACCTCCTAAGACACCTGAATTGCCCACTGTGTCGCAGAAGTGCTTGTAGAACACGGCCGGCATACCGTCCGGGCCAGGCGCCTTCAGATCGCCTAATACTATCCAGAACTTTTTTGACTTCCTCATGCGAAAAATCCCGCATAAGTCCCTCATTCCTCTCCATGGAAACCTTGGGCAACACAGTCTGGAGTAACATGTTGTGTGTCGTCCCTCGGCCCCCGCCCTGAAAAGCTGCGCAAAGTGATTAGATATAAACTCCTGCTTCTCTACTTCTTCTTCCACCCAACCCCCATCATCCTTTCTAAGCCTACCAATTCTGTTCCTCCTCCTCCTCTCTGAACACCGGTTGTGAAAGAATTTAGTATTCCTATCCCCCTTCGCAAGCCAATCAGCATGTGCTCGCTGCCTCCAAAAAATATCAATTTGTTCTTCCACTTTATCTAGCCTATAAGAGAGAACGGCCTCCCTCTGTACAGACTGAGCATCGATCTGTAGCCTTCTACATTTCTCCAACTCCTTTCTCAATTTTTTCGCTCTTCTGTCAAGATCCCCAACACATTGGTGTTCCACGAATTCAGAGAGCACGCCACACTCCTTAGCTTATCTTCCACGTTGCCGTCCCCCTAATCAGCCCCAGCAGCCCACTCATCAGCAACCAGCGACCCACAGACATCTTCCTTTAACCAACTCGCCTCAAATCTGAAAGCTCGATCACCACCATTAGCCGGTCTAAGAGCTGCTACACCCTCCAGCGATATAATGACCGGATGGTGATCTGAATGAAAGTGATCACCATTCTTAGCGTGTACCTGAGGGAACCACTCCCTCCAAGCTACGTTGGCCACCGCTCTGTCTAGTCTCTCCCGGAATATAATCGTTTGCTCTATATTGTTTATTTCTCCAGGTGAAAACATCCCCGCAGAAGCCCAAATCATCCAGCTCACAAAACTCCAGCGCCTCTCTAAAGCGATCAAGGAACCCTTGTCCTCTACTCACTCCACCATCCTTCTCATGATGGTACAAGATTTCATTGAAGTCCCCTAGCGCACAACCATGGCACCGGATTATCAGTGTCCTAGGTTGTAAAGGCTCCTGCAAGGGCGTCCAAGTCTCGTGCTTCAGCTTGGCACGGGGTTCACCGTATATCCCAGTGAACCGCCACACCCTACCATCCTCACTTTTAACACCCATATCAATGTGATTCACCGAACAGCTTCGAATCGTCACATCAATTCCGCCCCGCCAGAACACAGCAATTCCCCCCCCCTTTTCCTACCGAATCCACCGCCTCCATGTTCCCATTCACAGCTTTTGTTTGAAACGCAACATCCGTTTCCCAGTCAATCTTAGTCTCTGATAGGAAAAGAATGTCAACCTCCTCAGACTTCTGAAAATTCAGAAGCCCCCGAACTTGCCGGGTTATTGCTAAGCCCCCGGCAGTTCCAAACCGCTAGCTTCATTTCGACCCGCAGGACTGGTCCGCCGGTCCCGCTGCAGGATGTGCTTCAGACACAACAACAGACACCTCATCCTCCCCCAACTTCAACTTTTTTGCCTCATCCACCTCCATCAACACTTGATCTTCCCTCCCACGTTTTTTAGCCCCCGGGCTCGAGTTAGAAAACTGAGCCCCAGTCCCGACCGGCTTTTCTCCCTTTTTTTGATTTTTTTGAGACCATTTTGCCTTCTTCTCAGATGGTTCTTTAGCCTTGGGAGAAAGCACCAGCGCAGGCATCGGACCCCTTCTCCCCCTCTCTAACATACTGCATGGGCCTGTTCACGTCCACTAGCCCCTCAATAGAAGGGAATAAAGCCTTTTGCGCGCCTAGCGCTTCAGCCTCCTGAGTCTTGGTCGGCACAGCATGATTCTTCAATGGACTAGTGACTTCCTTCTCCTCTCCAACCCGAAGCCCCGTCAACTTCTTCTCCTCAGACTTCGATATCCCCTCTTCTTCCACGAGCCAACATCGCTACGAGCACGATCTTCATTCTTCCCAGAGGAGAGACTTAGACTCCCTCTGCTGCCTGAGCCACCCGAACTCGAGCGCCACGGTAGCATCGAATGGGGTTGTTCCCTCACACCAGTCTCAGCAAACCCCTTCTTCTTTGGTGGAAAACAACGTAAACTTCGATCCAACGGCAAAGGCTTCCCCTTCTCCCAACTACGATCACACATTTTGTCTGTATGCCCCAGGATCCCGCATATGTAACAAAAATCCGGGAGATGCTCATAAGCCAGGGGACACCAGCGCTCCACACCACTGCTCTCAGTGATCACCATAACACCTCTCATCAAGGGCTTCCGAATGTCAATTTTTACCTTGATCCTAAGGAAATGCCCAACAGCTTTACCCCCATCATTAGTATCAGCATCCATAAACACCCCAATCTCCTCCCCAATGGCAGCAGCTGTTTCATTGTTCATCATCCTAAGAGGGAGCTGAGACACCTGAACCCAGATCGGTGTATGAGTAAGCTGTATTTCCTCAAGAGTCTTTGTCTCATACAGATCCGTAACTACTAGCAGCTCCTTTGACAAATTCCACGGGCCTTCCTCCAAAGCTTTCTTTTTCCCCGAAGATTGATGAAAGGTGAAGAGAAATTTATTCTCACCAAGACCCTTGCAGTCGATGCCTCTCAACGGGCACCAGATCCGTCCCAACGCCTGCTCCAACGAGTCCGGGTGAGCTAACTTCTCAGAAAAGAGTGTTTGCCAACAGCTTGAACCAGCGCCGCCGGGGACGCCGATGAACCCTTGCCCACGCCGCCGTCCTTGATCCGTACGCCTTTTTTCTCCGCCGCCGACAACGACATCTCCCGCATCAATCCTTCCACCTTCTCCATACTTCTCCTTACACACACAAATCGATCGCAGCAGCCAAATTGGCAGATCGATTGCACCTAACTGGTGGCTAGAAAATTTAGGGTTTAGGCTGCACACACAGAGTATGACGTGGACGCAAAGGAGAAAATAGGACGTGGACTCTAGGATCCGAGCACCAGGGAGGCACCCGAATCAAGGCCAAGGGAAGGGAGTGGAGACGAGAACACGTTTGTGGGCGTGCGTTTGTATGATGGGATGCGGGAAAAAAAGGGCTCCTCGAACCTACACCAGAGAATCATGAAGTGGACTGAAATATCGAAGCTGTGCCGACTAAAATCTGAACCACGGTTGTGATGGGCCTGAACCGAGTATCACCTGGCCGCCGTCCGGAGAGGCATACCTTGGCACAGAATCTGGGCCGCAGCGGAATGGCCCAGTAGATGCTACAGGGCCGTGTACTCAGCGATCAGCACCCACCTCACAGAGCTTATGGCGGCCGCCGCCACTACCACCGCACCATGCTTAGCATGCGGGTGCTGTTCGCGGAGGCAGGCAAGGGCGCCATCGCCTGTTCTCCCTACGCCCTGCCGGTGTCCATGGTTGTCAAATGTCATGCTGGTCGGGAAGGACAACTCGATAGTCGGTAGCTCGAGAAGCTCGACGACACCTACAAGTCTTGCAGGGCGCGGCCAAGGCCGCGATCCTGCGTCCCACGGCCGCCAGCAGCAACAGCTCTCTTCTCGACCTGCTGGAGCCGTCGTCTGGGCAGCCAAAGACCCTCTACAGATGCACGAACAACTACAGCCCTAACACCTACAGTAGCAACTGCTGTAACTACGTGACATACGTGTACGGGAAAGGGGTGTCCGCAGTGTGGGAGGGCGATGGCGTCGGCGGGGGCCGACGGATCCGCCGGGAATGTTCTGGGCATCGTGACGTGCACGGTGATGGACAAACCTCGCCGTCACTCCCATGTCCGCCATCTCCATTCTTCAGCATCACCCTGCTCAACACCTTGGCAGTGACGGACATTGGCGGGCTCCAGGAGAGAAGACCGTGCAGGTCGGCTACAACTACAAGGAGGTGAGGCCAAACACTGGGTTGGTAGTAACCTTTTCTCGATTATTATGCTTCGATCAGTTCTGTCTCTAGAAAATGTCATTCGATAATCGATTGTGCTATATCTGTGCATCGATGTTGAAGTTGAACATTGAAACTTGGATGGTTTTGATACAGGGTTTGGAGATTCTGAAGGTCTCTCTGCAGTCCAAGACAGTCCTCACTGATGTCTTCCTATGCAACAAGAAGGCCTGCTGTGTGGTCGACGTGGATTAAGTGGTTTGTTAATTAGGATGATCGGTTAAGTCCTTCGGACCGTACGAAGGTAAGTTGGTGGCTGTTGATGGTATGGTAGTAGCTCGTCATGGCCTCATGGGTGTCTTGCATTGTTGGAATCTGTGTGGCGCCAAGCCATTTCATCTGAACTTTTTACAAATCCTGTTTAATTTCCTTGCCTCTGTTTGCTATCTCTAAGTCAGTAATACAGTACAAAATAAGTAAGCTACTACGGTCTAATATGTGGTTATGATAATGGTCTGCTTAATTACACTTTAATGTGTTGGTCATGCACACTGACGTTTGAAACTCGTGTGTACACAGCAGCCAGGAAGAGCGAAGTTTTGTTTTCCAAAGCCACAACAGTTCCTTTTTGCTTTTGGAATTAGTCATCCGCTGGAAATTCGGTCTGATCAAAGTTATTATTTTTAAATTTGATTAAATTTATAGTAAGTAGTAGCAATGATAAATATGACTCTAAATGATATACTGGGCCTGTTGTTAATTGGGCTGGAGAATAGGTGTGTCACTGTTCGGTGCGCTTGCAAATCTCCAACATATATCGTTTCTCAAAAGGAACATGCATGATTACTACTATCTCCATTGCCTCAGCTGAGATTCCGTAGCAAGGTGTTGACGCCGAAACGGGACAACACACAGCAAGGTGCTAGATCGCACAGTCACGTACGAAACGAAACAGCACGGAGCAGCACGCCCGCGAAACCCGGCCTGGCCGGTTTCAGAACCCGGCCGAGCCGCCTACCCGGCCTGGCCGACTTTGATAGTCGGCTGGGCCGGTTTCCTCGATTCGCCGAGGAAGCTAGGGTTCCGGTCTTCTGGTCGTCGGGACGACCGTCTTCAGCAGCAGAGGATGTTTGGTGGTCGATGTAGCGCCCGTCCTTCGCCGGAAACTCCCGAACACCCCTCGGAAAGATCCGTCGGAGAGATGCACGTAGAGTTTGCCCTAGGGATCGCGGAGATCACCTAGAACGCCGACTAAACTCGCGGAGAGTCGAGCCGAACAGCAGGATAGAGATGAACCACCGCGAGAATCTACTTGGTAGATGTGTTTTGACGATTGGATGGTTAAGATCTCAATCGGCCATGATCCTCTCATATATATAGAGGGGGTGGTCTTATCCCAGTAGAAAACACGTATCTAGGCAAGTCTCCAAGTTTCCCACGTCGAAAAACTACAAAAAACCGATTAGATCTATTAATCGGCTCGGACTCTGCCAAACCCGGCCAAGCCGAGTCCAAACCCGGCCAAGCCGGTTTTCACGGGGCCTCTCGGGGCGCCACGTGGCAGCCTGCCAAAAGTCGGCGCAGGGGCCAAACCCGGCCAAGCTGGGTCACAAACCCGGCCAGGCCGGTTTCGCCAGCCAGCACAGAATCGGGTGCAAACACAAGGTTTCGAAAATTTCAAATAAGGCAGTCTAACTATACTCCATCTATATTTTTTATTATTCATGTTAGTTAACTAAGTTTGATCGCATGAGATTATTAACTAAAATCAACGCTACTTTTCAATCATGGAGCAATGGTTTCAGCCGAAAATGAACCAACTGAACAGGTCCGATTAATTAGGTAAATTAATCGTGATGTAGTATTTCGTAATGAATCTAAGGGTGTGTTTGGCAAGGTGAAACTTTCAGTTTTATAGCTGAAACACTTGAATCCCTGCCAAACGGCTAAAACACTGAGGGTGCGTTTGGCAAGGTGAAACGTTTCAGTTTCACAGCTGAAACACTTTGAATCCCTGCCAAACGGCTAAAATACTTGAAACGTTTCAGGATTTTGAACTAGACTTGTGAAACACGCTCGTGAAACACTTCGGCCAAACGGTTTGGTGTTTCTCGATTGAAACTGAAACGTTTCAGCGTTTCATGTGTTTCTTTGGTGGAACGGAACCCTACCAAACGCACCCTGAAATGTTTCAGCGCTGAAACACTTGAAACGTTTCAGGATTTTGAACTAGACTTATAAAACACCTGAATAGGTGTTTCGCTCGGAAACACTTCGGCCAAACGGTTCGGTGTTTCTGATAAAAATGTTTCTCGATTGAAATTGAAACGTTTCAGCATTTCAGGTGTTTTTTCGGTGAAACGGAATCCTACCAAACGCACCCTAAATATATACTTCGTCGGGTTTCCTAAAGGATGTTATTTTGGACATCAATACGGTCTCTAAAAAATAACTTTGATCGTTATTTTTTTGTTATAAAACTAAATTTTGAAACAAATCAACTTACTTCATTTTTATATTTTTAAACTCAATCTAAAAAAATTTATGTTTAGTCCAAGTTTAAAATACTTGTCGTGCTTTGGATTCTTGATTTCACTAGTTTTAATTTTCCGAGCGAGAGAATGCGATTCTTTTTTTTTTCAACCGAGGTAAACCTCATTTCCATTCCAAAGAAATAGAAACACAGTAGTTTGGTAGAACCAGAACAGAAGACAGGCAAAGAAACGAGACCCAACAGTAACACACCTACTACGCCAACTATTCGGCGACACAGCGAGCTAAGCTCCAGCCAACAAACCGGCCTAAATAGACACAGACAGCAGAAACGCCTACCAGGCCAGGCGAGAAGAGATACAACAGTTTTAAGAGTGTTAAAAGTCAGAAATACAGATAGCGGGGCAAAAAAGGTCCAAAACCACTCAACGACTACAGGTCTTGGCTATCTTTAGGCCGATGCTCCTCTTGCCTCAAGCACCTTCTTTTCCCACCCTGCTCCTTTGGAATGAGCAGATCCATAGCCACATGAAGCATCGTATTCACACCATTGATCAGCAGATTCCGATCCACCTCCTCATAGAGACCTGTCCAGAAACGCATAAACGTCAAAGCGTGGCAAACAATTTCAATAGGATTCTTAATTCTGAACCCCTCAAAACAACATTTGTTTCTGCATATCTAGATAGCTCAACAAATCGCTAAGACCCCCCTAGAAAAAAAGCTTGCTATCGCCGGGAAGCCATTTCTCACACAAGGCCCAACACTGCTCCAAGGAAACAGGCACATTATTGGCACCAATTCCTTTAGCAAAAACAGCCCAAACAATTTTGGACACTGGACATAGAGAATGCGATTCATAGAAAATTAAATAAATAAATGATTTAAATTGCTCATGTATAATTTAAAAAAATCTTCATGTGATGTGTTTTATACAGATCCACAGATGTAATTGCAATTTGCAAGGAAAGAATAAGGTCCTTGCCACTCGCACCGTTCGTCTATAGGTCTCCCCATCTTATCGCAACGGCACCTCATCGCCTCATCTTATCCCTCTGCCTCCTCCCGCTGCTCACTCCCGAGTCCCGACGCACGAGCTCCTACGAGCAAGCCATGGCGTCCACCACCCTCTCCTCCGCCTTCACCCTCCTCTCCCGCCCCTCCACTTCCCCGTCCCCCACCGCCTCGCTCCCGAGGTCCTCCCTCGCCGTGCCCCACAGCCGCCGGGGACGCCGCGCCGTCGCCGTCGCGTCCACCGCCACCGAGTCCCCCAAGATCTTGGAGCTCGGGGACGCCATCGCCGGGCTCACTCTCGAGGAGGCCCGCAGCCTTGTTGACCACCTCCAGGAGCGGCTCGGCGTCACCGCTGCGGCCTTCGCGCCGGCCGCCGTCGTCGCGGCGCCCGGGGCGGGCGGCGCGGCCGCGGAGGAGGTGGCCCCTGTCGAGAAGACGGAGTTCGATGTAGTAATTGAGGAGGTGCCCAGCAGCGCGCGTATCGCCACCATCAAGGTGGTGCGCGCACTCACCAGCCTCGCGCTTAAGGAGGCCAAGGACCTTATCGAGGGTCTCCCCAAGAAGCTTAAGGAGGCCGTCAGCAAGGAGGATGCCGAGGACGCCAAGAAACAGCTAGAGGAGGTCGGCGCCAAGGTGTCTATCGTGTGACACTAGGTATACTAGGACTCCTTTTTTTTCTTTAATTTCTTTTGCTTGCATCCCAATCTTTATGTATCCCCATTGTCGTTCATAAGGAATCACTGTTTGATAATATAAAATTTCTGTATGTGTCGATCCTCTAGCTTATATCTGCGTGATGTATCTCTGCCTTGAATTGACAGTGAATGTGATCTGCTCAAAACTGGTAATGTAAATTTGCCTTCTTGGCACTACCATTAATTCATGATGGTGGTGAACAAATGGACATTTTGCTTTCCTTGCAAGTGCATGTTCTGTTGCTTGCCATTTCGCTAGCACTAGAAGTCTTTATAGTGGTTTGCATTGTGTTTGGTACTGTTAGTTGGAAGGGGTTTTGAGTGGAAATCATATTTACTGAGTGTCCAAGTTGTAATTCTGTTACACCATTAAACAATGTACATCACTTTATTGATTCTCGTCAGATGCTATTGCTTAAGACAACATTTTTAGTTAAGAATATATGAGCAACTGAATTAGGTTTCAATGTTAGCGGTAATGTTCTGAATGTCTCCAGGCCTCAGTTCTAGATAGTCTGTTCAAATTTGCGATGTCTTTGGTCTCTTCATTTCCACAGCAGAGCAATTGGTCTATCACTTCTTTCGAAAAGCTCATGGTAATCCCTCCATTTCAAATTATAGATCGTCTTAGTTTTGTTCTAAGTCAAGGTTTTGATCATTCTCCTATAAACATGGTTAAAGTTCAACTAGTTTGACTTAAGATTAACCTAAAATGGTCTGTAACTTGAAACAGAGGGAGTTGTTGACAAACAATACCAGTGATTATTTCAATTTACTATTTTGTACACCATTAATCTTAAGTGATGATGCAACATTCAGTCTGTTGAGTTAATGGTAGGCTTGATATGAAACCTTTTGCTCTTGTCACTTACCAGCTAGCTTGCTCTCAGAGCTCTTTGTTTACACGGTGTTAAGGGATCTTTTGCGATGGCTTCATGAATTTTGAGTATTTCCATCTGCTTATTTCTTTTTTTTTCTTAGGAAAGTTGTATTACTCCATGATCCATACTGCACGATTACTTGCGACATGCCCAATGGCACAATGCCGTTGTGATCTTCTTTGAATTATCTCAGCTCATTTATTCAGTTATCCTAATGGCTTTAATTTGCTTCATCGCAAATTCAGATTTCTTAGTTCTGAATTATGTTTTTGGGTCTCCTGCATGCATCTCTTCTGAGACTCTCTCCAACGGTGTGCTTCATTTGGGTCACGCAGAATAGAAAAGGTCCGCACCCAAACTCTTCTCTTCTCCAACAGCCACAACATAAAATGCCTCGCTACCTGACCGTCGCCCCACCCCGCCACAGTCGTAGTCTGCCTCGGCGCCCCACCCCGCCCCGCCGTGGTCGCCCACCCGACCCTGCAGCGAGCGAGGTTCCGGTCCGCGAGGCGGGCACTCCCCGCGCCACCCACGAAGCCGACGGCGATGACCTTGTCACGGGAGGCAGGGCACAGGGCGGAGCCCGTGGAGTGGGTCGCCGCAGGAGTAGGAGGCGGTGGCTCCATCACTGGCGGCGAGGTGGGGGCGGAGGAGGTCGCGCTTGTTGCTTGCAAGGGCCGAGGCAGCTCCCAGGAGCTCCACCTGGCCGCCCCGTCCTAGATCCGCGTCGTCAGCCGCGCTCCATCGCGGGCCTACCTTGCTGTTGTCGACTCATCGTCCAGGTCGCCTTGCCCCGACACTTCTATGGGCCCACTACTACGTGCACGAGGGATTGCATCGTGGAGCCGACAACGACGTATATTTGCCTTCCGCCTCGGCTCAGGATGCAAAATTGGTAGTCTGAGTGCCTCGTCTGTTGGAGCTCGGTTTTCGTAGGTAAATGCACTGTACGTGACTGTTTTTTTCGTTTGGGTCACCGTTTGAGCGCTGCTCGGTTTTCATAGGCAAATGCACTGTACGTGACGTTTTTTTCGTTTGGGTCACCGTTTGAGCGCTCTGTTCTGTGTCGATATTTCACACAAAGTTGTAATCTCGAAATGTAAGAACTAGCTACGGACAGATTCTAGAAACTTGTACAGGTGAAAGAGAGAGCAGTATACGAAATTCAGTAGATGAGGATTTTTATTTTCGCATATGATTATGTCCAGCACGTCCGTTAGTGTAGCCGAACGTTTTCAAGATTTGTGTCACCTACGGAGACCGCGACCGGCGACTCTACCCGGACTCGGAATCCCAGGGCACTTGCCTTGCCTCCTCTCCTTCCTTATATATCGAGAAGCAGCTCACCATGACACCATCAAACCCCATCGACAAATCGTTTTGCTCTCAGTCTCAAGCCGATCCGATCCGTCGGCATAGTTGGTTACGAGACGATAGCAGCGCACACAAAGCCCGGCGCAATGAAGGGCGGCACGTACGCGTACGACACGGACGTCGTCATGGACGACGGCGCCGCAGTGATCCACACGACCGTCACGAACTCAGGCGACGCCGTCAAGCGGTTCCTCCAAGAGGTCCGCCGCGGCGGCAGCGGCGGCGAGCCCCTGATCGTGGGGCTCGACACCGAGTGGCGCATCGTCTTCCACCACCGCGACGGGCACCGCGGCAACCGGATGGCCGTCCTGCAGCTCTGCGTGGGCCGCCGCTGCCTCGTGTTCCAGATCGCCACCGCCGACTACGTCCCCGCCGCGCTGCGGGCGTTCCTCGTCCTCCGCGGGGCACCGCTTCGTCGGCGTCGCGGTCGACGGCGACGTCGAGCGCCTGTACTGCGACTGCAGGATCGCGGTGTCCGGCGCCGTCGACCTGAGGCACGTCGCGGCGGAGGTGCTGTCCCGGCCGGAGCTCCGGCAGGCGGGGCTCAAGACGCTCGCGCGCGAGGTGATGGGCGTGGCGATCGACAAGCCCAGGCAGGTGACGATGAGCAAGTGGGCCAGGCCCCTCTCGCCGGAGCAGGTCCGCTACGCCGCCGTCGACGCCTTCGTGTCCTACGAGGTTGGCCGGCTGCTGCTCACCAGCCAACGCGCGCAAGATGCGGCCACCAACGCCGGTGCAACGACGACGACCTCGCCGTTTGTGGCCTTCGAGTTGCCGTAATAATTAAGCTGGTCGAAGAGATGCGTTAACCCTGCTGTTGCGCTGGCCAGTGTATTAGAGTCAGCCGTGCGCGAGCGTATTGCGACCACCGACCAGACCCAGGGTTGTTTTATTCACACTAGTGTAGTCTAGGGATTGGTTTGGTTGCATGTGTAGCTCATGAACGTCGCACGTTTATTCATTTGATTTGATTTTGGAGGAAATTTGGATTTTTACGTCTATAATATAGTTCTGTCTATTGGTCCGATCCTCCACAAGTTCTTCGCCTCGTTACGTCTGACACGATGATGACTGTCTTAGTACGTATTACGCGCAACGTCTGCTGCTCACGTACACTGCACACAGCAACGGCATACATGTTGAATTGGCTTACTCACCTGTTGGCTGTTGCCCACTCTGGACTTGCTCCTACGCCGTGAGGTTTGCCACCGCGCACCGCGTTCACTGGGGCAGGAGGCCACCTGAGTCACTGCCGCCGGCCAGCCCGACGGCTCTTCCCCCTGCGGTAGTGCGGTTCATACGAACGCAAGAATCGTATGTACTAGAAAGGCGCACGGCGTTGCCGCGCAGTGCCTCTATTTTTTTCTAATCTAGTGCTTAGATCTAGTAATGATAAACTTAGTATTTTTCATTTTATGGTTTGTATATATATTTTGGAAGGTTTTATTTTGTTTATATATTATTTTGGATATCCAAATGGAATTATCATATCTTTTTTGAGTATATTTGTCGTGAAGATACAAGGAGTTTAATTATTTTTTGACAAGGGAGGGGTATAATATTGATTTTTGGAAATGTATAGCATGGGAATTTGTTCATATTAATTGGAAATTATCACTTACCCATGTTTATATATTTTAACCGTGGATTTATCATTTGTTGATCTCTATATTTTAGAAGGATGAGCTGCCCTTTTTGTAGCATTGAGATACAAACGGAAGTTTAATGTGATGATATTTTATCATGAGGAGTTTTAACCAATTGGATATTCTATTTTTACTTTTTTTAATTTAGTTTTCATGTTTGCCTTTTACGAACGTAGGAGAAAATTTTACGTTAAAACCCTTCTATTAAAACATGTTCTATTTCAGATCAACCACGTAGATGTATTTATAAGTATTCCGAAACAAGTTGATTTCGTATTTTACGATTTTTGTGTCATTTACTCTACAATTTTGAAGTTGTAGCGAATTTATTTGTTAAAGAAAAAGAATAGAAAAGGCAAAACAACGTTGGGCCGATTTCGGCCTACTAAGGCCCAGCCACAGGTGGTAGGCCGGCCCTTTAACAAATATGGACTGCGGGTTTATTTTTGTAAAGTCTGACTTGTGTGAAAAGTTTTCTAAGAGAGGGAAATGGACAGGCGGGTTGATTTCATCAAATCTGAGGGGCTATTTTACAAAATGACCGGGGCTCACCCGATCTGGGCCGTCCGCAGCGTCCGATCGGACGGCCGCGGACAGCCTGTGACGTGGCCACCTTCTCTAGCTAGAGAATGGTGTGAGATTCGTATTGTACAGATTGTCACGATGCAGGGTATATATTGTCACCATGACCAAGGAAGTACGTGGCACGTGCATGTGTACCTGGCCGGACAGGAACCGCCTTCCGACCATCTCCTCCTCCACGCGCCTGTTCATCTTCCCCAAAGCGCCCGCGTCCACGCCCGCTCTGTTGCCGCGCCCGAGCTCGACCCCTCTCCGGCAGCTTCTCCAGCAGGTATAGAAGGAAGGGGCCGGTCGGGGGAGAAAGGGAACGACAGGCGGCAACCAGGCGAGGATGGTCGCCGGGCGGTTTTGAGGCCCAGGCGGCGGCGACAGGTGGCCGGGCCAGGCCTAGGGGGGGGGGGGAGTCGCCGGTGACAGCGACAGCAGTGCCCACTCCGGACGAGCCCTAACATGCCGTGGAGGGGCGGTTTCAGGACGGGGGCGAGGGGGAGGGCAAGGAAGAAGCACAGTGACGGCGGCAGGGAGGAGCACGAGGAAGAAGACGGCGGCGGCGGGCTCTCCTCCCTGGTTGGACAAGGGGCTGTCGTCTGATCAGGTTGAACTGTAGCACGCCCCTGGCCGGTCGGGCTAGGTTGCTGCACCCGCCGTCGCCGTTGAGGGCGCCAGGGCGCGCCGGATCGCCGCGAAGTACTTCCATGTGCTCTCTTCACCTGGTATTCAGTTAATGTACTCATGTGTAGTGTAGCTAAAATGTTAGTACGTCGACGAGCTATTCGTCAACCTATATTGCTGTCCCTGGTTCCAAAGGTGACATTCTCGCGAAACAAACAAGAGAAGGTATCCAGTACTGACACGGTATCGTGCTACACAGGTACGTATTATGCGACCATGTCTGTCCTCAACTCCTCATTGCGATATGCATTTTCCATGTCAATACTGCTGGTTCTTTCGGTAGGACTTATTGCGGCTTGGTTCTTTCGGTAGGAGATTTATTGTGAGAGGCTCTGTTCGCTGGAGCTGATAAGCTGAGCTGATTTCAGGTGTTGCTGATTTTTTTGAGAGAAAAACACTGTTCCAGAGCTGAAAAATAAGCGTTTTTTAGACGAAGCGAACAGGGCCAAAAACTATGTTCTATGACTGAAAAATAAGGTTAATTCTGGTTAACAAACTGAAACGAACACGCTAAGATTACACCGGTCAGTATATAAAAATAGCCTTTGTGCAACGGCGAACGTAATTCCATATATGTAGACAGATGACACTTGCGATAACAGCTCTTGTACATCCACATAGTGACATAGTACTTTCTTTTAATTCTAAGATGGCAGCGAATTTATTTGAAACTAGTCATCACCATCCTTAAAAAGTGTTAAGGCACATGACGCACTACCAGAGTCTGTAAACATTACACACAATCCCACGCCTCACAAACAGAAGTATTTATCTTTGGCAATAAGCGGCGGGGAAGTCATCGACTGAAACATATTGGCTTAATATAGTTGAAGGCAGTAACTTTCATGCTTCAGCAACCTTCTCTGAAGGACTGTCTTCACCCTTTTGCCCATTCTTCGCCTTCTTGGCTTCGTAGTCTTTCACAGCAGCTTTAATGGCATCCTCAGCAAGCATGCTGCAATGGAGCTTTACTGGTGGAAGGGACAAGTGCTTTGCAATCTCACTGGAAAACAGAGTAACAAAACCAGTTAAAGTGGTGTTTGCTAAGGGATTATGCCAGAAAAAAAGTCTCAACAAGCAAACCCTAACAACAGCAGCGAGGGTGCGAAAGTAAATGAAGGAATTCGCCTTTTTCTAACGAAAGCAGAGAACAAGACCATAAGTCACATCCTCTAAAGGAATAAGCACATGTACCATTTCCGGTTAATGGAAATCAAACAACATCAGAGGAGCGATAATGTCACGAAATTAGTATATCTGATGGTCTATCGCGATTCCCAGGAAAAAGGGAGAATATTAAAATGATTATCCCTGACAGCTGAAGAAAAATCATTATATTGCAACTCAAAGAACCCATCAAAACGGAATGTGACATCATTAAGAAATACTAATCAAGTTTAACAGGGTATTTTGTTATATATATAAAACAAATCAAAGTGTCAAATGGCCATCAAAAAGAGATAAGCATATAACAACTAGTAAAGTCTTCTCAGATACAAACACAACATTCTCAAACTGGTATTCACATTATAAAGAACAGAATGATGTTGCAAAGGAACTCAAAAGCAGAAAGTGTGTGCGTTCGTTAAAGATGTAAACAAAGACAACAATTCATACTTACAAAATATAATATTACCATGTTCAGATGATTAACAAAGTGGATAATATTAAGCAAGCCGAACGAGAAGATAACAGATAACTTACGTGTTCTTGATTGTCAAAACTTCATCCATTGGTTTTCCCTTCACCCATTCAGTAGCTGCAAGGAGAAAGATAATGAACATTACACATTCAGCATCTTAAAGAAACAATTACATAGGGAATTTTGTTTAATTAGGGACGAGGATCTTCACGGAATAAGGATTCAGGAGTGCCAGCATGTAAGATACAAACAACCAGCAGGTCCACTCTTGTATACAAGACAAGATGATACTTGGCACTTATTTAATATACATAATAGTAATAAAATAATTGTAACATAAACAAATTTAGGGGGAAAGGAAAACCTCACGTTCCACATTCAAGATTATATTCCAGTCATTTAGGACTAAATAAATTGAAGCTTCAACTGGCAACCTGGTTCCCATGGTTGTTGGCATACAAGTCACACAGTAGACAGCACAACAGAATGTCCTCATTTTGTGATTCATCGCAATTTCATGTATAACAATGCAGGAGGTTAAGTACTATATGCATAAATCAAACCAATGACTTGAAAGTTGCCAAATCATTCCGTTGACTATTTCATTTTTCTGCAGGATTATCTGCCTAGACATTAGTAATCTTCCATTACAAAGTTAGTACTAAGACACAATGTCCATCATCTCTGAACCAACTTGGTTCAGCAACTAATAAAAAATTATAAAAACTACAGACATCTGAATCTACTCATAGAAATAAGAACTTTCTAGCTACAAGGTTATCATTTTTATTAATATTAAGATATGACTTCTATATCCTTCAGGGTCATTCTCCTTAATAAAAATAATACTCCCTCTGTTCCAAATTATAAATCGCTTTAATTTTTTTGGTATATCTATTTTACTATGTACTCCCTCCGTCCCAGAATACAGGTCGTCGAAGCCTTTGAAAAAAGTATCACAAAGGAAGACGTTTTAGCTGGCCTTCTGCAGCGCCTACTCCAGTAGAGCACAGCACCGGTCATCCATCAGCCTCTGACATCTACTAGTGCGAATAAAAAATGAAAAGGAGGAGACGTTGTGAGCTGTGAGAGGAGGCTGCCTGCCCGAGAAGGCCCCAACATGCAAGCTGCTCTTGCTGCACGTCCGTCAGGTAAGATTCCTGTAGGGGTGCCGGCGTCTTTTTTCATGTGCATTGGAGTACGTGACAACTTCTAGGACGACATGTATTTGGAGACAGAGGGAGTATATGTGTCTAGATATACGTTATATCTAAAGATACATATCAAAACGGAGGGAGTAAAAATAATAAGAAGCATAAGCTAGACAATTACAATCCAGAAAAACATGTAAGAACCAGCATCATAAAAAAAACACTCAGCATACACATTATATTAGATCTAAGAGCATCTCCAAGAGTGCCTAATAATTTATTCCCAAAAGCTTGATGTTTTCCAACTCCCAAAGATGTATTAGGAGAAAAAATTGAGTCTATCTCCAAGAGTACCCAATATTGCACATCCAAACTATCAAAAGTTGGGGGCCCACTCAGTTTTTTGGTCGTGGGCAAAGCAGGTGACGAGCAGCCAGTGCTGGCCGGCAGCGATGGCCAGGCGCAAGTCACGAGCGGCTACGGCCGGCCATGCCGTTCCAGCCTTCCAGGAGATGGCTGCGAGCGATTCGCGACGGCTGGGAACCTACGGTGATGGGAAACGATGATTTACCTCAGCTCTACATCGGCGTCGGTCACCATCGATGACCTCGGACGAAGGAGAACGACGGAGACGTCGCGCGAGAAGGATAGAACACGCGCGAAGGAGACACGCCGTGTGGGAAATACATGCGATGGAGCGCGGGAAGGGGCCGCGCCCCGGCCTTGGCAGAGGATACGTGAAACTTCAATCCCCGTATATTACGCGCATTGGGTGGAAGTTTTGCAAGTGCCAAAAGATTGGGAATGGTTTTTGGAAACCATTGGAGAGCAGTTTTTCTCATTTTTCTAAAAAAATTAAGGATTGGGAAGAGGGATTGGGCACTCTTGGAGATGCTCTAAAGCAGAAATCTGATACAAAAACTAGTTCGGTATTAACCATACGATGAGTATGAAACTTCAACTCATATGAAACTTCTTATAGAACCTATCTGTAGCTAAAATGGTCATATCACACATGTCAAAAATTCAACATAACTAACCAATGATTTTCTAGATAAATTGCTTTTACTATGTATCTAGACATAGCGTATATGCATGGGCGGAGCTATAGTGTTGGTTGTGGTTGCAGCTGCACCCACGCCAAATTAAAATTACAGTAGAAAGAGACAAATTTCCGCCATATTTGCACCCCTAAATTCAAGATCAATGCACCCACAAGGCAAGGTGCACCCCCCTCAGATTTGTTCTAGCTCCGCCCCTGCGTATATGTGAAGTGCATGGCCAAATCTACGTATCTACAAAAGCCAAAACGTCTTATAGTTGGAAGGGAGGGAATAGGTCCAAAGCACCAAAAATAAAATGGTGGCCTCACACATGTCTAAAATTCAACACAGCTAGCCAATTTAGGTCCAAAGCACCAAAAATAGGCAAATTGAAACGAGGGTGTCAATGATCCCACAGCAATACAGATGAAATTTAGCAGTACAGTTGATATATCTCTACCATCAAATCAAATTGATCACTTACAAATTGTACCTCAAATAATGCCAGGAAAAATGGCACATATAACAAACACAATATTAAGCTAGCTGCAATTCACCTTTCTCTGCAAATGGCCTTCACAATCGGAATAAGGCGAAACTAGATAACCAATTGGTGATGTGACTAAATTCACAAGCTACAGTTCATCTCTCTGCAAAAGACCTCCACAGTCGGAATAAAGGCATCGGGATAACTAGATAACCAATTAGTGATGTAACTCAATTCACAAACGAAAAGGATGATTGAGCATACACTACACGCTACACCGTAACCACCAGAGGGAAGCGAGGGGAACTCCAGACGTGGCGCTAGGGCTGAGGGGGGCTCACCGACGGACGAGGACGCTATGGCGGAGCCGCAGCCAAAGGTCTTGAAGCAGGCGTCGACGATCTTGCCGGAGTCCTCGTCGACGCGGATCTGCAGCTTCATGACGTCGCCGCAGGCCGGCGCGCCGACCAGCCCAGTGCCGACGTTGGGGTCGTCCTTGTCGAAGGAGCCGACGTTCCGCGGGTTGTTGTAGTGGTCCACCACCCGCTCGTGGTACGCCCTCACCCCCGCCGCGGCAGGGCCCGCCTCGCCGGCGGCGCCTGTGCCCAGGCCGAGCCGCCGGAGCCCCGGGCCGAGGAGCCGCCTGCCTCCCGCGCGCAGCATCGCCAACAAACCTGGAATCGCCTCCGGATTCTTCTGATCTTTCCGGCTTCCGGATTGGAGCGAGTTCCTTTCTTTTCTTTGCGTGCTCAGAATTGTGGCCGTCGTTCTATTTGTTGTGCGGCGGTGAGGAGACGGGGATCCCGTGCGGCAGTGCGATCGCAGGGCGTGGCTGAGATGTATACGTGGCGCGGTACTTGTGGACCGAACCGTTGTGCGGTGTGCGGTGTCGTGCACGGGTCCCGCCGGGCCGCCGCTGAGGAGAATGGAGACGCGACTAGATGCTCCGAGCAGAGAAAAAAGGGCGTCGGAGTAACTGGGCTTCCCCCTTTGTCAAATTTGGGCCTCGTCAGCAGTTGCGTCACGGCCCACCGCAAATCCTTTCTTTCGAGTGGCTGTCTCTTATTCTTCTCCCGTGGGCCATGGGGCAAAGAGAGGAATTTCAAGACAGTAATGAATAATAAATCAGCTGCGAAACTCAAGTCAAACAAGCTCTCTGCTTAAAATGAGGAAGAAAAGCATGAAAATTTGCTCCTGTACTCATCTTTTTAAAAGTAACACGATAAAGCGCCTATAATTAAGAACGGCAATGATCCCCTTGGGGCGTCCGGCCGGCCGGACGCCGCGCGCGATGCTGCTGTCCGCACGTGCCGTCCGGGCGCCCGCCCCCGCGTCGTTTTTTTATTTTTCTTTTTCGTTTTTTTCGTTCTTTTTGTTTTTTTCTTTTTTTTTGCTTCTATTTTTTTCTTATCTTTTTATCTTTTAATATCTTTTAATATTTGTCGTAAAAGTAAATCGAAAATGTTGCATATCTTATAATTTGGAATTGTATATCTTGTAATATTTGTCTTTTTTTTCTTTTTCTTCTTTTTATTTTTTGTTTCTTTTTTCTTTTTCCTTTTTGTTGCAGTCGACTGACCTCGGCCTCCCTATGTTGCATAAACATGTGTTTTAAGTGTCCATATGTGTTGGTAGACATGTTGCAAGTGTTTCAGATATATGTTACAAATTTAGATTGTGGTGTTGCATATGTTGCAACGATTATACACATATGTTTGAGGTGTATACTTCAAATGTTTCATCTCAGTTTTTATTGATTCTTGAACAGTTTTGTTCGTATGTTGCATATATTCTCACATGTATGTTGCTAGTATTTTATCTGGATGCTGCAAATGTTTGCAAATGGTTTTCAAATGTCTCCGGGTGTTTTTTTAAGTGTTTATACGCATGTCTCTGAGCGTTCTAGTTGTTTCATTCAGATAGATGTTGCAACAGTAGATCAGGATGTTGCATATGCTGCAATGATTGTACGCATATATTCAAGGTGTATATTACAAATGTTTCATCTTAATTTTTATGGATTTTTGAAATAGTTTCATCTAGATGTTACATATATTCTCACATGCATGCATCAATGTTCATACACATGTTTTCGAGCGTTTCATAGGTATGTCTTCAAGTGTTGCATCTCGATGTTTCAAAAAGTAGATCTAGTGTTCGCAGCTGTATTTCAGACGCATGTATCCTGTGTTTCATCTGCCTTCGGATGCATGTTACGAGTGTTGTATCGAGATGTTTCAAAAATAGATCGGGTATCTTTGTACATCTACATTAAATATATGTTCGTTTAAAATTTCATCGAAATATATTTATGTGGGATCTTGTTTTGAAGATTTTATTGCGAGAAACACAGTGGTATAATCGGATTTCAATTTGAATACGTGGTTTAGGCTGTCCGCACCGCGCACCTCTAAAATCACCTCAACGCCATTTTAGCGGCCGCAACCTCCGCACCGCGAATCTGCAAACCAGACGCTATAGTTCAGTTCGCTACAGGGCACCGCTAAACCTGGCGTTTTCTATCTCATCACGCTAAATCCAGCGAGGAGGCCAGCAAGGAGGCGGGAAGGGGAGGGCCGCCTCAGGAACCGTGCCCACACTGGGAGGCCGCCGTGCCCGCCGGAGTCCGCGGGGAGGAGGAGGAGGAGGCCGTTCGCCGCCGTCGGGAGCCGCGTCGCGCGCCGCCGCAGCCGCGGATGCCCGCGCCCCGCCACGGGATGGCCGCGCCGGAGGCGCCGAATGGCCGCACCACGCGCCGCCACCGCGATGCCCGCCGCCGCCACGCCGGATCCGGCGCGCTCGCCGCCGCCATGGCGGGATCCGCCGTGCTAGCCCTCGCCGGAGGTGGAGGAATGCCGGAGATGGAGGGAGGCCGGAGTTGGAGGTGGAGGCCGGAAGTGGAGGTGGCCGGAGGTGGAGGTGGAGGCAGGCCGGAGGCGGAGTAGCGCCCGCGACGCTTCTTTGCAACCGCCCGCGACGGGAACAAGATAAGGAGAGGAAAAAAGAAAAAAAAAAGTGGGCCCCACATATACTATAGAGTGTGGTATAGAGTTTGGATGGATGCGGGAGAAGTTGATATAGAGGTTAGAATTCTCGCTGATTAGGACAGAATATTCCTTTAGAGGTGGAGGAGTGCGGATAGCATTAGGAGGTATAATATTTTTTAACTTTAGAAACAATATGATTTTAGAGGACCCACGTACATGCAGCCAACCACTAGCAGGAGATAGGACGTGTGCGGGGGGATCGGTGCCCTGCTGCATCGCGGTGGCCAGATGCGTGCCGCGCGCGTGGTTCTGATGGCCGTCCGGACGGGTCAAGGCGTCCGGACGTCCGGGCGCTAGTTTATCCCAATTAAGAAAGCTGTTTATTATTTACTTATAAATATTGTTAAGAATATCAGTCCTGCCCAGCCAGCAAAGCCAAACACAAGGTGAATCAAATACACTTAGCTTTATTTCCATTCGTCTGAATATTCATACAAATTACATTTTTCCTGTATGCAGATAGATTGACAGAAAAACAATAATCGTCCGTTGCCTCAATGTAGTAAGCATAATGATCTACAGAACTATCCACCCGCTGGAAATTATTTGAGACTGTGCCTTCTCTTATTGCCAAGTTGGGAAAAACGATTCAGTAACAGAATTGACCAGTTCATCAGGGAGCTGAAACTCAAGGTTTGCGTGGGAACTTGGAGAAGTCTGGGCGTCGTCTCTCCATGTACGCATTCTTCCCTTCCTTTGCCTCCTCTGTGCCATAGAATATTAGCGTGGCGTTCCCACCAAGCTCCTGCAGCAGAAGCGTAATCAGAAATGCAACATAGAGACAGAAGTTAACAGCAGCAGTTTCAAGGGAAGGCTAGCATTTGGCAAGCTATACCTGAAGACCTGCATGGCCATCATCTGCCGCGTTGAGTGCAGATTTCAGCACTCGAATAGCCATGGGGCTGTTTCTTAAGATCTGTCGGCACCATTTGACAGTTTCTTGCTCCAATTCAGCAAGCTGCGTGCACAGAAGCGTGTGCTCATCAGTGGATCGATCATTAGAATTAAAATAGTTTCCTTTTAGTAATTAACTATGGTTTTCAGCACTCACTGGTACTACAATGTTCACAAGTCCCATTTTGTCAGCTTCATTAGCTGTGTAGAACCGTGACAGAAACCACATTTCACGGGCTCTCTTCGGTCCAACCTGTCCATGAGAAATATATAATTGGAGCAAGAATAGCATGCTGCTTATGTATCATGAATATGTTGATCATATCAAATGGGATACTAGTGTACAAGTCAACATGCTTGATGGGCAATGTGTTATTTAGACTGAACTCTTTGAGTATTCAATTTTTTATTTTTTATTTTAATAATGTGTGACAGGAATAATGTGAGAATTTCTACTATCTCACTAGATTTATATGTGTTCCAGTACACTGGCAAACATCAAAAACAAGGTTTTCTTTTCTTCCCCAGCTTCCGGGCCATTTACTTCTGTGTCAATGAAATAGGCACACTCTCATGTCCGTTCGTTAAAAAAAAAAAACATCAAAAGCAAGGTAATCAATAGATCAGTATGATAACTCACCAACCGGGACATTATTGAAGATCCATAGCCAGCATCAAAGCTTCCAACCTGTGATAGGAGTTACAAATTGGGATGTTAAAATGCACTGCATGTTCATGGTTTTAGAAAAAGAAGAAAAAAGATTACTTAATGAACACAGAAAAGGCAATTCCATTATGAACTGATTATTTTAAACATGATGTTTCACAATTTTTAGATAATGGAAAGAGTTCCGACTTCAAATTTCTTCATAAAAGAAGCATTTATTGGTATTATCTGCATCCTTGATACCAAGATACAAAATAGATCAGGAAATCACCTTGGGCCCTGTCTGCCCAAATATCGCATTGTCTGCTGCAATTGTTAGATCACACACCATATGCAAAACATGCCCACCACCAACAGCATAGCCAGATACCTGATAGTAAACGACACAAAAATAATCGATAGGATGACGAAAGGAAATAAAAAAAGGATAATGACCGTTATGAATTTATGATCATACCATAGCAATAACAGGCTTTGGAAGACGACGAATTTGCACCTGAATAAATGATTCGTCAGATGTTCTCGGTATTAATGATAGCCACTACTGTCTTACCAACTACAAGACTAATCAATGTACACACTACACACTACTAGAAGTGCCAACACGGGAGGTCGCATAAGCGCTCTCTCCCTCTCGCGTCCTGCTACAGTACAAAGGGGCAAGTTCGAGCGGAGCGGTCTCCGCCGGCGGGAGCTTGGGTCCTCCCCGTCTCCGATGGCCTCCGGGCTGTCGTGAGATGCGGAGGACCAAACTTTCTTCGATGGCGGAGGGAGTAGCGGCTAGGTCCCTTAGGTTTAGGGTTAGGTTTCCGGCGGCGTTGTCGAGGCGGCGGCGGCGGCGGCGGCGTCAACATGGAATAAGGTCCTCCCAGGTTTTTCCCCGTCTCGGCGGCGCTCTTCTCCGGTGCCGGTGACGAGCGTGTGGAGGTGGAGTCCGGTTTCTTGTTCTGGAGTCCGTTCGGTTCCGTCGCTTCGTTGGTGGCGGTGTCGGCGGCGCGCCTTGTCCCAGGTACGTCGGCAGTTGTGGGCGGTGTGGTTGGTTGGAGAGGGGATTGAGCTCGGTCTTCTTACGGCGTGAGTTGATGGCGAGGTTCAATCTTTGGTCGGAGAAGCCCGTGGTGTGTCCCCGGCTGATGTTCCACAACCGTCTTCATCCCGGTCTTCTTGTTGGGTGTTTGATGCGGGTCTCTCAAAGCTTTCAAGCGTTGGGGCTTCTCCAGATCTGGGGTAGCTATGGAGTCTTCTCCGATGGTGGCGGCCAGCGATGGTTCGTCGGTGGCGGCGGTCGACGGAGTCTTCTGGCGTTTTCGGGATGTTCAGGTTCCCTGGACTTCGTTGTATTTTTGGTTTTTGTTGGGGACCTGTGTGTAAGTTGGGTGGGACAGCTGTCCATGTATCCTTTTAGTATGTATTCGTATTTGTATGTGTCTTTGTACTGTATCCTTATCCAGTAATACAGATATGATTTTCAAAAAAAAAAAAAAAGAAGTGCCAACACGGCAAGCGAAATCTGCTCCTGCAAATTACTAAATGGTAGTACATCAACATATATTTATCAGTAGGCAGGACTTCTAGTCAAACTATACACCATCATCATATTCTTAGCTGAAGCTGAACGATGTACTCCAAAGTCAGTTCAATCGTAACTAAACAAATCATCTAAAAGTGGACAGAAAGCCTGCATCGCGTGTAAAGAAATGAGAGGTAGAAGACGTGCATTTCTTTTCTTGAAAAAAGAATTCCGTATCAAAAGAACAATTATGCATAACAAAGATTCCCATACAGAATAAAAAATTGTGCCCCAGAACAAGTGTCGAATAAGTACGTCGTCTGACCTGGAGATCTAACACGTTGAGGCGGCCAAAGCTATCGAAGTCAACATATCCATCAGAATCTCTTAACGCCTGGTCACCGCCGCTACAGAACGCCTTGGTTCCCTGGTCAACCAAAGCATCGAAGATAGCTTATCCACCAAAGCTAATCCTATTCCATAGACACACCCAAATGCTTATTTTTTTTCTGTTTCTCTTCTAAAATCATCCGTACCTTCCCTGTAAGAATGATGACTCCAATCGAACTATCATCTCTAGCATCGTTGAATGCGCGCATGAGCTCCTTCACGGTCAGCGGACGGAAGGCGTTCCTTCTATCGGGCCGGTTTATGGTGATCTGCAGCAGCAATATGCATTGTTGAAAAAAAAATAGTAAAAAACACGAGATGCAAGCACAATGCACGCGCATGTATAATCCATAAGCAGCAAATTAACGAGCCTTGTTCTAATGTTCTTGGAACTCAAGCGGCCCACCCGCAATTTTGCCAGGAACCCAACAAAGATTCATAAGGATCGACGGAAGGAAAAAAAAAAAAACCCTCACCTTTGCGATGCCCTCTCCGACGGCCTTCTCGTAGATGATGTCGACGAACTCCTTCCCTGACTCGTCTATGGCGCCGCGCCACTCCGGTGGCTCCGACGGCACGTCGCCGTGCACGCGCCTGTAGCTGTCCCCCGCCGGTGAGGACGACGACGACGAGGACGCTGCCGAGGGAGAAGGCGCGAGGGGAGGTCCGGTGGCGTGAGGGACCGGGAAAGACGGAACGAGGTGGGCAGCGACGCGGGCCAGCCTCCTCTCCGCAGCGTCCATGGCGAGAGCCGACAGCCGAGAGAGCTACTGAGCTAGCGCGGGTGGGACTTGGGAGCGGGCGCGTGGGTTGTGGCTGGGCATTACGGCGGGTTCGGTATTGGGGAAACTCATCTGCTTGGTCTCTACAATTTCGGATGAGGTTTTGATAGGAAGCCGCCAGTCGATACTGATAAGCCTTGCGTATTGATATGGGCCGGACCAGAGGCTTTCCATTATCAACAGTAGACTTTCAAATTGGGCCAGACAGTGATTGCTGCAATGTGGTCCGTAACCCAGGCCTCGTCGTCACTTGCACAACCCATCGCGCATGGTGGACCAGCAGGGCCTTAACATTATGAATTTATGATTCAACGGAAGCGCCACTACGCCAGAGCCTACAAGCAGTGCAAAGCAGCGAGAGGAAATTATTCCCCTAAAAAAAAAGCAAGAAGAAATTAATTCCTTAGCCCACAAAAAAGTTTGATTTAGTTTTTTGTCCTATTTTTATCAAACTATTTGGCCTTAAAACGAAATTCGCTTAGTTTCTTAGCCCCTTTTGGTCAGACTAAAACACTTCAAAAAATCATAACTCTTCCATACAACATCGGATCTCAACGAAATCTACAACTTTATAGTTTTAAGTTTCTTTCATTTGAGAAAGTTTAGATGCTCAGAAAATTAATATGAGCACCCGAACTTCCTCAAATAAAAAAATTAAAACTATAAAATTATAGAACTCGTCGAGATCTACAATTTTCATTTAAAAATCATCTTATCTGATGTTGTATTGAAGAGTTATGTTTTTTCGAAGTATTGAGGTCTGCCAGAAGGGTCAAAAAACTAAGCGAATTTCGTTTTAAGCCCAAAGAACAAAGTTTGATGAAAACAAGGCAAAAAAAACTAAATCAAACTTTTTTCAAGGCCAAGAAAATAATTTCCTCAAAGTTGATCTGGGCTGGTGGTTGTTGATAGTAGTTCTTGTTCATTTTGAACCATCAACTAAACATGAAAAAAGCCATATATCAACCTCAAACATAGACTTACACTAGTACAGAGAAGCTCTGCACTGGCGGTTGTAGACGTATTTTTACAGGCGTTTTTGACAACCGCCAGTAGTAGAGGCCAGTAGAAATCGGAGATTTTTATTGGTGGTTGCTTGTAAACCGATTTGTACTGGCGGTTCACTTAAGAAACCGCCAGTAAAAATAATTTTCCAAAAATCGTGTTTTAAAAATAGCAAAACAAAAAAATTAAATCTGGAAATGGACTCACCGGCCAGCGCCCGCCCGTCACCGTCGAAGTCGCAAGTCACGGCATTTTTCGCGCAAAATTCGCGCGCTACGTGGCCGGTGGGATTCGAACCCGTGACCTCTCTCTCGCGCGTACCGCTCACTACCACTGCACCACACTCTCACTCGTGACTTCCACTTCGGCTCCCCACATATTATAACAAATCGAGAGTAAATTGATTATTTGAGGTACTAAATGAATTCAAATGAAAAAGTTATCAACTACAAAGTTGAGTAACTTTTCGAGATCTACAACTTTCATGTAGAGTGTTTCTCCATCCGAGGCTTTTATCAAAAAGTCAAATTTTAAATTACAAACTTTGACCGTAATTTACATCAACAAGATGATTTCAAATGAAAAAAATTTCAACTACAAAGTTGCATAACTTTTTGAGATCTATAACTTTTATTTAGACAGTTTTTTCATACGAGGTCATTTGCAAAACTCAAAAAATTAAAATTCAGATTATTTCTACAGACGGGTCACTTAAGGAACCGCCACTAGAAATCGATTTTTAGTGGCGGTTCCTTAAGTGACCCGCCAGTAAAAATAGCCAATTTTTACTGGCGGGTCACTTAAGGAACCGCCACTAAAAATCGATTTCTAGTGGCGGTTCCTTAAGTGACCTGCCTATAAAAATGGCGCTGATTTCTAGTGGCGGACATCAAGCGAAACTGCCAGTAAAAAAAATACATAGCGCCACTATAGAGCTCCTGTGTACTAGTGTTGGTTACAGTAACATTACTGGCATGCTACATTAATAATAGTGTTGCTAGTGTCATGTACATGGAAACTTTTAGATGGATTGCAGGCTTGGTCACGAACCTTGTGTATGGGCTGCTTGGTACAACTACCTTGGGTAGTGTAATGTAGAGATGGACATGTGTACTGGATGGCTATCTTTTGGGTCAACTAATGCCAGCACTTTGTTGCTCTTCTAACTCTCTTTTGGGTTATGTATTGGCAGTTAGCTTGCTTCTCTTGTTTAATAGTTTTTTGAGCATGTCATACTATGAACTTGTTGAACAACTCTGATTCATGA
The DNA here is from genome assembly GCA_038502445.1 of Eremochloa ophiuroides. Classification (NCBI taxonomy): domain Eukaryota; kingdom Viridiplantae; phylum Streptophyta; class Magnoliopsida; order Poales; family Poaceae; genus Eremochloa; species Eremochloa ophiuroides. Next base: position 59,706,045 of record JAHLJS010000006.1, read on the forward strand.
TGAACTTGTGTCTATTTTTGTAGACGAGTTCTTCTTCAAGTTCTTCAAGTGACGGTGAGGATGAAACAATTCAGGTTGCACGAAATCAGATGGATGTCATGCAAGAATTTGTCACGATGGCCAGCATATTTGGTATGTGTTATGATGCTACTTTCATGGACAAATCTAAGAGGAGGGCACCTGAAGTATCTGGTTATGATTGGGTCATGAAAACCTAAAAAAAAAACCAAAATCTTGCTTTGATATGTTTAGAATGAGTTCTGTCACACCCGGTTTTAAGAACAAAACCAGACATACACTATATGTGAAATAATAAAATCAAATCTCACATATAGTCACAGATAAAGGAAATATCAAGAGACAAATGGTTAAATAAATAACGTATTAAGTAAATAAAATATAACCTCAGAGTGCAAGCAACGGAAAAACAACTTCGATCACCGGGTGTAGACTTTACTCTGCAGGAATAAACCGACTGGTTGACCACAAGCCTAATCTTCTCCTGAGGTGTGGGGGGAATAGTAAGAGTGAGTCCATGTCGAACTCAGCAAGTATAGTAATCTCATGATCAATGTAACATAAATAATGTAAAGCAATAAAACGGTAAACAATGGGCATGTTAGCAATCGAAAGTCATTATCCTTATGTAAAGATTTTAAGGCCGTCCGTGTCCTTGGGTAAGGCTAGTATACTAGTTTAATAAATTCTGCGCAGAAGTGTACACTTTCACTGTGAGCCGTGATTTACCCTTTCGCCCGAGGTGATCAGCCTCTTAGCCCACTACCAAGGAAGACCGGCAGGGTTCACTATGAAACCTTTCAAAGGTTCGTCTAACAAGTTAGGGACGCTAAGTTTCATCAGTCAGTCTGTGTGATACAACCAGTCATAGGGATCTACAGTCAACTTTTCCCCATTTGCGCCACAAGGGTAACCTCTAACAAGTTAGAAAAGATCCTTATACTGAGCTAAAACCAGAGGCATGTAGCCCTCACAGTTGTACTGTCCCTCCAGAAGCTTCGTTTATAGATAAATCCTCAAGTTCCTAAAAAGTCATTTTTATCGTTTATTACTTAAACATTAATTAAGTCACAAGATCATGGTCACAACAAGAATACCCAACTATACTTGCCTTAATTTGCTTTTCACTCCACAGTTGCTCAGTGAATCTTCAAAGAACACCTGGATCACCTTCTTCTTCTTGATCACCAACGTAATGCTCACCGACTGGACACGATCATAATGTACCACACAAACATCTAATAATTCATGCATTACATACAAACAGGACTAAATTAGAACAATTCACCAAACAATAAAAATAAAAGTTAAAAAGGTTATAAAATGAATATACGTGTTGCTACGAGCACAAAAACACGAAGATCACACTATTCGGAGCTATGGTTGAAAAGATGGAACTACCGGAGAATTTGCTTTTTATAAAAGAAACCAAAAGAAAACTATAAGATTTATATATAAATATGTTATAATAATTTTTCAAAGAATATTATTTATATTAAAATCATATTATATCAAGAAAACAAAGTAAAGATCAATTATAGTTATTAATAAAAGACCAAGGTTGAATTAATTTTATATATAGAAAAACAGTGGCTTTATGGATTTATAAAATAATATTTAGTTCAAACTCTTCAAATAGTTTTGAAATATTCATAAAACCTTTGTACTCGTCTCTACGATCGCATCAATATAAAGATCACGAAAATCGACTTTAAAATATAAAAGATATGATTTTCCAAAGATTTTATATAGAATAAATATTATCTTAATATTAACTCGAATTGTAAACATGGGGAAAATTACTGTACAGCAATATAACTATGTAGAATACGAAGATACGAATCTAACGTAAGTTGAATGGTTCAATTCGGAGTTAAAATGGAGAAACTACGACGAAAATACAAACCGGTGGCAAACTTGTAATTAAGTCGTCTTTTAGTCTTCTTCTTCCTCTAGTTTGTCCATACAGATAGTCCATGGTGATCCCTGTTGCTGCTGCCATACGTGGGGAGGGGAGGTAGCTTCGGCCAACCTGCTGACAAGCCGTAGGGCGGCAGCGGCTTGGCGCCATCCCTGGCCCACGTGGAAGGCAGGAAGGAGGCGGCTGCTGGACAGAGCCGAGCAGGATGCCGGCCTGCTGCTTGATGGCTGCCCTGCTCGTTGCTTGCTGTTTGCCTTGCACGCTGGGGAGGACTCGGCCGGCAGGGGCAGGACAGCGGTGCCCAGCACGCGCAGGCCTAGCTCGCAGGAAACAACAGCTCCGAACAGCACGAAGACATGGCTGGAAAACGATGAACACAGGGTGCCCTAATGGTGACCTCGCCGGAAAGTTCACCGAAAAACAAAAACGAACGCGAAACGATTAAACGGACATTGATTCAAGAAAATAAATATACCACGATGTAGGGAACGAAGAGGGCTACCTCGTAGCGGTGGTGGTTTTTGCGAAGAACGAGATGACCGGAAAAGCTCGTCAGAGAGTTCGTCGAAAACTTAGGTGTCCCCAACTTCGGATTTAGATCTACGAGGCTACGAGTGGCGGCTGCGAAAATGGGACGTACTTTCGGAATCAGCGCATCGAGGGCTACGCGGTGATATATATAGTTGTAGGGTTTGAGGACGGTGGAAAAACGAGATATTTTATTATTTTCGGAATTATTAAATATTCCGAATTAAATAATTCCAGAATTGATATTTGGGCCCCGAAAAATAATCCGATGGCTTCGAAAATTATGGGAAAATTCTTGGAGATATTTTGGAACATGATGAACCGAAATAAAGTATTTGGAGCTGATGAAAAGGTATTTTTAAGCATCTAAAAATTAGATTTTTCTCAAAGAAAATAGGAAAAAGGGACGGAAAAGTCAAGAAAAATTGGCAAAAAGTTTTTAGAGATACGTTGATGAACGATGAGCACCAAAGAGTGATTTGGAGCTGAAGAAAAGGTTCTGATGAACTTCGATAGAAGGGATGGAGTTGAGAAACACGGAATTTGATTATAGAAAGAGACATAGACATGCCGCAGAAAAGATCATTGCACTAAACGTATTTTAAATCTTTATTCACTCACATCATAAAATCATTTACAAAAGAATTTGAATAATTTTTAGTTTTGGCAAAAACCACTCAACCAAAATAAATCATATGCAAGGGCATGAGTGCACAAATATGTTGCTAAACCCTAGCTGGATTTTAACTTAATGAAAAATTTTAATTTCCCTATGTTTTCATGAGCTCAAAAATACCAAATTAAATAATTTTACCTATATTTTAAAAGTAGCAAAATTTGGGGTGTTACAAGTTCTGAGCTTTTTGATAGACTACATAACATGCTAATGTCATCTTATGGCTTGAAATCAACGACCCAAATGAGCTTTGTAGAAGCACTAACTATATTTCTTTGGGTGGTTGGTGCACCACAATATGCTAGAGAAGTGGATGATCATTTCCAGCGTTCAAAGGCGACATTTAGTAGGAAGTTTGGGCATGTCTTAGATTGTGTTTATAAGATGGCTGCAACTATTGTCAAACCTAAGGATCCAAAATTCAGGACAGTGCACCCCAGAGTCCTCAGTTTGCTCCACATTTTAATAACTGCATTGGGCGATAGATGGGACGCATATACCTATTGTCGTCCCGTCATCGAAAGTTGTCTAACATATTGGATGTAATGGATATGCAACTCAAGATGTGTTGGCTATATGTGACTTCGATATGAGGTTCACATTTGCCGTTGCTGGATGTCCAGGATCGGTACATGAGATGAGAGTATTTAATGATGCCACTCATAAATATGATGATAGGTTTCCACACCCACCACCAGGTACCCTTGTGACTTATTTTGAATTTGTATCTTTATCTAAAGTTTATTCGATCTTTTATGAGAGTGTTTTATTATTTAGGAAAATTCTATCTCATGGCCTCGGGCTACCCAAACTAACCCGAATATCTTACACCATACAAATGAACAAAGTTTTCGACAAGGAGCAAGGCCAAGTGGAAAAAAACAGGTATATAATTTTGTGCACTTGTCACTACGCAATGTGATTGAAAGATCATTTGATGTTCTAAAAATAAAGTGGCAGATATCGTTGGGTTATCCAATGAGAAAACAATCGAAAATAGTACTTGCTTGTATGGCGCTGCATAACTTTATTTGTGAAAGTGCAATGACCGATGTGGACTTTGCCATGTGTGAATTGTGATCGTGATGAAAATTACATGCCATTTCCAATATCCGGCTCATAGGAACCAAGTGGTGCTAATTCTCAATTGGGAGAAAGGAGATGAAGACATGAATATTTGCATGGGCTATATAAATGTTTAGGTTCTTTTGTGGAGTTCGTACCTGTATTACTTGTCGTTTTAGACAATGACATGGTCTGCAAATCATAACTTTGACTTTATATTTCTACAAAAATATTTATTGAAAAGTGATACATGCATACTTTTATAAAAGTATATTTCAATACAAGTCTATTTATATAGTTTTCATTTTTTCAAACTCAACAAATTAAAAGTTATTCATGATTTATATTCCCAATGTTTGACCAAAATCTTATCCAAATGACAAGTAATATGGGTAGGGAGGAAGTATATATACACCCACTAATAGGAAAAAGATGGCATTTAGGACAATAAAACAGTCTTCAACACATGACTTTGGCTTTATTTTTCTATAAAATATTTATTGAAAAGTGATATATATATATACTTTTATGAAAACATATTTGAAGACAAATCTATTTATATTGTTTTCATATTTTCAAACTTAATAATTTTAAAGTTATTTATGATTTATATTCTCAATGTTTGATCAAGATCTTTTCCAAAACGTCATCTTTTTCCTATACGGAGGGAGAGTGTAAATTTGGACGTTGTGGCATGTGTGCGCGCTTCACATCTCAGGACATGAGTAGATGTATGGTTAAGGGCATCTTAGGGAAAGACGTTTGAAATGCCTATAATCTATACGTGCTAGTTAAACTTTTTCAACATTGACTGTTAGAAAATGCGTGTAACATTTATATTTCCAAATAAATATATTAAGAAAATATATTCAACGATCTATCAATGACACTAAATATATATTGTAGATATTAATATTTTTGTATATATATTTGGTCAAAAGTAAAAAATCTTTGACTTCTAGAAAAGTGATAATGATATCTATTTTGGACGAAGAGAGAAGTCAAGGATCCGGGTTTTTTAGTATTCAGAATTTGAATTCTACGAATGTGGATTATATAACTTGGATCATAGAATCCCAATGGATTCAAATGGGACCTTAAAGGGAGAGATGGTTCAAACCTAGAGAAACGGGAAGTGCTCCAGGGGACTATCGCTATCCAAAAGATGCCGGGCCACCCAACTCGACTATAGTGATCCTGTCTCTCCAATCGAAAGCCAAAGCGCGCGGGGTGTTGGTGTGGTAGGCTCCTGATAGCCACGGCAAGGGCCTGAGATAGAGATATCCCCAAACCCAACCAAAGGACACCAATCTCTAGGCTTAACTCTGGCCGTGTCGGGACAACTTTTTGAACGACGATCTCCTCGTCGGGATCCCCTGCCCCCGCCACCGCACCAAACACCAGCACCAGCTCCTGCCCCTCTGTGTTCTGCCTGCACGTCGTCGTTGGGGGCTGTGCATTCCGAATTGGGCGCTCGTGCTTGTCCGCTTGTTTTTTCTGCCGTCTTATTTTAAACTCCTGGCCACGCACACACGAAGCACAAGGCGTACAAACCCTGTCAGATTATTCGAGCATTAGGCTGCTGCTAAATCATGGAGTGCTTGGATACTCTGCAGCCTTCATCCAGCGGGCAGCGGCCACATATCTACTGCTGCCTATTATCTGTCTGTGTAGCCATACGCACAAATACAGCAACTTATTAGGAGTAGCATAGATAATATAGAGTAAGCAAACTCCAAAGTTTGCCTGGTATATTTAGCAGGAAAGGAGCGGAACACCAAACACGGGCCACTGGCGGCAGCATTGCTTTGGAGGCGGTCGTGCCGGCGCTTTGGCCGTTAAGGAGGGAGGGGTGCAGTGCAGCATACTACCATGCATACGGAATGCCCGGGGGTCCACATATATGGCTTTCGCTTTCTCTGGCATCGCTGCTGCCTCCTTTGACTTGGCAGGGGGAATTACCAGTAGCTTATGCGGCATTGGTGCAGTTTCCAGCAGTATCGATCATCTCTCTCATCGATAAAGGGGAAAGGAAAACACAGCAAACAAAGGAGGAAAACCGAAAAAGAAAAGAAAAAATTAAACAAAAGAAGCGCCCTACTAGTCCTACGACCACGACTAGCAGCAGCTGGCTGAAGGAGATGGTGTGGGTTGGATGCATGCATGGCCTGCAGCATGAAGATTTGCAAATGATCAATCAGGACGTGGGGAGAGTCTAGGGTGGCTAGGTACTGGCTACAGTCCTGGGATCCGTATCGGATCCCCGTAGGTGGCGGGGCCAGGGCGATCCTGGGTTTGCGTGCGTGGAGGTTGGTGCCAAAAGGCGGGATCTTCTATGCCTGACCGCGACTGTTCCTTGGACCGATGATCGGATTCGATTCGACGCGGCACTTTTGATGTAGTCCGTCGTCCGGCTCCGGCCTCCGGGCCATCATGGCATGGCCTGGCCGTGGCCGTGGCCGTCTTGGCCCGTGGCGCCCCCGAAACCCAATTATATCGGCTACGCACCCGGCCGCCCGTCTTTTCCTGTGTTCCCTCCCTCCCTGCTCATCCTCCTCGTCTTCCTCCTCCTCCTCCTGCCGCTTTGCTCTTTTGCTTCTTTTGATTTGCGTTGCTTGCCCCCGTTGTTGTTCCTTCTTTTGTTCTTGTTGCGCCCTTGTTGCCTTCCTTCTTTCTTTCTTTCCATACGGCTCCCTTTAGTTTCCTCTTTTTCTCTCCTCTTTATTTATTGCTGGCGTCTGGGAATGGAAGCTCATCAGTAGTTAGCGCTCCTCCTAGCGTTGATTCAATCATGTGCCCAAACGTGCTGCTAATTGGATTTGGATCGTCGACCGGCCCTGGTCGAGGGCCTCGCCGGCTTTATACGATCGTGGATCAATCGCCTCAGCATATCGTACTACCGTAGGGTACTATACTACCAGTACTACGAGTAGTATACTCCTAGTACGTAACATGACTGTTCAGGACAATAGGACAACAGTAGTAGTACATCATCTGCGCTGCATGCATGCGTGCGTGCGTAGGCGCCGTCAGACGATAGGATCGGGGATTCGGGATCGCGAACACGTTGCGTGTCCTGCATGTAGCTGCCGAGCGCGTGGCGACGGCAATAACTTCGACCGATCCTGTCATGGCATCGTTACAGGATCAAATCAGGATGACGACGTCCGTCTGCCTTGACCCATGATAATGAAGAAATGAAGGGAGAGAATGACCGATGCAGGCAGCGCGCACAGATCAGACGCGCTGCGCGCTGTGTTTTGCAGCTTTCTTCACCTAACGCTAACGGATGGACGACGCATGCATGGCAATGGCATGCATGCTCTCGACCTGAGCCTGACACCCGGCCCATCTCGTTGTTGCTACTCCTCCTAGTAGGCTAGAGTAGCTCGGCTGGCTCGTCTCACGTCTCAGCGTAGGAAGAGTTGGGACTGGGGGGGAGGCCGGGCATCCCACGGCGAGGAGAGGACGAAGTAGCCCCTGCAAGGCCAGCCGTGGCAGCCGGCAGGACAGGAACAGGAGGCACGGATGAACAGACAGACGGACAGACAGATCGAACTGTGTCCCTCGTGATCGGCAAACTCGGACTCCAATCCAACGCGCGCCGCAGCAGCCAGAGTACTACGCCGGACGCGGGAGCACCGCGCTCCGCACAGCAGAGCTCCGGTGGCCTCATTCGTTCGGCCTCCTCCACGTCCCCAAATGTGCGTGGGAGACTGTTCCCGGCATCACGTGGCCTCGCTTTTGACCGGGCGGCCACACCGCTCTTTGACCGCACCCCTCCCCCGCCAGTGCCACACAAGCAGAGCAGCCAAGCCTGCGGTGCGCGTCGCGCCCCGACCCGGCCGGCCGGAATCCCAAATCTGGCAGGGCACAGGCACTGGCCCTGGCCGAGACAGGCCGGCCGGGGGAGCCCACCGCCACCTCAGCCGGCAGCCGCTGCTATGCCTTACCCACGTCGCCGCTATAAGAACCCGAGGACCCCCATCCACATCCACATCCACATCCACGGACACGCCATCAGCCACCGCTACCGTCTCGGCTCTCGCCCAGTCGCCACGCCCACCACCGCGCATACAACCACGAGCTAGCTGCTTGCTAACCTAGGCGATCCAACCGGAGTGGCAGTAGTGCCACTGCCTGCCCGCCCCGGTGGACAGCCAGTTTCCGAGGAGAGACATCCCCTCGATCTCCTATTCTCCTGTTCTTCTCTCCAAGCAGCTCGATCTACTATATTAATCAACCAATCATCCCGGCACCAGGCGCCCACCACCACCACTTGTAGCTCACTCGATCGCTGGAGCACTAGCTCTACCTCTGCCTCTCTCTGGTCCATCCGTCCGTCCGTCCATCTTCATCTGCGACCAGCTGTTAGCCTAGCTAGTCAACAAACAAGATGCTGCACGAGGCGGCGCCCTGCACGTGCGGGCTGCTCTACGGCAGCTGCGGCGGCGGCTGCTCGCTGCTGTTCGCCGCCGCCTCGGCGGGGGACCACTACTACAAGCACTGCGGCGCCGGCGACGGGGACGCCTTCAGCGCCGGGCCCTACTACGGCGGCTCCGTCGACTGCACGCTCTCGCTCGGCACGCCGTCCACGCGCCGCGCCGAGGCCGGGGCGGCGCGCACGCCCTCCGCAGCGGCAGCCGCCGCCGCCGGCGGCCTGCACTGGGACGCGCCCGCTCCCAGCTGCAACGGCAGGCAGCAGCAGCAGGAGACGACGCGCGAGGCGGGCGCTCGCCGGTGCGCCAACTGCGACACCACCTCCACGCCGCTCTGGAGGAACGGCCCGCGCGGACCAAAGGTACGTTACGTGCACCGCGATGCCATGCAAAGTGCAAACGCAAGGCACGCATAGGCATAGCCGCGACGTAATCAATGCACGCATTTCGTTATTCTCTTATTACATAGCCGCTCGATCGCTGTCACTGTCCTAATGAATGGCACGCATTTTCGGTTTGCTGCGTTCGTGTGCAGTCGCTATGCAACGCGTGCGGGATCCGGTACAAGAAGGAGGAGCGGCGGGCGGCGGCGGCGGCGGTGGCGCCGGCGGCGGACGGCGGGGTACCGGTGGAGTACGCCTCGTACGGGTACGCGCGGCAGCCGCAGCAGTGGGGCTGCTACGGGCCGGCGGCGGCCGTGGCGAAGGCGGCGTCCGCCTTCGGCATGTTCGGCGACGCCGCCGCGGCCGACGTCGACGGGCCGTGCCTGCCGTGGGGGCTCGGCGTCGTGCCGCCGTCGCCGGCGTTCGGGACTGTACGGGAGATGCCGAGCCTGTTCCAGTACTACTAGTAGGTACTAGCACCACAGCTACTGATCGAGCTAGCAGAATGCATGGTAGTAGACTGCACTGCACGTCCGGAAGACTCCTTTTTTTCTCTTTCGCCCCTTTTGGTAACAACAAGATGCTGCACTTCTTTTTGAAGCCATGACCATGAGATGCTGTACTTGACCAACGAACCTAAACTGCATCAAAAGCCGAAGCTGAAATGGATCAATCCCATCTCTTCACTCATCTCCTTTTCTTTTTTTTTTCTTTTCTTTTGCTCTGCCTGCAAATTTTCCATTCATTATTTGTGCGTACTTCATCAGATTCTATCTAACATGCGTAGTAGTACTGTACTTGAAATCTGCAAATTAATTCTCTTTGTTTGAATCTTGCTGCGTACTACGTGATGAACTGATGATGGTTTGATGAAGTGACAGACGTAGCCTAGCCTCCATCTGAGTGAAGCTCACAAACATCGCAAAGAGTACAGTTGAGTTATCTATAAAGAGGCAGTTCTCATGTTTCAAATGTGCAGTATTGGCCTGGTCCTTCTTTGGTGATCATGATTGGGTTCCCTTGGGGACACCGTGCACAGCTGGCTAGATTTGCACCTTTTGCTGGGGGCCAACGGTCAATCATCGGTAGCTGCATATGTTTCGGGACCCACAGACGTACGGGCCCTCTTTTGTCACTCGTAGCCTATCTTCGCATAGTCCCATCCATGAAAGTTCAAAGAGACCAATTTCGCCAAATTGTTTAGAACGCTTTTAGCAGATGTTACCCAACAAGTGGAAAAACAATCTAGCAGATGTCGAACTGAATCTACACTAAAATGGCAATGGTACATTTGTTAGGTTGGACGCTAGCTCCAAGTGCATTATCACTCTGTTCGGCTGGCTGGTCCAGCCAGCACCAGGCAGCCATTCAGTAGTGTTTTTCTCTCAGAACAATCAGCCAACCAGCCGTACCATACCAGGCAACCGAACAGAGTGAATGGAAGGCTGCTTTTTATTTGGTGGCCAATGCCCCTAATTAGTTCCCCGGGGATCATCATCAGTTTGATGAGAGCAATGGGGCCCCGCCCGGGGATCATCATCGTCGTCATCCTCCTCTGCCATCTTCACCGGTTTCCAAGAAGCAACGGCAGGCATATCTCTCTACAGCAAGCGCTAGCGGCACTTGCATTGGGGGCACGCTCTTGATCGATTTAGATGGAGATCACAAAAGTCCCAGCTCACCGTTGGCTCATGTGAAGCCATTCGGCTATTCGTCTTCAACTCCTCCAGGAACTTTCCGTGAAAAATAATCGTCGTATCTGTCTAGATCACCAGCAACGGCAGAAGCCAAGCGGCACGTCAGACACGTCTCTATTGGCCGGCCACCAAATCCCCTGTATCGGTGTCGCCACGCGCCCACGCCCACGCCCACGCTGCGCGTTGTTTCAGGTCGATGCATGTCGTCGAACGTACGATAGGTTCTAGTTCTAGCCTCTGGATATATATGAATCCATTTCGTCGGAGAAGGGAGCCGTACGCGTGACGCCCGTTACGTTGCGTTGCGAGCACCGAGCGTTGTGAGGAACTGAGGATGACGGGCTTGTGTATCAGGCCGGCGAGGGGAGCACTGATCCGACGGAATGAAGTCACTGATGAAGCCCGCGGATTCCGGATCCGTGAACGTACAAAGTTCAAGCAGCCAACATATGCGTATTTAAATTTGATTTGATAACAGTAGGGTCATCTCGTGCGGGATTTGTCAAAATCGTGGAGTCTAGTCGAATGAAAAGTCTTTATATTTCTGAACAAACCGAACATGGTGAAATTAGATTCTATTGACTACAATCGTAAACCAAAATTTTCAGTTCTAATGGACGTAAAATCGGACGATAAAATTGAGATCTTCGCAAATCGCAAGCAGGGTGTGTATTCGAGCTTTTTGGCGGTAATTCCTGGCAGGCTGGCACGAGGCCAGGGCCACACGCGCCTGGGCCCTCCGTCACTTGTACAACTAAACCATTCCAGGCCTTGGCCTAGCAAATAAAATGGGCTTGTCACGTGAGCAAACCTCGAGAGCTTTTGAGCGGCAAGGTCGTTCGGCCCAGTAACACCATCCGAAGGGCCCTACCCGTTCGGCGCCGAAACCCCTCTCGTCTTCCCGCACGGGGGTCGACACGGGGTCGGGGTCGTGGCGAGCCCACTGACCGACACCCGCCGAGTTCAATGGCTAGGGTGAATGAAGGAAGGCCGCCGGGGGCCGACCGGCGAACTCGCCGCTGGCCCTACACCGCTGCACGAGATATAGCACCTGTGCCAATTCTGGTAGGAGGCCCCGAGGCCAGGTCGGCGGCGCCTGGCCCGCACCTTGCAAATGCCTGGGGGCCGCCGCGATCAAGCGCAGCGCCGCCACCATCAGCGATGCGGCAAGCTACTTAGGTAAGTGCCTGCGGGTTTTCTATACTTTTTAGCGAATGCGATTGCGAGCCAACCAGACTAGCGATGCGCCGATGCTTGTACCGTTCTAACTTCTAAGCTCGTGCGTGCTTATAGATGGCGGTTTAGAAACTGATGCCCCGATAGCGTTCTAGGAAATGCTATAATAACGAAACCTTGTGCTTGTTAGTAGATTCGAATCTCACTGTCTGTATATCATAGATGTTCTCAGTGTTGTCAGTTTTGTTAGGGCTGTGTGCGTATGGATACGTACTGGGGATAAGGCATTGGAATATTATCCGTAGTGGCTGCTGCCTGCTGGCGTACTCTTCTCGAACCAGTTCCTAGACTTGTATCTGAATTCATTCAGGGCGCTGTGCTCGTAGTTCTACTTCAAACTTCAATGGTTAATGGGATTATATATTGGGGTGAGATGTATATGATTCTGGCTTTATAATAAATTGCCCTAGTGTGCTACAATAGTAATAATAGGTTGAAAATTATTTCAATTTATCACTACCGCTAACCTGCTTGAGTTAGACAGCTGTGTTGCATTCATTTTCTGTAGGAAGGAAGAATGAATGCATTTAAATTGCAAAATGTTGGCATCTTATGCCTCACAAAAGGAGCATGATACCTTCAAGTTCCAACAAAGCACAACTTTATAATCAGCAAACTGTTACAAGAGTTTTACATCACTCTTTACTGTACAAGTATTCATTCATAGGGGACCATAACTTAACAGCACACACTAGCTATGGGCAGATACGGTTCCCTGCTTTCTGTAGCATAACTGATGATTTGCTCACGACCTATAGCTATTCACACATAACACACATGAATATTCTCTGACTCCTTTTATTTCTTACCAGAACAATCATATACTTCTTAACACAACAACACATCAGCACATTTCCTTCAATAGCGAACATATCTAGTACATGTAGCAGTAATTCCTGTCTGGTGGTTCTTCATGTCCTTCGTTCCTGAAAAAGAATCAAAGCCGAAGACGTACTCCATAAGTTAATCTGAACGGTGACCATACTTGCAATGTATTCTTAATAGGAAATCATTTTTGTTGCATTTGGATCTGAATAGCACTGAAACACGGCTCTCCTTTTATTTTGTACTAGTTTTGTGTATATGCATGCCTGCTAGTTTTAACAAAACAGGCGGCTGTGGCTTTGTCAATTGTTTACTTAACTATGATATTCAAATTATGTATATTTACATCTGCCTCCTCATGGGGTACGACTGGTCCTGCTCTGTTTCAACTTTCAGGAGAGCATGTTGGCTTTTGCAAAAGACACATAGAACTGGCACAAGTTCCTTTTTGCAACAAGTACTACTGAAAAGGAGATACTAAAGTGCATGTCGGCTACAAGCCCAGAAGTCTGGAACTGAGGTATAAGAGTTAGAGTACAAGATATTAACCTTTTTTTTGTGGGGTGGGGGGTAGAGAGATCATTTGGTTAGGGTTAAAGTGCCATAAGTGACGATGTCACTCCAGATGCCTAACAGTTGGAACAAAAGACAGAACCATTTCCTGGTTCTGCGTAAAAACTGCAAACCAGCTTGGTGACAGACCAAGGTTGGAGGATACTGCATGCATAATGGCCTGACTGAATCTCAAATATGTGTTGTCGGTATGGGTAAGCCATATGGTTTATTTAATATTGCAAGCGCTCTAATGTTGCATTCAACCCAATGAGCACAACAGTAAAGGAAATTTCTTTTAAAAAAAAGAATTTTTTCGAAAAATCCTTTTAAAAAAAGAATAGTAGAGGAATCAGTGTTCTATAACACCGTGTTAGCCATCTAGGGCATGGTTTGAATGGCTGAAGTTTCTTTCTGTTACCTTAGTTCCAAGCTCCCTGTGTGTTGTAGTTGGGGAATGGAACTCCGCCGGATTCAATGAGGGTGACATCATCGTTAAGGATCTCATAATGGCGGCGAACTTCATCGGCTGTCTTGATGCCACCCATGGCACGGGACACCTTGTGCCAGCGGTCGGGTGTGCCCTCGCCATAGCAGGCTAGGGCCTCCTCGAACAACTTGTTCTCCCTTTTGCTCCAGTTGGAATCAATCTTAGCGTTGCGGGAAGAGCTCCTGGACCCAGACATCTTTGATTTGGATTGTCTTTCTCAGAAACAGAACTAGTGTTGAAGTTTTTAGCTCTTGCAAGCTCTGATGTTTTGATCTCGTTGTTGCTAGGGTGGCTACTATTTATAGGCACTTGGCGAACTGCTGCTGTTCACATTGCCGTCCTCCTTGCATGTAGGCTCAAAGCTTGAAAGGCTACAGATTCTCATATTTTGAACTCAGGATCCACTAAAACAGTAGTGTGTACACGTGGGCATCATGGAATGGGGAATCCCAATATCTTCTGTTCTGCATATATAGGTAAATTGATGACCCTATTTGTTTTTCAAACCTTCAGGCATTATGTCTTCTTTAGTTTGAACTATACGCATAATTTGGTGTAGGTTTAACCAAATGCAGTTGAGATGTTATTTTCTTTACAGCAGAAATGTTATTGGATCACGTTAGGACTAGTTCATAACCTAATAGCAGTTGAAAATGGTTTCATCAAAATAATATTTGAATTAAATATAAAAGTTCAAAGTGTGATCTATCTGTGCCTTTTTCCTCAAAAAAAGTGAGATGAGCATGGGATGCATTTTTCTTGTCTTGACTAAGAGGTTATTGGAATTTTTGTAAAGTTACATTTGTGGAACATGTCTAACAATGTATAGGTCGTGATTATGTCAAAAAAAATTGTGATTCTAATTGGCACTTTGTACAAGGGTCATACCATAATAAGGCACTACCAGAGAACTGAGATTTCGTGAAGGTGTGGTATTTTTTTTTTTGAGGCATAAACAAATCGCCATACAAACAAAAAATTTCGTGAAGGCATTATTACATAAAGCTTCACGAAAATATACGAGGCGACATCTATAGGCTGCCAACATACTACCTCTGTTCGAACATAATTATCTAGATAAATAGCAAATTCTATGTACCAAAAAAAGTCAAAACGGCTTATAATTTGGAATGGAGGAAGTATGTATCAGTGTATCACTGCACTTATATGAGCCCCTGTTGCTTGCCATTTCATTTTTAATTAACACATAGAAAGAATGTCACTTACTTTGTAGTGCATAGCCTTGTGTCTTATAGTTGGAATTTGCTAGCTTTTTAAATAAGGTGCACAGAACTAAGCAAAGGAGAAACATGCAGACTACAATGAAAATACAGAAGGAGATTCTTCTCAAATTAGGGCATCCAAGCTACCATCGCAATCCAGGAACCTTTTATCTCTTCAAATCACAGGGTATATATGGTGGTGACCGTTATCTTGGGCTCGAAGTAGTGGGTGTGGGTGATAGCTGGACATATGCACTCAATTTCCATCTTTCCATCTGTAGCTGACCCTATACTATGGCATGCAAACTGAGGGGCCTTGGCAACGGTGTCAGCATTCGGGCAGAACTGCAAAAAGATCTTAGCGATGGGGTGGTAAAATCAGATGGCTTTGCAGTTTGCACCACTGAGGAGAATGATGCGAAGCAGTGAAGGAATGAAATATATTCTGTGGATCTGTATGGCAGCCTAGTAAACTACACCAGGTAAAATATAGGCTACCGATCAGATAACGCTATTTGGTTAGGCATAGGATCTCGGTTGAAAAACAGGAAGTCCGATCCGAATACAGTACCTGCGAATAATGTTCAAACTCTTTCATTCTTGGTTGTAACATTTATACACTCCGTCTTGAAAGGTGCTTACAGGTAGGTCGATGACATACCGATTCAAGAATAGAAACCCAAAATTTACCAAATGTTTTGTACTGCTGATCTTCTCTTGGTCTGAACAGTACACATGAGATGGGAAGAAGCAGAATATGTGCTAAAGCATGGACTGGACCTGGACCAACGATTTATTGCTTTGGTTGGCTGCCAGGACCTTGGAAAAGAAAATTGCATTTATCCTTTGGGCCTTTGAATCTCAAGAAATATGTGGACCACTCAATGTTTTTTCTTTAAGTCTAGTCACTTATAAATTAGACTATTAATAAATTGATTAGACATTGCCACAGCCCACAGTCTGTAGACAATAAGCTACCGGTTTTTAGTTTGAAATATATCTAACATGTAATGAAAAGTTTGTCCTTTGTTTTTGGTTGTTTGTCCAGGCAAGCAGCAATCCAAGCCATTGATCTTGGATGTTTGGTGGCCTTACCTACCAGGGCAGCAATCAAACGACCCTGCATATCTTAAGTCCTTGGTAAACAAGCACCCCCCCCCCCCCCCCCCCCCCCCCCCCCACACACACACACACATTTCTAATTCTTATAATTGGAATGCATAAAAACGAGGTAATTATGCATCAACATGATCCTTTTCTTAAACCAAGAACAACATGTTCACTGACTCATTCTTTAAATCAAACATCCTCGTTTAATCTTGGTTTTACATGAGAAACGACAAGAAGACTTGGAGTGGAAATAAATACCTATGTGAAGTTAACCCTCTCATATAATAATTTTAGAAAAGTTATACAAGGGGGGTAACTTCAGCTAATATTTCGCACCCGTGAGCGCCCAAGTCTGTTCTTTTTCTTCGATTTTCGTTGGCAGCCTGAATGTCGCATCCCTTGAGATAAACTCTACGGTCGCTACCGAATGTGGAATTTTTGCTCTGGGCAAACCTGGCTTCGTGATCACCACTCATTCACCAGGTCACTCTGTTCCCAGTTGGAATGGTGTAGCAGTTCTTCCAAGCTGCTATCGGCAACCAAATTCGGTTCGAGTATTTGTAGTCCGCTGCTAGGTGCTGTGCCGGTCTCTTGTTCACGGCCAGGGTTTATATTTTCTGCGTAAAAATATGGGCTGTTGAAGAATGTGCATAGCCAAACTGTTATAACTTTACACTCGATATATTTAATTACGAATACCTGTGTTCTTATGGGAGTGGAACGATGCAGTTAGATTTTTTCCTCCCAAACACTACGGGTCTGTTGGGAGCGCAATTTTTTTTCATATTCTTGTGTTTTCCATGTGAAGTTGAACCAATTCATGTGAAATTTATACATTCCAAACAAGTCCTACATGTTGTTCCAATATAATTTGATTTTCCAAATCAATATTTGTAATAATCGATATCTGTATGTAACTTACGTTTTGTTTTGAGACAGACGTTGATGATAAAAGCATCTCAAATTCCGTACTCGAATAGAAAGCGTGATACCGATTCCAGTGGCAGGTAAAAGCGTGTAAACACCGATGGGACCAAGGGGGTATATATGGATCTCACTATCTCCAATTTCCTTGGAAAAGGGATTTGACTTTTTTTTTTCTCTCCCCTATACTACACTACTATACGAACTGATGCTTTATCATCCTGCTCGTAGGTTGGCCACGGAGGCCATGGAATGTATAGACATGGATTTGCCGACTCGGAGATAATTTTTGCAGCCACATGATCAACCAGCTCCTGCTGGACGTTACAGAATCTTTTCCATGAGCCGACGTGGAGGTGTTGGGGTCATCCACAGATGCCGGGGGGGTTGGACCAAAAGGAACCAAGTTGCGTCGTGGCCCAAGCACACATGGACCACAGTCCAGTCGAGCCTCCGGGAGCCGGAGATCTGCCTGCGTCGAATATAATCTACATATAAAGCGCTGCGGTGCTCACAAAGACACGATTCCCTGTGATATTTGCAACCCTCTCTGAGCTTTTGGTTTCCGGTGCCTGGATTCCGTTTTAAAGCAATGCATTCTTCTTGTTCTTCGATCACAGTTCAGCAATGCCTTGATGAGCACATGGGCTCAATCAATCGATCAGCTAGCCTTCTAGTATTATGTTCCAAGTTCGACGATTGGGCTAGCTGTGGAAGCGTAATTGCTCTGATTTCGAGTCCACTAGCTGCCTGTGGTCTGCATCAGCTAGCTGGATCCCAAATCTGCAAAAGCAGCAGAATCCCGTAGATTCCTGGCGCCAAGTTGCTCGGGATCAGAATCCTGGTCTCTGCATCAAATTGTCCAGGATTCAGCGCATTTGCCTGAACTCTCCCTTTCATCTCGCCCGATGGGCAGATTCCCTCGGCAGATCAAATATACCCACCCTAGCCTATCGACTTCATTCCTCCAAGGACGTAGGAGCAGATGTAGGCTTAGCTTGGGTGTGTCTATCTTGTTATCTGATAGATAGACTAACACGTACGCTCTCGATCAGTGCAGAATAACGACCGATACCGAAATTCGATGGTCACTAGGTAATTGGCGTAGGAGTAAGCCTGGAGAACATTGTTATTATTGTATTCTTCTTTATGGTATTAGTCTAGAAGTTTAAACGGTCGTCTTAACTATTTATTCAGGCTAAACAGTCATTTAAATAATGCAAATGGTGATTAAACAAGATAAATAACTTATTAAAGCGAACACGGGAATCACCATGCATGTTGCATTTAAACAACGTGTACCCAGGCTAAAGGAAAGCTCCTTTTCTTCGCTCTTAAGAGCACGTAGGTCCAATAGTTGCATGTGTGAGAGCATGCGCTTTTAAGAGTAGTTTTTTACTTTTTGGGACGGCTTTTCATGACCGCAGTACCTAAATTCTGACGTTCCACCTGCGACCAAAAGTTACATTTGATGTGATGACGATGGTGTGATGAAGGCGAGGCAGCGACCACAAAAGGCGAATTTTCGGCGGGTGGATATACGGGGGTAGATCAAATTAAGAGGCTGGTCGCGTGCCTCGTCGCCTGCATTTGCCTGCGGCCGCCGCCACAGCATATGCATCCCCAAGAGGCAGGGGCATCTCCGGCCGGCGCGCCATCACGTCGGGTAGAACGAATTGAGAGGCGTGATCCTTTCGGGGGTATAGCAAGAGGTGGTGCCGCCGTGGTCGCGGTCGACGAAGCATGTTGGCAAGGCCCCAAATGCGCCACGCTGGTGAATGAGCTATACTGCATGCATGCTGGCAGCGGATCGGTCGTTGCTTTTGGAATGCCGCAGGACCCCTCCCTAGCCTAGATACCTGATTCTGCTGCAAGCTGCCGCCATGGGTGTAGACGTGCAGTATAGCTAGCTTGGACCCTGCAGTGTCCCACATAAATATGCGAAAGCAATCCCTAGGTTGCTACGTTCGCCTTTGAGGACGATCGGATCACTTGAAAACGAACACGCAGAAGATATATAATACTCCCTCGTCTCAAAAAGACTATCAGTTTTAGACTTTCCAGATATCACGTTTGACCATTCGTCTTATTTAAAAATTTTGTATAAATATCATTTATCTTATTATGATTTGTTTTATCACTAGAGATACTTTAATAATTATTAATTGATTTTCTATTTTGTATAAAATTTTTAAATAAGACAGACGGTCAAACATAATTTCTAAAAAATATAAAACGACAGTCTTTTTATACGGAGAGGGAGTACTTTCTCGCTTCAGCAGCACGCTCACCATGGCTCTAGGAGTGTGATGCATTATATTGTATATATTTGTAAAACAGATCGCGTACTACATGATTTCTCTTGTCGTCTCTCGGCTAGATGTTGTCCTTGGGCGACCGTCTCGGTACTCATTCATAAAGATGTGTAATACTCTCTCCGTTCTAAAATAGATGTCATTCTCGCTTCTTAAAAAATCAGCTTTTTTTAACTTTGACTAATTTTATCTTAAAAAGTATTCATATCGAACGTACACAACTAGTATCATTGAAAAGATCTTTAAATCTAGTTTTTTAATAAATTTATTTAGAAATAAAAATGTTGCATATATTTTCTATAAATCTAGTCAAAGTTGAGAAAGTTTGACCCGCACGTTTCCATAGCGCCCTCTATTTTGGGAGAGAGGGAGTGAGTCCTACTGTCCTGCGCAGATGGGCACAGATGACAGACCGTCTGACCCTCGGGAGCTGAGGCGTATACGACGGAGGATGAGATGGGATGTCCGCCATGCTTTGATCTAGCTTGAGTCCACAGTGGATGCACTCCGTGCGCCCTCGCGGGACGGCCATATCCGATCAAGGACAACGACAACTCCATTGAAGGTCTCGCTTCAAGAGTTTCACTAAGCTTAGTGCCGAAGAAGGTCGACTCTCTCGACGCTAAGCTCAGCAGCGGAGAACCAAGGCCACCTCGTAGAGTGCATCGTTGCGCTTTTATCGGTTGTACATCATTTGTACAATATCGAAACTTGA
This sequence comes from Eremochloa ophiuroides, assembly GCA_038502445.1. NCBI lineage: Eukaryota > Viridiplantae > Streptophyta > Magnoliopsida > Poales > Poaceae > Eremochloa > Eremochloa ophiuroides. The sequence goes on from JAHLJS010000006.1 coordinate 59,726,162, forward strand.
GTTAGGGTGCGTTTAGTTGGAAAGTTTTGAGAAGTTTTGTAACTGTAGCACTTTCGTTTGTATTTGACAACTTTTGTTCAATTATGGTCTAAGTAGATTTAAAAGATTCATCTTGAGATAGCCAAACAAAAAGTACAAACATGTAACAGGTGCTACTTCATTTAGTGCTCCGTGCAGACGGAAAGTACAATCGATGTGATAGGGAGAGAAGGAAATTTTTGGAACTAAACGCAGCCTTAGCTTGCTAGGACGATGCAACATTAGTACACAGGAGTTTAGCAATGGCGGTTATAAACATATTTCTACTGGTGTTTTTTGGACCGTCAGTGCTAGAGGCCAGAGATTTTTACTGGTGATTGCTTGTGAACCGCCAGTACAAATCGATTTGTACCAGTAAAAATAATTTTTCGAAAATCGTGTTTTAAAAATAACAAAAAAAATCTGGGAAGGGACCCATCGACCAGCGCCCGCCCATCGTCGTCGAAGTCACAAGTCTAGTATTTTCCGCACAAAATTCACACGTGATGCAGCTGTGGGGGTTCGAACCCGCGACCTCTCTCTCACGTGCAAGCTTCTCTAACCACTCCACCCATCAGTCACTTATGTCTTAGTTGAATTAAATTCACCACATATTATTACGAAACCGATAGAAAATTAACTATTTCAGGCCTTAAACAAAGTCGAATGAAAACGTTGTCAACTACAAAGTTGTATAACTTTTCAAGATCTATAACTTTTATGTTGGAAGTTTCTCCATCCGAGGTCGTTTACAAAATTCGAATTTCAAACTTGACAAATTCAAACGTATTTTTCGCCACCAAGATGATTTCAAATGAAAAAGTTGTCACCTACAAAGTTTCATAATTTTTTGAGATCTACAACTTTTATTTAGACACTTTTTTCATATAAGGTCATTTGCAAAACTCAAAAAATTTGATTTCTAGTGGCGGTTCCTTAAGTGACCCGCCAATAAAAATAGGCTATTTTTACTGACAGGTCACTTAAGAAACTGCCAGTAAAAATCGATTTCTAGTGACGGTTAGTTAAATGACCCGTCTGTAAAAATGACGCTGATTTCTAGTGGCGGACGTTAAGCGAAACCGTCAGCAAAAGAAATATATGGTGCCACTGTGAAGCTCCTCTATACTAGTGCAAACCTCCGAATGTTTTATGCCGACCTCTCCTAGGACGCTTGACAGAAGTATGTTGCTTATATAGTTAAATTCTTGTTTCTTAATTATAACGATGTACAAATTTTTCACGTATTCGAGAAAAAGATGTTGTCCTTGGACAAGCCGATGTGGCATCTGCAACCAGCCAACCACGATGGACACGGAGCCGCACGATGGCAGAGGGCGTACGAAGCAGGGCCGTCCCCGCGGGAGTGCAGCCTGTGCGACGGCACAGGGCCTCCATTGTGCAGGGGCCTCCGATCTCCAAGATAGCCAAGCTAAAACGGTGTTCCCACCGTGCTTGGCTATGTGCTGTCAATTGTTTTTCTTTTCTTTTCTTCAGTTCAACTCAGTCTTTCATATGGCTTAGTGCTCGCTAGCTTGAATTTAGCTTGTTTTCTTGTCGTATGTATATTTCATTACTGCGTATCTTTTTTCCAATCTTCCGTACATTTGATGCGTATTAACTAGTCAAGACATTTAGTGTTTTAAGTCCAAGCCATTTCTTCTTCAAATTAGTCTAGTAATAAAATATGAATCAGTTACCAAAAGCTTAAGAGAACATAATATGAAAAGGAGCTATAGATAAGTTAAACGATCAATAGTTAAATCTACAAAACTCCTGATCATTGCAATGTATGATTCGAGAGTGTTTTGAAAACTCTTAAAAATGCTCTAATGTATGATTTTATTAATCTATTTTTACCAGCCTATTATAAAATTTTGCACAGGGTCCCCATTTATGCCGGGACGGCCCTGGTACGAAGCCGCTGAGCCGCAGAACTCTCAGTGGATGGATCGGTGCATGCTTGCGCATGAGCTTCTCAGGGTGGCGTGGGAGGGATAGGCGCAGGCTGATGGACAATGGCCCATGGGGGCGGACGCGGACCGTATGATCCAATGGCGCTCACACCGTCCTAGATATACTACAAATTTGCGAGATGCTTTTTTTTTAGACAAGTTGGAACGGATCTAGAAACACTATCCGGAGAAAGCTAAGGCTCTATTCGCTTCAGCTGAAAAGCTGAGCTAATTTTGGCTGAACCTGATTTATTGTGAGGGGAAATACTATTACGGAGCTGAAAAATATGTGCTGTTTAGCTGAAGCGAACACAGCCTAAATTAGTAAATACTGTACTCCGAGTAGTTGCTTGAGCTAATTTTTGAAAAAGCTATACTAGACTAAACATAAGAAATTTCTATGAGATGCATAAAAACTCGTCATAGAAAATTTGGGCTATGCCACGACTGTAGCCCCTCACCCGGGGCCTGAATCCGCCCCGTCACACAAGTAGTATGTCTTACTCCTACCGTCCTACGTACAAAAATTTGCGATGCTCCTCTGGTCACGTGGCCCATGGGTGCGCCCGGCAGTCATGTGGCCCGTGGGCTGGGAGGCTTTACTGTAGTGGCCAGGCCTAGAACGGGCTCCGGGGTGCTCAGCGCTTTATTCAGTTTGGACAGAGCTTGATTTTTTTTTTCTATCTGAAGGTTTCGATTCTCAACTCAGGTGCTCCGTGCTCCTCAGACGATGCTAAACTGTCGTAGATTTAGCAAAACTGCGCCTCTAGAAAAGAAAGCACAAGTATGAATGCACAGGATACACTTTTATGGTGGGGCCTAAACTGGTCTCAATTTGCTCCCAAAAGTAGTCAATCCCCGTGGTTGGTGCCGTGGCCATCTCAGACTCAGTCACAGCAACGCCCCCAAACAGGGAAAGCCAGGAAGTCGGGAACACCGGCGCATTTTCGTTTTTGAAGCCCAAGGACGCAAAAGCGGCTCCTTGATCTGACGGCGGACGCTGTAGGAGTACGCCTTTGCTTTCCACACAAGTCATGCTCCAGTCCAGTCCGGCAGAGACTCGATCGGCGGGAAAAGACCGCCTGCCCGCAAGATCATTGCGTCCCGTGCCGCCTATCCAACGGGTCCGTGTCTCGTGGGACTGGACGACCTGGGCGGTGATGCTCGCGCTTTGATTGATTGCGAGGTCCGAGGGCCGGCCGCTTTGGTTGATTATTAATAAATGTGCCCTCCCGTGCATGCAATGCAATGCAACCAAGGTCGCCGCGCAAACCTGCGCGACGGTCCCCATATCGCGTTGCCTGGAACCCAGGTCCAGCGCTGCCGGTGCCGACGGCCGAGCCAGCCCGAAGACTACTCTCTCTCCATCCCATAATTCTTTGATTTCTACGGTTGTTGTTTGAGTGTTCGTTTTATTTAAATTTTTCTACAAATAATAAATTAAATAAATTATTATAAAAATATCTCTAACAATAAATAAATCATAATAAAATAAATAATATTTATTAAATTTTTTTAATAAGACATACGGTCAAATATGAATTGTAAAAATCAAAGAATTACGATTATTATGGGACTGAGGGAAGCAAACAACGCGACACGACACGAGCGCACGGCAGGACGCGACGGGACGGGACCAGCATAGGGCTGTCTAGAGCACGATCAGCGTCGGTGGAGGCCGGACGGGAGGGGGCGCAACGGCCACCTCTCCCGGCCCGGTCATCTACCCGTCTACAGTAGGCCAGGCGGCGGGGCAGAGTAGACAGACAAGTTCTCAGCCGCTGAACCTGCTCAATGAGAGGAAACTGGAAGCATTATTTATTACGGCACCGCAAACGCGGGGCCCTCCTACAGGCCACGTGGACACAGCCCTGGGCGTTACTGTACGTTGATACAGTTGGGCGGGCCCCACCACGTGGGCGTACGGAAGAGATAGAGGGGCCATGTGCGCAGCGCAGTCGCTTCGGCTGGCTCTTCTCTTCTGCTGCACACGTGGCAAGAGCCCAGTGAGGTACTGCCAAGGGCGTTCGGTTGCCAGAGATTTTTAGTTACGCTGCTGAACAATACTCTAATCCGGACTCTGCACTGTACATTCTTGCACGCAACACCATCCAAGGATGGAAATGGCGCAGACACCGGGGCAATATTCTGGCGGGTCGCACGGGCACACGGCACGTACGCCCATCGTTCTGAATTTCGGATCCAGTTCCATCCGCGTCCACATGTATCATGTACTACTGTATGTAGCAGCAGAAAACACCGTACCAGTACATATCCCACGTATGGACGTAATTAGACGGATCCAACAGTAGACTTATAACCAACCAAATGCTAACGTGGAGGAGAGAAGAAAGGAGAGAGAAGAAAGCTTGACTCCCATACAAGCACCAAGCTGGGCACAGAAGTATAGGCATAAGTGGACCTAACTAAAAGGTGTTGTGACAAGAAATAGGAGAGAGAAACCTTTTCAAAGTAAATTGGAGCCAACTATTGTATGAGTTGGCTCTTACAACTTGACTTATAGCCAAGTAATTTGACTCTATTATTGAGTTTGCTCTTACGTGAGTTGCCATAAAAATCCGTGAAAATTAGTCAATTTTGTAGGCTAGTCCACTTGTATCTCTAATTACGGCAATCAATTTCCGAACTTTGGGCGGGGCCACAGCTTCGGTGTGGCGGGCACGGGCGCAGTCCGAACGCGCCCTAAGACATAATTGTGCACACCGCTGCGTATGCAAATATACAACAAGAAGGTGTTTGGATCATAGCCTCTAAATTATCATCTTGTTAGGCAAATGATCTTGACCATAGATGGATAAAAATCAGACCGTAGCCGTAAGGATCGTGCATAAATCTCATATTATCATCTAAACAAGTTCTAAAACATTGTAGTTGCATTTTAGTCACACTATCATCCACATAAGTCCTAAAACATTGTAGATACAGCAGAGTAGTATGAGTGTCCGCACGGCCGATTAAAAGCATCCTGACCTCTTCACAGAGGCAAGGAACAGACATCCTTCCACAGTTTTCTAATTCCTCCTCGAGTCTTCATTCCGTAGATAGTAAAGCACACTTGTCTATCCTCGCGAAACATAAAAATTACACTTAACTGGTTTAACTTGTAGTAGCTTTTAGAGCAAGGTTAATAATAGAGACAAGTTGGTTGGCTATAAGCCAAGTTGCAAGAGCCAAATCATACAATAGATGTCTTCTAATTATCTTAAAAAAATTTCTCTTTCCTTTTCCGCTTACAACATTTATCATTTGAGCCCACTTATGCACATGCTTCTATATCTAGGCTCCGTTTAGTTTGAAAATTTTCCCTCTCTCTCCCCACCACATCGATTGTACTTTCCGTCTGTATAGAGTACTAAATGAAGTAGCACCTATTGCATGTTTGTACTTTTTGCTTGTCTATCTCGAGATGAATCTTTTGAGTCTACTTGAGTCATGATTGGACAAAAGTTGTCAAATACAAATGAAAGTGCTACAGTGCACTTTTTTACCACTTTTTCTCAACTAAACACGGCCCTAGTTTAGTGTTGCATAGGAGCCAAGCTCTATTCTCTCTTCTCCGCAATAACGTTTGCTTGGCTATAAGCCTATTAATGTACTTGCTTAGGTCAGTCTCAATTGAAGTTTCGTGATATAAATAAGCTAATATGGCATAGTATTAATGAAGAGAGAGATGAAAATATTTTTATGGAATGAAATGAGTTTCGTTGGGATAAAATTTATTTGCATTGTTTCCAATACCATTGAAAATAGAGCACCAAACTTCCACTGGGACCTGATCTTAGTAGAATAATCAGCCGCACTTAAAAATAGTGAGCATGCAGTAATTCTGCCCAAAAGAATACACCTTAACCTAACCAAAATCAAAATACTTCGAGTTTGATTAAAATGTGCGCTAAACAAGTGAGCAGAACAGTCACATGAGAAAGAGAAGAGGTATCTAGGTGAGCTCTAGGAAAAAAAAAATCAAAATACTTCTAGTTTGATTAAAACTTTAACGTTGAACCATGTTCTAGGGAAAAAATTACCCTATCCAAAAACAAATCATCAACGCCCAACGTTGGTTTAAATTTAATCTTCGAAAATGACAATAAAAATTTGTACACGAATAGTTGTGCAGTACGTATTTCATAAGGGAGTGTCACACAATTAGGACTTGCAATGGATGTCATGATATAGTTTTTCGCAGTCAAGAGATGGAATAAATATACAATTGCTCTCATTTTGGTGCAAAACTTTAATGGATATATACATCACATTTGGTAAAAAAAAGGAATCTGGCCAGGAGGAAACGTTTCAGAAACGTATAGTACTCTGGCCAGGAGGAAAAAAACGAATAGAGGGACATGTGAATCTTCGATTGCAGTACGCAAGCGCGGGAGGCCTTTAGATCCGGTGCAAATTGTAACTGTAACTAGTCACATCAACGTTGTAGCACATGTATGGAGCATTAAATATAAACGAAATGTTTGTATGTTTGTACTTTTTGCATGTACATCACGAGACGAATCTTTTAAGGCTATTTGGGCCATGATTGGACAAAAGTTGTCAAATACAAACGAACGTGTTATAGTGCAGAATTGTAACTGCAACTGGGATTAAACGGGGCCTTGCGTTGTTCATTACTACTACTCCGTCACTGGGCTCGAGATGGAACCCGGTACAGTAGCAAATCAATGCAATCCCCCCATCGTTTTCATGTTTGCTAAAGCCCATGTGGGGGTGTCCACAGACTTCAACAAAAAGCTTTTGCCTTCTAGCGCCGAAACCGGCAAATAAAGTCGTTGTTGCTTTTCTTTATTTTTCAAAAAGAAAAAAAAAACTAAAGGCCTTCTCCCGCTCAGCTCGCTAAAACAATGGTGTCTCTGACAGGTGGGCCTACCGGTTCAGAGACTGTTTTTCAAGTGATGCAGATTACCTCAAAGAAGTTAACTGAAACCAAACCTGCGGCCTATTAAAACCTCAGCTAGAGACTGGGGATCCTCCTTCCATAGCTGCATTCTCCACCCTCGCTTCACCTTCACCTCACCACCATTGCCTTCCAAGAACAAAGCGGGTGGCAAGACGACACAGAAAACGAGAGAAATAAAAAAAATGAGGCTTCGCGGCGGAGCTCTCGCTTTGCTCTTGCTGCTGTGCGTCCATGGAGGCCAGCAGCAGGCAGCGGCGGCCGGCGGGGATGCGTTCGTGAGGGTCCAGGGCACCCGGTTCGTGCAGAACGGCAAGCCGTTCTTCGCCAACGGGTTCAACGCCTACTGGCTCATGACCTTGGGCGCCGACCCCGCGCAGAGGGGCAAGGTCACCTCGGCGCTCAGCCAGGCCGCCGGCGCCGGCCTCTCCGTGGCCAGGACGTGGGCGTTCAACGACGGCGGCGGCAGCACCGCACTGCAGTACTCTCCCGGCCGCTACAACGAGAACACCTTCCAGGTCTTTTTATTTATAGCCACACCTCCGGTCACTTCTTGTCTTTCCCTTGTGCTGATGCTGACGACTCGGATTGTTCAGATATTCCGGCTATTTTATTTGCGTTGTTTCTTGGCTTGTTTGTGAGCTGATGCTTTGCCATTTTTTTTTTCCATCTGCTGTTCATGCAGGGGTTGGATTTCGTGCTATCTGAGGCTAGGAAGTATGGGATCAAGATGATTCTGAGCCTTGTGAACAATTATGATAGCTTTGGAGGGAGGAAGCAATACGTGCAGTGGGCGAGGGAGCAGGGGCAGACCATTGGATCTGACGACGAATTCTTCACGAACACTGTTGCAAAGGGCATCTACAAGAACCATATCAAGGTGAGTGAGTGAGAGAGAGGGAGAAGCTCATTTCTACTCCAAATCACCAGTCAGTCGGAGTTTCAAAAGATATAGATCCTTAGAAAGAGTGCAATTCTATATTTGAACCAAATTAATAAATAAGTTTAACTAAGTTTATAGAAAATAATATTAAAATTTATGTGTCTACATAAGTTCAGTATAAAAAATACATTCCTTATTTTTTAAAGCATTTTTATGCAAATTATACATTCCTTGTTGATTCATTTCATTGAACCGAAATCTTTGCCTTCATATTGGTTCTTGAAAAGAGAGGTACTTTCTTGTTTCGGTAAAGGAAATAAAAAATTGATAAATGAGTGGCCTTAACATTTTCCTCGTTTTAATCTGCCGAATCACTGCGGCAAAATATTTAACCTTGAGGGGATGGATGGTGGTACGTTCGAGGTCACAATAAAGGATAGAGTAGTTTTGTCAGGGGAGCCATGCGGCTACAGGGCACACTATTTAAAGTCTGAAAACTGCAATATTTGTCTGAACACTTGGCGTGTGTTTGGTTCGAGGGATATCCCGGGTCATCCTGGGTTGAACCCAGGTAGACCCATGTTTGGATTGGGGGTTGCGTGGAACGGGTCGACCCGAGTCGGCATATTTCCCTTAGATACGGGTTCAACCGATTCCAGAAAACGAGGGGATGGTGTGGGTTCTTTTGGGTCGCGAACTCGTGCTCGTGCGGGGAAGCATCGCGGGGCATGTCGAGCGCGGCCGCTGGGGAGCCAGTGCGGGGCGCGACCGTTGTCGTGGAGCCAGAGCGTGGCCGCCGGTGTGGAGGGCGCGCAGGGAGCTGGAGCTGGGGCGCGGCCACCGTGGAACCGGAGCACGGCCGCCGGGGAGCTCGACGCGGGGCGCGCAGGTGTGGGGGGCGCACAGGGAGCCGATGCGGGGCGCGGCCGGGGAGCCGGAGCGCGGCCACCCGGGAGCCGGTGCGCGGCGCGACCGCTGCCGGGGAGAAGCGGGGTGTGGCCAAGGAGCTGGGGCAGGGCGCCGCGCGGGCCGATGCGGGGCGCAGCCGGGGAGCCAGAGCGTGGCCGCCGGGGAGCCGGTGCGCGGCGCGACCGCTGCTGGGGAGAAGCGGGGCGTGGCCGCAGAGCGAGGGCAGGGCAAGTGCAGGGTGCGGCAGCCGCCGGCGTGCAGCAGCGCAGACGCAGCCAGGGAGCCGGTGTGGGTTTCGGTTTGGTCTGAGGAAGAAGAAGGTGCAGAGAATGACATTCGGGCCCCGCGTGTCAGAGAGACAACCCTATCCAACCCAATCCTCAAACCAAACAGAAAATTTGGAATGAACCCAACCCTCCAAACAAGGAGTGGGTTCAATCCAACCCAGAAAACAGGGTTGGGTTCAATCCATCCCTTGTCATCCCCAAACCAAACACACGATTGAAGACTCTGCACCCTGTTTGCACAAATGCACCTCAGAGATAAACTGCCTAGTTTTACATTGATGGAAAACAGGCAAGAGAAGACGAGCAGAGAAAGGGGAAAAAAAAAGGTCGCACAAATTGTGGATCTTGTTGCTCTGCATCAGTCGATCAGTTATTCAGTTAAACAATGCTTTGTTGTGGAGACTGGAACTGTAGTGTACTAGTAATAACTTGTCTCAATCTACTGCTAGGTCGAGCACGTTTCTGACAAATTCGCTTCATATATATTCATGACGAATTGACGATCCAATCAATAGGCCGTTCTGACGAGGGTGAACACGATGACCGGCGTGGCATACAAGGACGACCCAACGATCATGGCGTGGGAGCTGATGAACGAGCCGCGCTGCCAGTCTGACGTGTCCGGCCACACCATCCAGTCGTGGATCACGGAGATGGCGGCGCACGTCAAGTCCATCGACGGCAACCACCTGCTGGAGGCCGGCCTGGAGGGCTTCTACGGCGCCGCCTCCTCCCGCGGCTCCGTGAACCCGTCGGGGTACCAGGTGGGCACCGACTTCATCGCCAACAACCAGGTGGCCGGGATCGACTTCGCCACCGTGCACTCGTACCCGGACCAGTGGCTGCCGGGCCGGGACGCCGCCTCGCAGCTGCGGTTCCTGGGCGCCTGGCTCGACGCCCACGTCGCCGACGCGCGGGCGGCGCTGCGGAAGCCGCTGCTGGTGGCGGAGTTCGGCAAGTCGCGCAGGGACCCGGGCTACGGCACCGCCGGCGGCGGCGACGCCCAGCGCGACGCGGTGTTCGCCGCGGTGTACGGCAAGGTCTACGACTCGGCGCGCGCCGGCGGGCCCGCGGCGGGCGCGCTCTTCTGGCAGCTCCTGGCGGAGGGCATGGACTCCTACGGCGACGGCTACGAGGTCGTCCTCCCGCAGGCTCCGTCCACCGCCGGAGTCATCGCCACGCAGAGCCGCAGGCTGCAGGGCCTCGCCAGGGCGTTCGTGCGCGCGCGCAGGGTCCACCAGGGGAAGACGAACACGGGCAAGGGCGCCGAGGGCGGCAACTGATGAAAGCGATTGGCTGCAGTCTGCAGATCAGGGTGGGTGGTTGTCTCGTAGCAGGAACGCGTCTTTTTTTTTTTTTTTTCGTGCGTTTGGGGTCGTAAAACGTGTGTAGCGAGTTGAGGTTGAAGGCTGCGTATGCATCGATGTCTCCTCGAGATGATTTGAAGATTCATCCGGGAGCCAAAGGAGCTGGCATCGTTGTCCTCCGTGTCTTACTAGTATAGGGCGCGCGCCTTCGCACGTAGGCAAGAGGTCGCAATTAAAATGTCTACCCAAATTAGCATATCAATGCGATAAATAGGGACAAGATGATATCTTTTATTGAGGATTTTTTACTGCACCACGTGAAACCCTCCATCATCAGAAGTCGATCTATTTTAGCCACAAATAGTAAAAGGAAGGGGTAGATTAATCAATTAATCCGAACACGGTAACAGAACTGTGCAGTGTAGCTACAAAATGTAATCTTTGCATGTATTGGCAGGTTTTTATACGGATAGATGGAAAAAAGTTAACAGGAATTGAGGAATGGAACGTACAAAGGTAGATCACTTGGGTAACTAAGATTGGCCTTGGAACCCAAGGCAAGTCTCTACAGAGGATGGTATCTCTGTTTATCATCATCATATGCTGCATGGCAAAAGGGAAATGGAAAGCACAATTATATGAAGAGGAAAAGAAGAAAATTTCTTGTATATTAATTTATATCGTCTAAATTGAGCGGCAGGGCTCCTGCCATTGTTTGATAAAAAAATATAGGTTGAATAGGTTTTCATAATCTAATTTATTAGTATTTTCCTCTGTTCAGTTACACCATAAGGTAATTAGAAGTCTGTTAAGTGTAGTAGTTCTATTAGTACTAAAACAAGCTATCTGAAGGTCGTATGATCTGTAAGTTTGAACAACAGCCTTATGCGTTACATTTAATATTATGAAGTTGCTATAGCATCAAAGAGAGGCTAGTAAAGTACTCCGTAGATTATTATATAGGAACTGTTCACTCTGTTCGGCTGGGTGGTACGATACGGCTAGTTGTTCTGAGAGAAAAACACTGCTAAATGGCTTCCTGGTGCTGGTTGGATCAGCCAGCCAAATAGAGCCGTTAATTTTGTTAAAAGTGGCAGTCACAGTGGATACTTACCTGCAGAGGAATAATCGTTAGTGCAGCATTTAGGGTGTAGTGTTAGTGCTAGCTTATTAACTTTGTCCATTCCTGGAGTTGCTGTATCTGCAGTTCCTTCGGTTCAGGTGCCTATCTGTCATGCCAATGAAATGACTTAAATTAGGTTCAACGGTCAGTTTAAACTATCCTGGAGGATTGGTCTCCATCATTGCAATATTTGAATATTATTTTGCTCCTAAATGACACTCCACTGAAGATGCAATGAATGTTTTTGGCACCTCACAATCTGTGTTAACTGTGGCAGATCAGTAACAATGTGTAGGCTTTACTTTTCTTCCCTTTTTTTTTTTTTACAAATTCCAATTCTAACTTTGGAGCAATTAAACTATTACTTATAGTTGCAGTTTCTCTTATTGTCACCGACTGACTGTGTTAAAGCAATCTACTACTATATATGTTAAGTATCCACAAAACAGAAGTCTCTGAGGATTGTAGGTACTTGGTAGCGCTGTAGTTAATAAGAAGTCTATTTAATTGCAGGAAGAGCTCAATGTATATATACACTAATCAGAGTCCTGGGCGTTGGTTAGTAATCAGCGCCCTCGCCGCACCGTCGTCCGTCCCGGCGGAGGAAAAAGCCTGCCCAATTGGTCCTCATTTTACTCCTCCGTTCAACAGACATGGCTATAAATAATATTGAATGCGTCCCAGAATCCCGTAATCATAAATAAGACCATCAACGGGTAGTAAATATGCAGCAGTAATTAGCCTTTAATGGCTTTCACGTCACATATAAATCTAATCCTAGTCACCTGTCATTTTCCCCTCTCTCTCTCTCCCCCTTGGAACAGAGCGGCGGCGGCGGCGGCTCCTCTTTCCTAACGGCGAACATGGCGACCCCTCCACAGCTCCACCATGACGGCGCCCCCTGCGGTCCTACCGCGCCCCCGTCGGTGCTCCAGAGGTGTCGGCGGGGCCTCCTCCACCCTCTCTTTTGGTTGCAGATCGCGGGGGAGGCGCCCTCCCCTTCGCTCTGTTCGGTGGTGGCAGCTGCATGGGCTCCAGCAAATGGCGATGGCGCCCTCCCCTCCTCTTCGCTGTCTCCGGCGGCGGGGCCCTTTCATTTGGCAACGCCGCCTCCCATGCCGACAACAGCAATCCCCTCCGGCCGGTGTCATCTTGTAACGACATCAACTCCTCCGTCCATGATGTAAAGTGGCAGATACTTGGGTTCCTTGTGGATTTCTTTTTTGTGTGGTGACGAGATCTACTCAGGAAAGCTGAGTTGGCAATTTGATCTGCTCTCAAGAATCTGTTCTGTGCTTGTGTTCTATTGTTTCTTTCCACTTTTGTGCGATCTTTTTCTTTCCTGTGTTGTCAGATCTGGTGAAACCTTTGCAAAATAATTACTACAGGCCTAGTGTTGGCTTCTAAAAAAACTCCTCTATTGCGCTAAAATTACTACTGTAAATTTTGCTGGAATAAAACTCCTCTATTGGCTTCTAAAACCCTCAATACCAGAATTTTATTATTCACGGGTCATACTCACCCGGGCTACACTGATTATGTGACAATTTGACTGCACGCTTGTCTATCTATAATTATCGAGAACCCAAATAATAATGCTAGTAATAAAGGACTCTGAGCGGTAAATCTGTAAGAACCCAAATATAATTTTACTCCTCACGAGTAAATATGTAAGAACCTAAATGGTAATTTTACTCTTCACGGGTAAATCTGTAAGAACCCAAATGGTAATTTTACTCCTCACGGGTAAATCTGTAAGAACCCAAACAGTAATTTTACTTCTCACAGGTAAATCTGTAAGAATCCAAATGGTAATTTTACTCCTCACGGGTCCTCGCGGAGTCATTTATATAAACAAATGGTAATAAGATAAAATAACATGCACGGATACTCCCGTAATTATCATATAATAAAATCTCATCCCATGACAGCTGCATGCGCCAGCAAGATTGGCAGAAAACGTACTAGACTCTTAATGGCACCAAAATCAACGCAGTTAGTACCATCCATAGCATTGAAAATTACTACTACATGTAGCCACCATTCACTCACCGTCAGTAAATAATTACTCAGCGTCCACGAGCCACGGCGACCGCACCGCTCGACCACGGCAAGGGCGCTGATTATTATTCCGTGGCCTGCACTCTAATTAGTAGAGTCCTATATATATATATATATGAAGCAACAGAAGATATTGTATAGTTGTTCTTGTGCAGATGTCTCTATCTGTTGGTATAAACCATTATCAATCAAGTACTTAAAACACTATGAGCATACTTGTGAAAAGTGAAAACAAACAGCAAGGAGAACTCGCCTATATACTGACAACAACAAATATTGTAGCAGTAGTGCTCTACCCAGATGGATTATAGTGTTTTGGAACTGAACATAGCATGGATGGCAGCAAGCCACGGAAAAAATAAGTTGAGTACAATGTGTTTGAACATTTTTTTATTCGAAAACTTGTTCCAGTGAATCATTCCAGTGATTCAAGTGTAGCCGTCATCTCACATCTCATGTGACACCACATTGTAGATCTGAGTGGTGAAAGTAGAGTGATAAATTAAAGTGCAATTGTCTCAAAACTGCATCTTTGTAAATTAAATCGAATCAGTAGACATACCAATGTGGGACTTCATTGAGCAATTTATGACCATAAAAAAATATGTAAGCAATAATTGCGAAGTTATTCTGGACTACGTCCTATATGTCTCCTAGATGAAATAGCGATCGATCACAGCTGTATTGTAACTGCACATAAAAGAGGTAAATTGCAGACCTACTTTATTGGCAATAATTTGTGCATGTTCAGAGCCATAGCCGACTCATAATCATTATTAGGCAAGAGAATACCTAAATGTATTGGCATTACAATAGTAATGGTGCGCACGTCACTCATGGTTATCGAAGGGAGGAGTGGACAGCGTTGAGCGTAAGGAAACAGCGATGACAAACACGGCATATGACAACTCCATCGCTAATTGCTGACCTCACAACTCTGATCGAAGCTGCTGTAACTGACGCCAGTAGGAATCCATACAACCGAATCACCTGACTTAATTTATAAACATAAAAGCGTAGTATATAGGCGAAAGATCATCACCTGGAATCTCTGAAACTGAATCACGTGTAAAAAACATAGGCGAAAGATCTAGATCGATCCACTATGGTTATCAAGATAATGTACCTTACAAAATTGGGTCACGGCTGTTCTTCTGCTTTCGCTCACCTGGACCTAAGGAAGTCAACAGATGTGAACTCAGTAAATTTGATAGAGCAACATCGAAAAGTTTATAAGTTGACTTTAAACATGCTGATCTCACATGGCTTACTCTTGTCCACCTACAGAAGTGACTCTTTGCTTTCTATATGTTCTAGTGGAATTTCAGAGTACATAGCATCTCTCTGCGTGAAGTAAATCAGTTAGGTGACATGAGACTGTATATTTGCACAATGTGTATAGTGTTGTAGTTCAAAATGTGCAGCAGGCAGAGGTGAAGGCTTTGTCTTGTTAGTGTAATGCTGAATTATAAACTAACCTGAATGTAAGAGGCAATGGTATAAATTGTACCTCCGCTGCTCCGCATCTGCTAGGCGGAGGCCAACATATACCGGTCCTCCTATGCCCATGTTATCTCTGAAGATCCATTTTCTCATCACACGGACACAAACAGAAATCCTCCTGAATCCCTTGAGAAGCTTGCCTAAATAAGCAGGCTGCATATTGTAGACCTGAAAAACAGATGTATACATATCAGTGTACGACTTAGATTGCAAAGGAGCATCACCGGAACACCCTTTTTTTAGTATCAGCCGATGTATGGGAAACTTGTTTCCATTAATTCAACTGGATGTAGGAGATCATAAATTTCACTTGGACCTGCTGACTTTGCTATTGAATGACAACTCAGGTCCTCTGGTTTAGCATCTGGGCACCTGGGATTTGTTCACGCTAAAATCTAAGGACTGTGACACACATCCAGCCATTGACCATTAAGTTCAAATGCAAAGCTGATAGTCATTTGAAAAATGGGAAGCTATTTTTTTCATCACAATTAGGGCACTATAAAATTCATGTTGAAATCCGAACCATCGTTGTCAGTACAAATCCAAGCCTCAATTGAACCTAATAACAAACCCACTGAAGGAAGCTAGCTTCTAAATTTCAAGAACAAGAGAGCATATTGAGACTGTTACCTTGGACCGGACGGGAGAACAGGCAGATAGGGTTTGACGACAGCACAGTAGCAGACGCGGGCCAGCAGGAGGAGGCAGCTCTAGGTGCAGCCAGGCCAGCGGCGGATGTTCACGCGGCACCGTAGCCGGGGTCCGCGCGCTGTGCCGCGGCGCAAGCCGAGAGACGGCGTCACGCCACGCCTCACCAGCACCTCCCGCGGTCAGCCGGCGGCACGGACCCGGACGCCACGCCGTGACGTGAGGGGGAGGAGGAGGACTGGACAAGGGCGGGCGCAGCTGCCGCCACATGGTTGCTCGAGCCGGCACGCCGCGTCCCGCCAGCACCACCTGCGGGCAGCCGGCGTTATGAACCCGAACCCCACGCCGCGAGGGGGAGGGGCACGAACCCGGAGGACGCACCGTGACGCGAGAGGGAGGAGGACGACTGCAGAAGGGCAGGGGCAGCCGCCGCGGCCCGGTCGCTAGGAGCCGGCGTCTCCCTGGGCACGTCGGGATAAAGAGAGAAAGAGAGATATACGAAGGGGAGAGTGGACGGGAAGGAAGGAGAAGCTTGGAGAAGGAGAAGCAGGAGTTTGCGTGCTCTTACAAATCTGGGCCATTGAACTGAAAATCAGACGGCAGGCAGATTTTGGAGCGACATGGATAGGCTGGCCGTTGTAGATATATATGCAACTAGTGGCAGGCGTGCGCCTTCGCGCTCTAGAAAAAGGATTAAAGCTTGGTATAGTATATTTGTTTTGTTAAGCATAATTAGACATCCATTAAATTGGTTCGTCTTAGCAGTGCCTGCATCAGTTATGTAGGTGGTGGATAAAAACATAAGACAAGATCGACATCAAGCACGTGCAGGTACTAAGCATTTGGCATAAGCAGTGACACGTGAAATCTTATGGAGGAAATGTATGGAGTAATAAGGTAGAAAAGCCAGTCAGAGCACAATCAGTTTATTACATAGCATATCAACCTGGGTAACACAATCTACAGTTTTCAGGCCGTCGAACAAACAACTGAACAGGTAATAATTTTGTTGGATGACACACCCATTAGAAATAGAATGAGTCAGGATAGGATCTCCTATATCTATAAACTGTAGGCTTTGTATCGTGTGGGGCATGATGGCAATGAATCAGCACATATACATATTTCATAATCGGACTATACATGAGTATCACACTCAGACTATACACCCATATGCTCAGGATAGTTATCATTGCTTTTGAATCTCTTCAAGAGCTAAACATACCATACAGAAATGCTAGAAATTGGACTGGATACACATTTCCAAAAGTGAAGAACTGGTGGATGTGCATGAAAGCAGACTAAATTGGGTGCTTAATTTATGTGATCTCAATTCGCAGACATTAATAGATGTAGCTGAAGATGTTTCACAAAAAGGATAATTGGAAAATTGTAAACTCATCTTCATTTGTCAGAACATGCATGTATCTAGATGCCTCATATGACAGATTATAATCTTAATCATGTTCAGGGATAAAGATTCATGTACATAGTAATCATTCCTATCTCTGTGAAGAACCAGTAATCACATATATAAGATAAACAAACGCTGAGTAGTTAGGGATGTCATGCCTGCGGAAGAGCACCATTTTTCATGGCCTACATTTGTTAAGCTCATTTGCGGGTGGCTGCTGGCAGAATCTTGATTCCATCTCACTGTAGCATCTTTGTGGTTAAACTGTACAGTTTACCCAACCACCAATTCATGTCTCTCTAAATTCAGCTGAACTGTGCAGGACATAGATATTAAGTAACCAATACTGGCACCTTTAGCAAGTATAGTAGAGGAAGTATTGTTGAAGCATTTGCAGCATAATTGAAGGAAAAATCCAACAGTATTAGTTTTGTTTCCAACCAGGGAATTGCCAGCATAAATTTTAAGATGAAGCAATCAAGTTCAACAGATGTTAAAGAATATCTTGTATGTGCTGCTTTATATATTCTCTTACTTATATAGGAAACAGACCATGCTCATATACATGAAAAGCATTAGAAATTGTATACACAGGCATTGGAATTTGAAAGGGAATGAAGGATTAAACAAAACTCAGATTACTTTAGGTCCAGTATTGGATACACAAGAGGAACCTGGAAATCAATAGCTCTCATCTGAAAAAAAAAGGAGGTTGCGCTGATATAGTTCAATCTGAAGGATAGATTACACCCAAGATTTAACAAATAAAATTAAGACTTTGGGTGGACACCCAGAACTGTAGCGAGAGTGAGACAAAAACAAGGAATAAAAGGTATAAGATATTATTTTAGAGTTCTGTAGAAAACATTAGGTATGTCCACGTTATTGTTAATTAGTAGAAAATAAAAATGGCACTAATGGGCCAGATAAATATGTCTGAGCATCTCATCATTTAATTTTTTGAAAAATGAAAGCAGCAGTAACATGCCAATGTTTGTGCATCTCATCTATGTTTGTAGCACCTGTGAAACTACGAAGCAGGACATCAAATGTATAAACCATAGAGGCAGGAAGTGGACAGTAGCTTTTTCTTATAATTTTCCATGCCTCCTGGCTGGTATTCTCTACCAGCTGTACACAGTTAAAAACAGCACCCAGTCAGGAACCGTACAACGCGTAGTATGTATACATGGCAGCGCATAAAAAAAAAATAGATAAATCATTTTGCAGTAAAATTTAACTGCTTTGATGGAACCGCATGAGGATCACTCTTTGAGCAACAGGAGTAGATAGTGGTAAAAGGTTCGAAAGCATATTCTTGCAGGAGGAGAGAGAGTTCATCCAAACAATCAACAGCTAACTTAAAATCAGTGACATCAAAACTTTTGTATATGCCAAGCAATTTCCTCGTAACCCTTTCACTATTCTTTGGCTACTTGAACCTAATTTTCAGTGACAAATACACTATGTCATGAAGCATGGCGATTCTGCTAACTTTCAGGGTTGACATACCATGTATTATAAGGGCCTTCTATTAGCAGGTGTATTTGTTTAGCCCCGCTGAAGTGAAACAAATTCATCCCCAACCCTTTCACTGTTCTTTAGCTAGATGAACCTAATTTTCAATGACAAATACATGATATCTCATCAGGCATGGTAATTTGTGCTAGTTCTGAGGGCTGACATACCGTCTATTATAAGAGCCTTGTATTAGCAAGCGTATTTGTTTGGCCCTACAGTAGCTGAAAAAAGACAGAGCAGCATTAGCTGACACACAAAACTAAACAGCTTATACATCTCAACTGAATCCGCGAAAGTGAGCTGAAGTTTCTGAATGAAATAAAAAAAGGAAGGTAAGATCAGCATACGAAACAATACATTGTAATTAACAAATCAAGGTAACGTAGACTAAAAAGGAGTGGACGGTCACAAAATCGAAGCATTGATGTAGAAAATCAAACACACAGGCACCAAATAAAGGATTCAAGCGAATCGCACAATACCTCAGAGTGGATGCAGCCATGGGACAGCAGGAGGATGACGACGACAGGACAGCCACAGGTGGCGCCTGGCCAAGCCTCCGCGCCAAGGGGGATGACGACGAGAGGACAACCACAACTGGTGCCTGGCCAGGTCGCCATGGCAGGGGGAGGGCGCTTGTGCCTGGCCTGCCGCGACCGAGGGCCACCGTGCAGGGGGGCCGTGCCGCCCTTTCAACGCCGCGAGGCAGCGCAGGCTACAGTGGCAGTAGGCAAAGGGAAGATGGAGCGAGAGAGGGTTTGGAGGTGGAGCCATGAGACGGAGCAGGAGGAGAGGGTGACGTACCGGCAGATCCGGTGTGGAGCTGAGTCGCCGAGGCCGCCGCCGAGCACCGGTCGGAATCAACAGCTAGGGTTTGGAGCACACACCGGGACCAGCGCCACCGCTCCCGTGAAGTGTTGCTGACCGAAGGGGAGCAGACCGTGGACATCGTCGTCACGATGCCCGGCTAGGGCAGCACGTCCAGTCCTGTCGAGCTCGACCGCCGCCGCTGCCGCGCGAGCGGAGATGCCACTGCTGCCGCGCGAGCGGAGGTGCCGCCGCTGTGGCCGCGCTCAGGTCTGGCCGGTGCGCCGCGACATCTAGAGGGAGGGAGTGAGGGAGAGGAAGGGGAGGCGCGAATTGGGGAGGAGGCGCGAGCGGCGGAGGCGGCGCGGTGCGGGAGGCCGCGTGCCTCGAGCGTGGGAGGATGGGGAAGGGGCGCTCGCCTCGTAGTATATATTTGGTTCCCTGGATTCGAGTGAGAAGCTACACAGAAGCATTAGAAGCGGAAGCAGGTGGGAATTTGCTTCTACCAATCTGAGCCATCGATTGCTAGATCGGACGGTGGAGGCAATTTTGGGTGACGTGGCTACGGCTCCCGCTTGAGAACCTTACGGTGGGTCTAGGGTTAAATAATATAAATATAAATAAATTAGAGGGCATGCTTTTAAGTGTTCTTGTGGATCACGAAAGGAGCCAGGTTACGTGCAAAGGCTGTGGAAGAACTTAGAAGCAGCCTCTGCTAAGTTTACAACCTTTATGACTTATTTTTATGAAAGAAAATATTTGCTTCTAGTATCTGTCAACTGTCATCCGCCTTCGTTGCTCCGCACGAACTGCCGAGTGCTGAAATGCTGATCAGTGATCACTCAATTTCCTTGAAAGCTGCTGCCATCTGTTTCCTTACTGAGCAAAACAGAAAAGAACTAGTACGTCCATGATGACTTCGTACGTTCATACTAAAAGACCTGGATCAGTTATCTTGCCAGCATTTATTTGCTGCTTGTATCCTGGTTCATAGTTTTGCATCACGACGGTGGGAAACTAACAGGCATGCAATGCACGAATGCAGTTATCCGGTGTTCCATTTCCAAATAGCCACGCAATCAACACTAGAGACTAGACACTAGAGGCAAGCAGAAACATCACAAGTTCACAACAGTCACGAAATTAGCTTGAAACCCTGCCTTGACAAATATATTAGCCTGATGAAACTGACAGGGGTATCACCTCAGATCACATAAGCATTATTGAGCATGTAAATATACACACATACATGCCTGCATTGCATGACATGGTTCGATCGCCATGAAGGCCACCTTATGCGGCCTCTGCGAAGCCAACCTTCAAGTTGCCGTAATCAAAGACTGTGTGGTAGGCTCCCATGAATACATATTCACCCAAGATCCTGTGTCAGCAAGTTGTCACTTTCAGACTGAGGAATAATTCGTTTTTCTTTAAGGAATCAGGATTATAGGAACAAGGACAATCAGTAAACACAACAAAGATTGAGGATCAATTTCCACAAAGAATACAGCCGGACCATCTTAATTCTTAAAATCTGGAAACGGTTAAACTTTGCATTGGTTACATGAGAGATGATGTAAAAGCAAGAAAGGCTGTAAGAACCGCAAAAGGAGAATGATTTACCAGAGAGGACCACGGGGAGGAGGAATGTCCATAGCTGTGAAACCACTAATACACTGGGTAGCAACTCCCTCACCAACCTTCAGGATATACTGAACAACAGAAATGAAAGGTGAAATCAGATTAGTTTTCTGAAATTCCAAAGAGAGTAGCAGAATATAACAATTTGAATGCATGTGAAAGAACAACAAAATATTAACTCTAAAAAAAGAATAACAAAATATTCCTTTTTCAGAACATCTGATGAAAACTGTCGTATTATACTTGCAGGACCTCCGATCCATGAATCAAGTGGCTCCAGTGTTATCATTGACTTACAGGTAATACAGGAATAATAATAATATATGTCTTTAATATAAGGGATGGTTATCTGAAAGTTAGTGGGAAGACGATATTCTCACAATTATATGTAGTTTTGTGAGATTTACTCAACAAAAAATTTATGCTCGCTAAGCTTGATAAGTACAAGTAATCTGGATGGAGTTTCCACACAGAAACAAGGTAACAGCAGTAGCGAAGAAGCAGTACTTGTTCTGGTTTGAGCACAAACTCTCTACCCCCTATTGTGAAGGCAATGTCAGGCATGGATGCAAGTCTGCTGCATTCCACAGATGATTCTCCCATAGAGCTAGGAATCAGTTCACATAGCTGCAAAGTTGAACCAGTTTTACCACATTTAAAGAATTGTACCAAGTTTGATTCTTCCATTTGTATACAAGCTATAAAACTAACCTGATTAATGTACTGCAACACTAGATCCTGAGTTTGGTTCTGTGCAAGTTGACTCTGCATCCATACAACAGTTGTTTCACAGGCATTACACATTGCATCATTGAAGAGACCATTTGATTTCCCAGCTTGATCACCTACTATACTTCGGATACCAGAACTGCATTATTGGGTACAACCGCACAAAGCATCTATAAGTCACATCTCAGATATCAGGACACAGACACACAATGTGAGAGCATACAAATAGATGGAACAGTAAATCTATGCAGTTCACCCCTTCTATGACATTTGATCATCATGGAGCACCCAAATTCAAGTAACAATTGCTTTTCACAACCCATACCTAACACCATGAGTTCCATCAAAAGTACACAGACCAACCGAAGAACATATTTTTGCTGGCTGTGTCTGCATCGTTAGCCCAGAGAAAATTTAGCATCCTTTCGACATGCCTATTATATGAATAATTAAAAAAACTATAAACCTATGACACAAGCTTGAGGATTGCATGCTTTATAAATGTGCAAACCTCTGCTAATAGCTGATCTAGGATCTTTTCCCCATATTGGGAAACAACTGTCTTGCATTCTTGGCTGATTACCCCAGCAGCACCAATCTTTTCATTTATCTGAGTAATTATGGCCTGCATATCCATATAATTCACTAAACACAGAGAGATTAAATTTAAAAAAAATGCAATGGACCCACTAGGATAGAAATGTCAACCATAGTACAGATATTTTACATATTATCGTCGCATTAGCTCATTGACATTGTAACAATCGAGAAGCACTTAGTAAAAAATCGACCTCTTGGACTGTTGCAGTGCACACCTTATGTGCTAAAAAGGTGCCTTTAAGCAGAAAGCATAGTAGTCAAGCTTCTGCAAATCGCTTGGCCTCTTTGATTATCAGGTATATAATATCAGAAGTGTAAAACGAGATCCAACCTAGGAGGAGCTAGGTGTTTCTCGTTAAAACGGAAGTAAACAACCAAATTTGGTTGTAGAGGACTCGGACCTGGGTGGTTGAGAATCGAGATGCACACCTCCCACCCTTTTTTTTTTGAAAGATCCGGTGACCCGGCTTTGATTGATGATAAGGAGGAGTTAGCATACAACTGATGGTTACATGTGCGAGAGGCGCTCCCTACTACAGCCTAGGCTGCAAAGGTTTCAAAGCTTTAGAGACTAATTACTCGCTACCGGTTTGGACGACCATTAGGGGCTTTTGAGTTTGTCCAAAGAACTCCAAGGTAAGGAAGCCATCAATCTCCCTGAGCTTTGTTTTCAGCAAGCCCTCCTCACCTCACAAAAGATAAATAACCCTAACTCCGCCAGCATAAGACCGGCCGGCACTGGTGCTAAGCTAGACAACATTGATCAATGGCCCTCCATCTCGATCCACTACATCAGATTCCTCAACCATCGCCGCTAATGCCTTCGCAAGCTCCTTGTTGTCTAAACGTGTTGCTGCCCTTATAGCCTTGATAGCTTCTTCTGGGAGATCACTACCAAACATGTCAATGTATGTAGTCACTGTTGCATCAGGCGCCGAGGGTTGAGGGTTGAGGAATTCCAATTCGCGCATTAGCTTGTGCTGCGCGCGCTCAGCCACCGGCACCGGAGATGGCTTGGAAGCCAGGCGCAAGCTCGAGCGCGTCGCTACCAAATTCTTCCTTGGCTTGCGTGCACGGGTAGGGGTTGGTCGAGGTGGAGGAGACCTCGGTGTCGGCAGCAAAGGTGCTGGAAGCTCCTTGAACATCCCGCTGCAAAAATCAGCAGCAGTCGGTCCACTTGCCTCCAATTCCTCCAGCTGTTCACCAACCATATCATTGAAGTTCTGTTGGAAGGCATGGACTCCCATCCCACGTTCACCCTCATCATCGCAGCATTCAAACCCATGGGATAGGGAGGTAGAAGCACCAGTGTTGTTGTCATTGTTGGCCTCCTCCATGTTGCCAGACTCATGCACCGGTGGCGTAGGATCCTTCTCGCTGCTGACCGTCGAGTAGTTTGGCTGTTTAGTAGCCCTCGTCCAGGGAAGGAGAGATTCCTGGACCATTGGATCCTCCTCACCCTAACCAGTCGAGCTAGGCTCACTTCCTTAGTATAACAAATGTGAAATCATATTCATTTCCATAGGCATCAAGATTCATTAAATAAAGCAATTATAAGTTAATAGTCCCCAGGATGAGATGTAATAGATTCGTTTCTAGTAAGAACAAAACCAAACAAAGCTCACAACACACCTTGGGACCAGCAAGCAACGAAGTTCCAGAATCTGCTATTGCTGCACAGCCAGCAGCACAGAATCCTAATGAAACAGAGGCATTACAAATTAAGTACTACTAGAAAATTTTGCGTTTAATACAGGCATATTTTAATGAAAGCACTGATCAACGCACCTGTGGACTTCCCTCCAATCAGGACATCGCCCATATCAAACTGTAAGAAGAAAATGAGAGATCAATTCATGGATCAAAGTTGTCAGCAAAAAGTATCTCTTTCTAGTTATTTACCAGCGCATATGTTCAAAGTTTAATAGTTACACAATAAACTAGAAGCGGATGTTAACCTGCCAGTATCCCTTCCTAGTGACAGGGACATATGTATGATTTCCCTTATGGTGACTAGGATCAATTCCTCCAAACACAATTTCACCTCCCTGCCCTTCATCAGCATGTCGATTGAACCAGAATGAGAAAACAGGATCATCAACAAGACCTTGGTTAACCATGTTGTACCTACAAATTGGGAGATGTGCAGAATATACAAGACGTAATCGTTACCAGCTTTTCAATACAATTGGTTAGAAAAAAAAAAGGAGTGACACTATTTGGATCTAGTAACCATAAGGTATGCACAAAGGGAGCATTCATATCAACTTAGATATTACCAAACAGACAGGCGTTACATAACTTGCTCACCATACAGGTACAGCATTTCCAACTGAGATTTCCTTGAATCCAAGCCCAAGAATACCGTAGAATTTTGCAACCATGAAAGTAAGGCTTGGTTCCTTCGTAGCTTCAATAAAATCCTAACAGAATAATGCAATAACATCAGCATATTCTAAATAGGATCTACATTACCAGATAACATAAAACAAGTGTATACATGGTGACACAAATAAACCTGTTTTTTCACAATAACATCACCAATTTTCATGCTGTCCTGGCTGAAATAGCCAGAAATTGCACCAGTACCATAATGTATTGAAGCAGATTTCCCTGCAAGAGGGCGCAGCGATGAATTACAATCACATTAACCAAACATCTTATTGTGCATAATAGCATAAAACCATGTAACATTTGTTTATCCCTCAAGGATAACTGGAACAAATTTGAGTTGAATCTTTGATCTCCTTGCCATTATTTCTCCAACAGCAAATGGACAGCAAGCTGCTTACTGGCGAACAAGGGCAAAGCTAGCATGAAAAATCCGTAGTGGTGCACATCATTCACGTACAAATAGTCGAAGTATCCATTTTGAAGGAATATTGCTGATTTTAACTGATCCATGTGATCAAAATGGAATACTTAATATTAGATCTTTTTTCTTGCTTACTACAGTGGCCAGTGCACCACCCTACCTCCACATTGTCACATAGTTGGGGGAAACTTTTCACAACACAGTTTAGAGAATCCACGTGGCAAAATCACACACGTGTAAAGCAACTTTATTCACCTGGTCCTACTGTACTTGTCAGAGGAGGTATTTATAGGGGTTTGACCTTCGCTATCCTACAGTCAAAAGACCGATTTGCCCCCTTATTATCTTCCACAGATCATTACATGAGGGGCGAAGTCGTACTTTCACACCTCGCCAAGTTTAATCCAATCTTACCCTTTCCTAACTACACTTCGCTTACTTCGCCGATCTTTTGGGTGAAAGCTACACTTGATGCTTTCTTTTCCGAGGCTTCACCGCTGCCTTACCGACATGCAAAGTCGACTTCAGTCTTTAGCGAAGCCAACTTTATGCGCGATTCTTTTATCTTTGCATCTTCTGTGTGGACGAAGCCGATCTTTCTTCCGAAGTCTGGGGCTGAGTTTGGTCCGAAGTCGAAATCCCCAACAGCAGCCCCTCGCGGGCGAAGGCCTACTCCGAAGGTCTGAATCCCGTGAAGTTTGATTTTGATACTGAGCTTCCAAATGCCGTCCCCAGACTTCAGAGTTCTTAGGCCGAGCTTTGTTTTGGAAGTTTGACCACCAGCCGTTGCTTTGACCGGGGCCTCCCTATAAAAGGGCGGAGGTAGGGTCCCCTTATTCCGTTCTTTTCTTGAAAAGTATTGATATTCTGTCATTTTGTGCTTTGAAGCGAAGTCGATTTTAGGCTCCGTCGGATCCTTGCTTGGTGCTCCCAAAGGTTGACTTCTTTAGGTCTTTGTTCCTTTCCCTTTGACTTTTGTCTTCGCATCTTATTTTTCCTTTTCTTCTTTAGGTTTCCATGGAACGCGATCTTTTCGATTTAGATCAGAAATCAGGTGACAATTCTCAAGAAATGTCTACCACAAATTCAGAAGCTTCGGCTGAATCCTTGGGTGATGTTTCTGCTTCTGAATCGGAGTTGGTAGCAGATGAAACTCGCTCTTTTAAGTTTGGGAAGACTATGATTACTGAGGCTGAACTGCAATCTTTTTATGAGCGTAATATCTTTGATAATAATTCTGTTCGTCTTCCAACAGATGAGGTTGTCCTAGACCCTCAAGATGATGAAGGTATCGTTTTTAAGGATCTTTTCACTGCTGGTCTTCGCTTTCCTGCTGATGATCTTCTTGAGGATATTTTCCGTGCTTACAACATTGGGATGCACCATTTGACTCCGAACGGTGTCTGCAAAATTGCCCTTTTTATTTGGGCTGTGAAGTCTCAGAATGCGAAGCCTGACATTGCTGCTTTCTGTAATTTACATGAGATGCATACTCAATTTAAGAGTCAGGTAGTGAATGACAAGAAGATCATCTCAAATTTTGCTTGTAGTAGTTTCAAAGCTGCTCGCAGAGCTACTCAGATTCCTCCTGCTTCGCGCAACAAATGGCCTGAGAACTGGTCAAGGCAATGGTTTTATCATAAAGTTCCCATGGTCAAAGAAAAGAATGATAAGGGAAGGATCGTCAAGAAGTTTCCTCTTGCTTCGAAGCTTATTCGATCTTCTTTTGAATGCAAACCTTCCTTGGAAAGGAGCCAAGTCTCGAAAGACTGTGAGAAGGCTTATAAACGTGTTGCCTCTGTTCAGTTTGCCCGTGATTTGTGTGAAGAATATGTGGCTGCCAGAGTTTGGCCGCTGAGAAAAGGTTGGGAGCCTATTTGTTTTCACGAGAAGACAATTAGGGACAAAAAGTATTTGTTCCCAGATTTTGAGACTGTTTGTCCTAAAAGGTTTGATTCTGATGCTAAATTTGTTAAAGGAGTTGAAAATAAAGTTTGTGAGTTTTTGGGGAAGCAATAGAAATCTGAAAATGATACTATTTTGAAGTTGATTGGTGCTGATTATCAGCGTTTGAATTGGATTTTTGAGATTGCACAAATTGAGTATGGGCCAAGGGCTCCGCCTTTATATACTCGCGAAGGGTAACCATGTTTGGATAAAACCACTCGTAAGAGGAAGGGTGCGCCACCTTCGGGCGCTCCGACACTTGTCAAGAAAATTTCTAAGAAAAAGAAATGAGATATTGAAATTATTCCTTCTGATGAAGAAGAAGATCAAGCTTTGGGTGCCTCTTCCGGTAAGGGGCCGGTTCCTGGCGATGCAGATGTTGTAGCTGATGTCGAAGCTGTTAATGTTAGTCAAGAGGTGAAATTTCTTGCTGAAGTCTTTTGCTCGAATAGTTTACCTTCTCCTCTGTCTCCGCTTGCTGACTTTTTCCAGTCTTTTGACGTTGTGCAATCTTTGGTTGTTGACAAGCAGCTTTTGAATGCTATGGTTGGTAATATTGCGGGGCCTCTTCCGCCCCAGACTTTGTTTAATCTTGGCGGTGACATCGGTGGTGACTTCAATGAGGAAGGTGAGATTGATATTACCGGCTCTCCGGAGACTGCCCGAGCCTCTTCTCCTCGTTTTACCGCTCACACACCTCTAAGGGGTGATTCTGTAATGAGGGGGTTTAAAACTTTTAGAAGTTTTTCTCCTTGTCCCTCTGGATCTTTGCTCAATAATATAATTGCAGATCCGACTTCGCATGTTCGTGAAGGTGAGGCTCCAGTTACTGGTGCTGAAACTCCAGTTACTAAAGGTGGTAAACTTCCAGTTCCTGCATCTGAGAGAGCTTCGCCTTCGACTGCTGCAAAGTCTGTGGCCTCCTCTCGAAAGGGTACTATTTGTGCCGACGTCGATTTCGATGATTCGGACGAAGACGTCTTTGATGAAGAAGCCGAAAATGCGAGGATTACTCGCTTATCTGATTCTTTGGTGAATGTTTCTTCCGGTGAGAAGATTATTCTTCAAAAGAAAAAAGAAGTTTCCACTGGTATACTCTCTTTTTCTTCTAATGCTTCGCTTTTTATTATTATTATTACTTGTTTTGAATGCTATTTTTCTTTTTCAGATGTTGTGTTTCCTGGTTCTTCCTCTCAGAAAGAGGTAACTGTGGATTTGTCCAAATCGAAGAGTGTAACTGAAGATCCTTCTACTCCTCCGCCAACTTTGCATCCTGCTGTTCAAGATATTAATAAGGATTCGTTGGATCGTTGTTTAGATTTTTGTCAGCATGAAGGTGTGGATCTTGATGCTTTTAAATTCATTGGTATTGGTTCGGACAAGATCTGCATGCTTCCGAAGTCCTCCGAACTTAAACTATTTGAATGTATTAACAAAACATTCTCAGTTCCTGACGTTGAGGAGGAGCTGGCTAAAAAATCTAGAGCTTGGGGATGATTCGGTTACACTAGCCTACAAGGTTTGTTTGCGCTTTTTGAGCTTTTCTTGTTTTCTTTGATTTTTCCTTCGCTATAACTTCTCTCTTTTTTTTCAGAACGTCCTTCAGAAAGGTCTACGACGGAGTCTTGAAATTCGAGAGAAAGTTGCTGCACTTCGCGAGAAGAAAATGCTTGAAAAAATTGAGAGCTTGAAATCCTAGCTTGTGGAAAAAGAAAAAGAGCGAATTTCTGTTGTTGAAGATTACCAAAAGTTGGAAGCTAATCTGCTGAATGTTTCTGTCACTCTTCAGGATAGAACTGAAGAACTTTCTAGAGTTGGGACTGAGATTGAAAAATCTGCTAAAGAAGTTAATTATCTTCAGAAGAAGTTGAAGGAAAAAGATAAATATTTCCATACTACCTGCTTCCCGTGTGTGGGAACTTTGTAGGGCGTGCTATGAGAAGTTTGGTGCGAAGCCTGAAGAAGCTGATTGGGAAGTTGGTGACTATGCACCTTTCTTCAGTTGGTTGTCGCTAGTACGAAGATTTGTCCACGGTGTTGCAAACTACTTCCGACTTCAGTTGCATGTATGCTATCAGGGCGATCTTTCATTTGATGAAAGAGGCTGGAGACCCTCTTTATGAAGAGTTGCTAAAAGATGATTACAAGTTTCCTTCTGTTGAAGCTCTTAGCAAGATTAATGTCAGGACAAATGTGGTTAGAAAGAAATTCTTCAATGAATACTGGAATGGTGGTGGCAGAGATTATACTATGATGAAGGCTAAAGCTCGAGTTGAGAAGGTACACTTCATACTTTGCTCTTATCTTATCTCCTCTTAAAAATGTTTGACTTGATCCGAAGTTTTACTCTTCTCTTATTTCTTTTTCTAGAAGATCGAAGAGGCCGCTGCCGCTGCGAATGCCCGTGTTGAGAGAGCTAAAAAGGTTGCTGCCGACCAAGCGAAGGCTGATGATGCAGTTCGTGATCATCCAATTTAGTTTAGTTTTTTGAACTTCGAAAAGCTTGTAAATGTAAACTTAAGTGATATTATGCTGTGAACTTTAGGAGATAGTTGAAGTTATGCCCTTGCTGATGTTGAAGGATAATGTTTTTGTTGATCCCTCGTTATGGTTGGAATTTGCAACGGAAAATCCTTCTGCCTCATTTGATCATTATCTAAATAGTAAGCGATCCAAAATTATTTATTATTGGTAAGAAAGGTGTTGGCTTCTTTTTTATCGAAGTATAAAATGATTTTGTTTATTTTGTCTTCCTAGAGATTGACATGCCCGGTGATTTTGAGGATTTAAATAAAGTCAATTTCGAAAATCGAATTCTCTTCGATACAATTTCAGAGGTTAGTATTCGAAAATAGTGGATTTGACATTTTAGATTTTATGATGGAGATTTTGCTTGAAATCGTGATCGGTTGTTTTTCAGTCTTCAAGCTTTGGAGATTCTTCTCTTTCATTAACGGATGATTTCCTACGATCAGAGATTGTCGAAATTTTGGATAAAGTTGTAAATCATCTAGTTGACGAAACTGCTTGTGTTGTGGCTTCGGAAGATTTTTAATTTTAACAATCTGTACTTTGTAAATTGTAATTTTTTTGTTTGGTGTAATAATGTCTGGAGTGAATATATTTCAACCTCTTTTGAGGCGAAGTTGACGTGGGGATTTGTTTCTTTAATAAGATGAATTTAAGAGAAAATATCGTCCTCTCTCTTTTTTTAAGTAAAGTTTACGCGGAGACTTGTCTCTGTCTAAAAACAAGTTTTTTAAACTGATAAACGCCGTTCCCCTTCTTTTTGAGCGAAGTCGACGCGGAGACTTATCTCTTTTCAGAAATGAGTTTTTTAAACTGAAAAACGCCGTCCCCTTCTTTTTGAGCGAAGTCGACGCGGAGACTTATCTCTTTTCAGAAACGAGTTTTTTAAACTAAAAAAACGCCGTCCCCCTTCTTTTTGAGCGAAGTCGAGATGCTGCTTACCTTAGCGAAGTCAGCTTACGTTTATCCCTTCGGACAACTTCTTTCACTTTTTATGAATTGATTTGCTGATCGCCTTAGCGAAGTAAACTTACACTTATCCCTTAGGATAACTTCTTTCATTTTTTATGAATTGATTTGCTGATCGTCTTAGCGAAGTCTGCTTACACTTATCCCTTAGTATAGTTTCTTTCACTTTTTTGTGAATTAATTTGCTGATCGCCTTAGCGAAGTCAGCTTACGCTTTTTGCATTATCTAGGTGTTTGTTAGATGTTGAAGATATTTCGACATTTGACAATACCTAGGGTCTTTTGTTCACCGATGTTGATGCGATCTTGTCTAAATCTTCGGTTTTGGAGAAAATTGAAGATTCTCATTTATATGATATGAGACTTTACAGTTGGAGACTGCCTCGTTAAAAAACCACTCATCCTGTGAAGGGCTTCCCCTGAGTGAAAAAAGAGTGCAACTCGTTCTTACATCTTATTGAAAGGTAAATGACATTAAACGAAAGTGAAAAATGTTGACTCTTTCTTCTATGGGTAGTACTTGCGAAGTTCTTCGGCGTTCCATGTGTGATTCAGCTTGTTTCCTTTCATATCTGCCAAATGAAAGGATCCTAGCCTGAAGCTTTCTGTGACCAGATATGGGCCTTCCTATTTCTGCTGGAACTTCCCAGTTGTGGCTTCATTTCTCCTTATCTTTAAGACGAAGTCTCCTGGACATATCTTGCTTGACTTTACTTTCTTGTTGTACCACTTTTTTGTTTGCTCTTGATATTTTGAGAGATTTTCTACTGCCTGCAATCTTTCTTCTTCGAGTAAATCTTTGATTGTTGTTAGATCTTCTTCTTGTATTGCTTGAACATTTGTTCTTGGACCTTGAAACTTGACTTCTTCGGGAGTCATTGCTTCCTCTCCATAAAGTAGCTGAAATGGGGTGAAGCCTGTTGCTCTTGACACACTTATGTTGTGGGCCTAAATGGTAGTTCATCGACCCATTTTCCTTTGGCTAGCCCTACGAGACATTTCGAAATTCCTGTGCATATGATTCCATTGGCCCTTTCAACTGTTCCGTTTGATTTTGGATGCCTTACTGATGCAAAACATAACTCAATTCCCAGATATTGACAATAAGATTTGAAGTCTTCACTGTCAAATTGTGTCCCATTGTCTACTGTTATATGCTTTGGGACTCTAAATCTACAGATTATATTTTGCCATAGAAATTTTTTCATCGTATGTGAAGACATGTTTGTTATTGGTTTGGCTTCGATCCATTTTGTGAAATATTCAACTGCCACTACTGCATATTGCAGGTTTCCTTGAGCCGTTGGTAACTTTCCAATTATGTCTATTCCCCATCATGCGAGTGGCCAAGTTGGGTTAATAGTTTTGAGATTTGTTGATGGGTTGTTTGTCTTGCTTGCTGAAACTTGATAGTTGTGGTACTTTTTGATAATCTCTTTGCTGTCATTTTGTGCAGCTGGCCAATAGAATCCTTGTCGAAATGTCTTCCCAGCAATGCTTCTTGGGCCTTGGTGAGTTCCACATACTCCGTCGTGAATTTCTTGAAGCAGACCTTTTCCTTCTTCTTTTGATATGCATTTTAACAGGGGTTGGCACGGTCCTTGCTTGTATAATTGGTTGTTAAGGATTAGATAGTTTCTTATTTTGTGCTTCATACTGATGTCGTCTGTTTCGTCTTCTGGTTCATAATGCCCGCGAAGGTAGGCCAAGATAGGTGCTCTCCAGTCTTCGCTTTCTATTACGTGAACTTCTCTTGGTAGCTCTTGTCGGGTACCAAAGTATGGGGTACCCAACTTCGATGCAAAAACACACATTCCCAACACGGCCCGGCCCAGGTAAGGCCAGCGGAAGCGCACAAAGGCCGCGCCTACAGAGGCCCATGATGATGCTGCATCTACGCCAACTTACCCTCGGAAAAGCAGCTCCTTCGGGCGCCAATTCTCCGATTCGCCCGAGCCTCCCCGGGAGAGCTCGGGAAAGCAGCACCCTCGGGCGCCAATTCTCCGATTCGTCCGAGCCTCCCCAGGAGAGCTCGGGAAAGTGGCACCCTCGGGCGCCAATTCTCCGATTCGCCCGAGCCTCCCCAGGAGAGCTCGGGAAAGCGGCTCCCTCGGGCACAGATTCGCCCGAGCTTCCCCGTCCCCCTCGAGCACAACCTCTCAAAGGCATCCAATGCACAGTTGACGTCAGCAGAGCAATCTTGGACCACAAGAGACCTCTCTGACCACTTTACAAGCACTGTCCTATCAGGCAAGATTCTCGACGTGACTGTGCTTCGCACGCGCATGATGGCCATACCACCTGTCAGGATTTCCCTGGCAATGGATTTGATAGGCCCACTACGGCCATCCCCTCCCCGGTATGGTCTACGGAGCTCCGCCCCGTTTTCCGCCGGGCTCTACCAACTACGACTACGACAGTCTAAACGCCTGATGACGGGCTACGCAAGAACGGGAAAGACACCTACTGCACTGTCCACTCGAAAGGAGGAGCACGCCTTCCATCCGGGCCCACCTGACCCTCGGGAAACGCTGTCCGAAAGCCAGAAATGCGCCGAGGGAAGATATCACCCTGCTCCGTTCCATCACGCCTCCAGATGTGCCAGGTGTGACCTTACGCCATGCCGTAATCCCGACGACTATTGCTGCCTTGGAACTCACCAAGATCGTACGAACCACTACGGCCATACCCCTGAGACGCGGAGACAAGATCGTAGCTGACGACAGTCAAATAGAGACAACAACTCCCCAGTGTAACATGCCTAGCAATGTACACGCTGCCCTCTCCCCTCCCTTGTGACTATAAAAGGGAGAGCGGAGGCCAGCCTTAGACAGGTTCTCAAGTTCTCAAGCTCTCACACCACTTCACCACACACAACAACAAGCGACTTGTACACACTTAGCCACTCACAAGAGACATGAGAGCACTTCCCTTTCTCGCCTAGCTTGTAACCCCCTACTACAAGCACCCCGGTGTAAGACAACACGACTCTCCTCTCCACTGCACATAGGGCCCTTCTGGCCTGAACCAGTATAAACCTTGTGTTCCCCCTTACACACCATCCGGAGCCTCAACCGCAAAACACAAAATCACTAGCCGGTGTTAGTACCCGCTAAAATTAGCACCGACAGTTGCCGCGCCAGGTAGGGGCCTTTTTGTGTGTTGACTCAGGTTACAGATGGCTGACATCTCCATGACGCTTCCTACTGGCGCGGTGCTCCGGTTCGGGAGTCTCGAGTTTGTGGCCACCGGCCAAGGGCTCGAGATGAACCCTCGCCCGACCGAGCCCCGCACCATCATTGTTGACATCTACTAACGTCGCCAAATATAACTATATAACTTTTAATGCGAGAGGCGAGATTAGAAGATGAATGGTAATTAATTAACTTGTCATTAGCAATTAGCCACTTTTCTATTACCAACATTCTTATGCAAGAACTAGGTTGTCATCCCTAATTAATAATGCTAAGAATAAATAAAGGTTTTATATATTAATCTATGTGACTAGGCAGAAATAAATATAAATAATATAAACTAAGATCAATTCTGCAAGCGGACAGATAATTATACCATTGTAGCATTTTACCTAGGGAGTTATACCAGGTAGTCGATTTATATTTATACCATTGGGAAGGACTAGGAATAAACTAAAATCTATAATATTGATAGTGATGGTATATAATGGATAAGTGACATTACCGATGTCATTTACTCTACTCATAACAGGCAGAGGCCACAAGGTAAATAAAGAAAAGATAAAGGTGATAAGTATGATCAAGCATCATAACAAAAGATAATCATCAGAGCACTTCTCTAGTCATAGTAATAGCTAGCCAATGGATAAACTAAGGAATTAATATCAAAGGTAATTCTATAACTACATCAATGAATAACTCTAATTAGTGCAATTACATCTAGCAATCATTGTTAGATTAATCCTATATCATGATCACATGCAAAGGGTATCATCTAGGAAAGGTGTGAAACAGAGTCATCACCAAACTTCGCGACCGTGCCTGCTGGCCTACATACGGGGGGTGGACTACAGAGGACTCAACGCAGCTGTCACCTACGCGATCTACCACACGACCCGGCACATTAGGGTGCACTCGCAGATAAACATAATACTTAGACACCACGTCTACATATCGTTCATCATCTATCCATCGTACGCATGAATAAACGCTATACGAGCAATTACATGAATTCAATAAGATCAAACCAACTATACTAGACATATAATTAAAGTAGACAAAGACTATTGTAATCAAGAACATATGAACTATTAAGAACAATGTTTTCCTAATCATAATGAAGAATACAATAATCGAGAAAGAACTAGAATTATACCGAACTTCGTGCTCCAGACAGACGCCGGGGCTCCAGATCCGCCGAAGAACTAGAACTCCTCTACTCTCTAATCTAACTAGGCTAGAACTATGAACTAGAAGGCTCTTGATGAACTAGGAGGCTCTTGATGGCTTGAGGACTTGATGCCTTGAATGAATGATGGGTTCCTTCCTCCAGGGAGGGTCTGCCCCTTTATTTATAGCCCGGTGGGATGTACGTGCGCCGTAGGATCAAACCGACTTGAAACAAGGGCTGAGATGACTCCTCAAAGGCGGTGGAAGAAGACTCCAGAAGGTGGGCCGAAACCCTAGTAGGGGGGCGCCGGCCGGCCCCACCCTAGGGTGTCTCGGGTCCCGGTGCTCGGGTGTATTCCAGATGCTTCTATTGTTCTCGTGATGATTGTTTCCTTGGCGGTTAAGTTACGTGGTAATCATGCTCTTTAACCCTTCTTTTGTGCTTTTCTGAAATAACCCCTGGAAAATATAGATCATGAAAAACTCGTGAAAACTGTCAGTTAAAACCCTAGACTAGTGTGTATTCATGTACCCTTTGGTGTCTAAAGTTCTAATAAGTTGACGTTATCCACCGTCAACAATCATCATCCTGACTCCGGCCCATCAGGCGGCCGGGGAAGGGACCACGGCGACGCTCCCGCCTATCCCAGAGGACGAGGGGAACGCCGCATGCCGTGCTTCCCGGCGGACCAGGAGGAGGAGGTGCAACCGCGCCAACCAGCCCCTGGTCGCGGAAGGCGCGGCCAACCAGGTATCCCCAGCTGGGGACACCAACTCGGCACCGGGCGCCACCCCGACACCTCCGGCGCCGGTAGCCACACACCCGCCAACCACCCAAAGGCCGGGCGGGGGCGGGATCGCGGGGTCGATGGGTCTCTCTCTGCCCTCATGGCGGGAGGGGGACGACGCCACCATCTCTCTTCGGGCTTCAAAGCACTGTAGACGCCCACGTCCGTGCAGTCCATGCTTTGCTGCGGGATTTGGTGGAGACACCTGTCCATCGCCACGAGCGTCTAAATGACCTCGTGGGCGACCACGTGGCGTCCCCACCGTCTTCTCCCGGGAGCAGTCCCAGGGCGTATGGCAGGGGGGACAGACTCCACTGACAGTCTCACTCCCCGAGAATACTTGGAGGAGGGGGATCGTCAGGGTTGGACCTCGCCATCACGACGGGGCCTCAGCGACGACGACAACGAGTTCTGGGCGAACATGGACATCACCGACCGCCCCGACGACTCGCGGGAGGATGCCCCGAGCGTCGTCACCGACTCCGACCAGTCCTACGTCGACCCCGCTCAGGAATGCTACCACTTGGTGCACCCCGAAGACGGACGGGTGGAGGACGTCCATTCGGGGGACGACAACGACGTACCTTCTCCGCTCCAGCCGCAACATGCTCCACCCCCGGCGACTCCACGGCCTGCGCGGATAGCTCCGCCGTAGGACCCGGGGGCTGGGACGTCTCGCCCTGCGCACCAGTCTCCGGAGCTAGAGCAGCTCCGGAAACTCGAGGCGCGGATGGATGAGGACCGCCTACGCCTCACCCAGCTGTGAGCCACGCTCGAGCGTGAGGAGCAGCAAGGCACCGGTGGAGCAGCTCGTCGCCGGGCCCAGGACGTTCAGGCTCGTATCATCGCCGACGATGGAGCCGGAACACCAGGAGCCCTGCCTCGAGCAAGCCGCAAGCTCACGGAGACGGCAATGCTGCTCCGGAGCATGCCTGAGCCCTCCACCGAGGAGCCACGGCAGCTCCGGAACCAGCTCAAGGATCTCCTGGAGGATGCAGCCGTCCTCCAGGCGGAGAGTTCAGCATCACGACATCATGGCGCTGAAAGTCACCAACGTGGCGGTGCGGCACGCCACGAGCGGGAGACCTCGGTGCATCCCGAGGTCCCGAGGGTCCCGTCGGTTCACCAATGGCTTGGCAAGGACGTTGACGTCCGAGCCATCCTTCAAGCCTGCGGTCGGCGGAAGACCGATGGAGCCGCACGAGGCTACCATGTCCATCGGGGCGGGCGTTACGACTCGGACGAGGACCGCGAGCCCTCACCAGAGCCCTTGGGTCCTCGCGTCTTTAGCGAGTGAAAGGATCAAGATGGCGGACTAGATGGGGGGTGAATAGTCCTTTTTAACAATTAATCGCAGTGGAATAAAACCTAATCGATTCTAGCAACGATTCACCCCTCTAACTAAATCTCTAAGCACCTTGTAAAAGATCCTAGCAAGAAACAAGGGTGCTAGCCTAGCTTGAGCTTCCCTAAACCGTTCTAGCGCAAGCTCACACAAACCTAAGCGCTAGTACTTCAAGCACCGGGAGAGCTCCTACCAACTAGCAAGCAAAAGCGCGCTAAGCACCTAAGCCCACTAATGCTCAATGACAAGGATACACAATCCTAATCAAGGAGCGCAACTTGTTTAGTTACTCAAACTAAACAAGGCACTAGTTCTAAGCTACACAAGCAAAGAACGTGAGTGGCAAGCTACACAAGCTAACCGACCTCACAAGAACTACAACTACACAAGTAAAGTAAAGAACAACAATAATAACTTGTGTAGAGAAATGCAAACCACCGCGAAGGATGATGTAGAGGATGACACGGTGATTTATTTCCCGGAGGTTCACTTTTGCCACAAGCTACGTCCTCCGTTGTGTCCACCTACACTCCGTGGTTCAGTGGCTAATCGATCACAATGATCAAGCTCTACCAAAGAGCGCCACAAGAACCTACCCGACGAGTGAGATGTTGAGTGACATGCTCAACTAGGGTTGCTCTTCGCGATCTCCCGCGGGGCGAGCACAACACCCCTCACAAGCACCTCTCCGGAGCCAAGCACAATCTCCTTTGCTTGCCTCGACGGAGCCACAACCCACCAAGCCGTCTAGGAGGTGGCAACCTCCAAGAGTAACAAGCACACCGGCTTGCAACACGATCACCAAGTGCCACTCGATGCAAACTCTCAATGCAATGCACTAGCGATCGATCTCTCACTTATCGGATGTGAATTGGATGAGCACAAGTGAGTTGGAGAGCACTAAGTCATGCATAAGCAAGGGAAACACATTCCCAAGGTGCAAGACACATCCAACAGCCGGCCAACACCTTCTACTTATAGCCCACAACTCAAAAGTGCCGTTGCCCCCTAAAAACAGGCGTCGGACCGACCGTCAGACTGAACTGGGGCGCACCGTCGGACTAAAGGCCACCGTCCGACGGTCCCTGATCGTGCCACGTGTCCTCTGCCATTTAACGTCTGCCACACGATCTCAACGGTCGACTTCCCGCGCTTCTTCTCACCGTCGGACGTTCGGCCATCGGACCAACGCCGCCCACCGTCCGACGCACTGCACAGAGCAGGCCGAGAGTACCGAAGCGTCGGACTGCTACGATCAATAGTCCGACGCCCTGCGTCGGACCAAAGAGTAGCGTCCGACGCTGCGCCACGCCACGCCACGACGCGCCCAGCTCACGCCACACACCTTGCCACGACGCGCTCTCGCCGCGACGAGCCGTCGGACTGTCAGCCGATGGTCCGACGCTCGCAAAACCAGAGTCCGACGCTCACAACGCCGCCACCGTCGGACGCAAGCAAATGGTCCGACGCTTTCACTGCAGACAGCGTCCGACGCTCGCACCACAGCATAGAAGACAAGGGCAGGCCGTCGGACCGAACCAATGGTCCGACGCCCCCTGGCCTTAGCGTCCGACGCTCTGCAACTTTGCCGAAAACCTCCGAATCACACCCTCTCTACCTCACAACACCACCTCCAAACACTTTCACCTTTGCAAAAGTGCTAACACCACAAGTGATCAACTTCAAGTGCATGTGTGTTAGCTTTTCACAAACATTTTCTTAAAGGTTTTTCTCTCTTTTCACCACGCCACTCGATCCTAGTAATGCATGCAAGTTAGATCACTCAAGTGGCACTAGATGACCGATATGCAAACAAGTTTGCCCCTCTTGATAGTACGGCCATCTATCCTAAATCCAGTCAAGTACTTCTCTACTCAACCTTAGACCAGTGAAATGGAAACGCCCTAAGTTATACCTTTGCCTTGCGCTTTCCATTCCAATCACCGTCTTCATCACCGTCTCCGACACCATCGATGCCAGTGCAACACATGCACCAACACCTCATGAATGATATGATCCACTTCATATCATCACGTGGCTTTTGGTTCATCGATCCTTGACTTGCTTGCTCTTCACCGTTGCGTTGGTCTATCGGCGCCAAGCCATCACCCGACTTGCCCTTCACACTTGCAACCGGTTCATCGACGCGAAGCCTTGTCTTGATCTTCTCCACCTAGCCACATGACTCCATGTCATGTCTCATGCGTTAAGCTCCTTCATCACCACATGTGTGAGCTAAGCAATACTCTCCAAGTCATATCCACCTCCATGGCATAGTTGCTCACACACATGTACCTGTGGACTAATCACCTGTGTAATCAACACTTAAACACATATTAGTCCACCTAAGTTGTCACTCAATTACCAAAACCAAACAAGGTCCTTTCAGCGAGGCCATCCGAAGGGCCAGATTCCCGCCCCGGTTCCGACAACCGGCCAACATAGCCAAGTACTCGGGGGAAACCAACCCCGAACTGTGGCTAGCGGACTATCGTCTTGCGTGACAGCTTGGCAGTGCGCAGGATGATCTCATCATCATCTGCAACCTCCCCTTGTTCCTCGCCGACTCTGCAAGAGCTTGGCTGGAACATCTCCCCCCGCGGTTGA
Organism: Eremochloa ophiuroides; assembly: GCA_038502445.1. Classification (NCBI taxonomy): domain Eukaryota; kingdom Viridiplantae; phylum Streptophyta; class Magnoliopsida; order Poales; family Poaceae; genus Eremochloa; species Eremochloa ophiuroides. The sequence goes on from JAHLJS010000006.1 coordinate 59,765,862, forward strand.
TCTTTGACTAGAGTGATCTGGTCAAGATCTTCGTAGGGAATTTCCAGGGCACGTACGTGCGCCCTGGCAACTCTTGGGATCTCAAAAGCTGCAAGCAGAAGCCGGATGAGTCCCTCAGGGACTACATCCGGCGGTTCTCCAAGCAGTACAATGAGCTGCCCCAGGTCGCCAACTCCGACGTTGTCGGAGCATTTGCTGCAGGAACTTCCTGCAAAGAGCTCGTCCATGAGCTGGGACGCTAGACCCCCACCAGCGTCTCCGAGCTCATGAAGATAGCAACCAGCTTCGCCTCGGGGGACGAGGTGGTAGGAGCCCTCTTCTCCGACCCCAAGGGGAAACGGAAGGAGGAGGCCCCCGAGGGCACCTCTTCCCGAGGCCCCAACAGCAAGAAAAAGAAGGGGAAGGGAAAGGCCCCCCTCCGCAGCGACTTCCTCGTGGCAGCCACCGAGCCCAAGAGGGAACGACCCTCTCAGGGCCGTTTTAACGAGATGCTCAACAAACCGTGCCCTTACCATCAGGGTCCGGTGCATCACATGCTCGGGCAGTGTGTGATGCTCAAAAACATTACGGTCGGCAAGCGTTCAAGGACGACGCCGGCAAGAAGCCCGCTAGGGATCAGGAGGACAAGGACGGGAAGGACGACGAGTTCCCGCCCATCGATAAGTGTCTCATGATCTTCAGCGGGCCCGGGACCGCTCCTACACTGTGACAGCGAAAGCGCGAGCGTAGGGAGGTCTACTCCGTCGGACCAGCGACACCGTGCTTCCTCGACTGGTCCCACGACGCTGTCACCTTCAGCTGGGACGATCACCCGGACTACGTCCCATCACCGGGGCGCTACTTGCTCGTTGTCGACCCCGTCGTCGGCAACACGAGGCTCTCCAAAGTCCTCATGGACGGAGGTAGCGGCCTCAACATTCTCTACGCTGAGACCCTTGACTTGATGGGAATTAGCCGCTCGCTCCTCCGGGCCATGACATCCCCGTACCACGGGTTAGTGCCCGGAAAGAGCGTGCAACCCCTCGGGCAGATCGACCTGCCCATCTACTTCGGGACTCCTAATAACTTCAGGAAGAAGGTCCTGACGTTTGAAATGGTGGGCTTCCACGGCACCTACCACGCCATTCTCGGGAGGCCGTGCTACGCCAAATTCATGGCGGTACCGAACTACACCTACCTCAAGCTCAAGATGCCGGGGCCAAAGGGGGTGATCACCATCGGCGCTTCCTACCAGCACGCGTGCCAGTGCGACGTCGAGTGCTGCGAGTACGTCGGCGCGCTGGTGGAGTCTGAGGCCCTCATTGCCGACCTCAAAAGGATGGCAAAGGAGGTCCCCGACCCCAAGATGGCCACGGGCACCTTTGAGCCCGCTGAGGGGGTGAAGGAGGTGCCCCTCAACCCGAGCTCCCCCGATGGCAAGGTGCTGAAGATCAGCACCACCCTCGACCCGAAATAGGAGGCCGTGCTCGTTGACTTCCTCTGCAAGCACGCCGACGTGTTTGCATGGAGTCCCTCGGATATGCCAGGATCCCGAGGGAGGTCGCCGAGCACTCCTTGGACATCCAGGCCGGGTCCAAGCCGGTGAAGCAGCGCCTGTGCCGATTCGACGAGGAGAAGCACCGGGCCATCGGGGAGGAGGTGCAGAAGCTTTTGGCGGCTGAATTCATCAAGGAGGTCTTCCATCCAGAGTGGTTAGCCAATCCTATTTTGGTTAAAAAGAAAAATGGAAAATGGAGAAGATGTGTTGATTATACTAGTTTAAATAAAGCTTGTCCTAAGTATCCATTTCTATTACCTCGCATTGATCAAATAGTTGATTCCACTGCTGGCTGTGAACGACTTTTCTTTCTTGATGCATATTTCGGTTACCATCAGATTCGCATGAAAGAGTTCGACGAGTTAGCGAGTTCTTTCATTACTCCTGTTGGCACATATTGTTACGTAATCATGCCATTTGGTCTCAAAAACGCGGGTGCAACTTACCAGCTTGCATGCTCAAAGTTTTTGGGGACCTCATCGGGCGAACCGTTGAGGCTTACATAGACGATATAGTGATAAAATCTAGAAAGGCGAGCGATTTAGTAGCCGACCTAGAAGAGGCGTTCGAATGCCTCAAGAAGCGAAACATAAAGGTAAACCCCGAGAAGTGCGTTTTCGGGGTCCCTCGGGGCATGCTCCTCGGGTTCATCGTTTCCGAGCGTGGCATCGAAGCCGACCCGGAAAAGATATCGACCTTCACACAGATAGGTCCGATTCGAAACCTCAAGGGTGTGATAAAGCTCATGGGATGTCTCGCAGCGTTAAGACGATTCAACTCAAGGCTCGGCAAAAAGGGACTTCCCTTGTATCGGTTGTTAAAGAAAATGAGCACTTTACCTGGACCACCGAGGCCCAGGAAGCCCTCGAAAGGCTTAAGGCTCTGCTTTCAAAAGCACCAGTTCTCGTGCCATCTATGAAAGAAGAGAATCTCTTGCTATATCGCTGCTACTAACCAAGTCGTGAGTGCAGCGATCGTCGTGGGACGACAAGAAGAAGGGCATGCATTACCGGTACAGCGGCCGGTCTACTTCATCAGCGAAGTCTTGTCCGAGACCAAGACACGCTACCCTCAGATCCAGAAGCTGGTGTACGCAATCATTCTTGCCCGGCGCAAGTTATGACAGTATTTCGAATCCTATCCCGTGATCGTGGTATCGTCCTTCCCCCTCGGGGAGGTGATCCAGAATCGGGAGACGACTAGGAGGATTGCTAAATGGGCCATCGAGCTCATGGGTGATGGCATCACCTATGCGCCACGAAAAACCATTAAGTCCCAGGTGCTAGAGGACTTCGTGGTAGAGTGGACCGAGACGCAGCTACTACCGCTCCCGACCCAAGAAGAGTATTAGGTCATGTACTTCGACGGGTCGATGATGAAGACTGGTGCTGGCGCAGGCATCGTCTTCGTCTCGCCCCTCGGGGTCCGTCTCAAGTACTTGCTGCGGCTGCACTTCACGGCTTCCAACAACATGGCCGAATACGAGGCTCTAGTCAACGGTCTCCACATCGCCATCGAGCTCGGGATCCGGCGCCTCGAGGTCCGGGGTGACTCCCAACTCATCGTGGACCAGGTCATGAAGGAGTCGACGTGCCAGAACCCCAAGATGGCCGCCTACTGCAAACTGGTGCGGTTGCTCGAGGAGAAATTCGATGGCCTCAAGCTCAACCACATCGCGCGTCGGTACAACGAAGAGGCCGACGAGTTGGCGAAAATCGCATCCGAAAGGGCTATGGTCCCGACGGGAGTATTTGCCAACGACCTCCACAAGCCCTCGGTCAGTGTTGATCCCTCGGGGGCCAACGGGAAGAAGACCCCCGAGCCCTCAGGAGCACTCAGATCGTCTTCAAGCGATGCAAGCCCCTCGGGGGCTGCCGACCCCTCCGACAAAGGGGAGCCACCCGAGACCCTAGCTGAAGACGGCGACGAAGCCGAGGTAATGGAGATTGAAGCCGAGATGGACGACGACGAGCCAGACTGGCACGGGGCTGCTGGTCAGCTGGCTTGTTCGAGGAATCTTACCTTCGGACAAAACCAGAGCACGACGGCTGGCACGAAAAGCTAAGTCTTTCACAATGATCGACGGCGACCTCTACCGACAGAGTTCCTCGGGTGTCCTCCAGCGCTGTATTCCCTTCAGTCAAGGCAAACACGTACTCGAGGAGATCCACGCCGGAGCCTGCGGTCACCACGTCGCGCCAAGAACTCTTGTCGGTAACGCCTTTCGACAGGGCTTCTACTCGCCAACCGCCGTGGCCGATGCCGCCGAGGTGGTACGCTCCTGCGAGGGATGCCAGTACTACGCTCGGCAAACCCACCTCCCAGCCCAAGCTCTCCAGACGATTCCCCTCGCTTGGCCATTCGCCGTATGGGGATTGGACCTTGTCGGCCCCTCCAAAAGGCGCCCGGGGGCTTCACCCACTTACTTGTTGCCATCGACAAGTTCTCAAAGTGGATCGAGGCTCGGCCGATCGCCGAAATCAGCTCGGCACAAGCGGTGTTATTCTTCACCGACGTTGTCCATAGGTTTGGCGTCCCGAACTCCATCATTACTGACAACGGCACGCAGTTCACCGGAAAGAAATTTCTGGCCTTCTGCGATGAGTACCACATACGAGTGGACTGGCAGGCCGTAGCCCATCCAAAAACAAATGGCCAAGTAGAACGTGCCAATGGCATGATTCTCTAAGGCCTTAAGCCGAGAATCTTCAATAGATTGAATAAGTTTGGCAAGAGGTGGCTGGCCGAGCTCCCGGCAGTGATATGGAGTCTAAGAACTATGCCAAGCTGAGCCACGGGCTTCACGCCCTTCTTCCTGGTGTACGGTGTCGAGGCTCGGGATCCTGAAGGCGTGCTCGTCCTTTCGTGTGGACGGCGCAGTGGGCGCCTTTCCCGAAGCGGGGCAGCGCACCGTAGACCATACCGTGGAGGACGGTCGTAGTGGGCCCATCAAATCTGCTGTCAGGGAAATCCCGACAGGTGGTATGGCCGTCAGGGGCGTGCGAAGCACAGTCGCGTCGAGAGTCTCGCCTGACGGGACACTGCTTATAAAGTGGTCAGAGAGATTTCTTGTGGTCCAAGATTGCTCCGCTGACATCACCCGTGCCTTGGATGCCGACTTTGGCGCCGTGGATGCCGCTCTCCCGAGTTCTCCCGAGGAGGCTTCGGGCGAGGCTCGGGCGAATCGGAGACTTGGGCGCCCAGGACGCCGCCTCCCGAGCTCTCCCGAGGAGGGTCGGGCGAATCGGAGGTTTGGGCGCCGAGGACGCCGCTCCCGAGCTCTCCCGAGGAGGCTTCGGGCAAGGCTCGGGCGAATCGGAGACTTGGGCGCCCAGGACGCCGCCTCCCGAGCTCTCCCGAGGAGGGTCGGGCGAATCGGAGGTTTGGGCGCCGAGGACGCCGCTCTCCCGAGCTCTCCCGTCCCGAGGAGGGTCGGGCGAATCGGAGACTTGGGCGCCGAGGACGCCGCTCTCCTGAGCTCTCAGAGGAGGCTCGGGCGAATTGGAGACTTGGGCGCCAAGGACGCCGCCTCCCGAGCTCTCCCGAGGAGGCTCGGGCGAATCGGAGGTTTGGGCGCCGAGGACGCCGCTCTCCCGAGCTCTCCCGAGGAGGCTCGGGCGAATCGGAGCCTTGGGCGCCCAGGACGCCGCCTCCCGAGCTATCCCGAGGAGGCTCGGGCGAATCGGAGATTTGGGTCGCCGAGGACGCCGCCTCCCGAGCTCTCCCGAGGAGGCTCGGGCGAATCGGAGAGTTGGGTCGCCGAGGACGCCGCTCTCCCGAGCTCTCCCGAGGAGGCTCGGGCGAATCGGAGACTTGGGCGCCCAGGACGCCGCCTCCCGAGCTCTCCCGAGGAGGCTCGGGCGAATCGGAGAGTTGGGTCGCCGAGGACGCCGCTCTCCCGAGCTCTCCCGAGGAGGCTCGGGCGAATCGGAGACTTGGGCGCCCAGGACGCCGCCTCCCGAGCTCTCCCGAGGAGGCTCGGGCGAATCGGAGGGTTGGGCACCGAGGACGCCGCTCTCCCGAGCTCTCCCGAGGAGGCTCGGGCGAATCGGAGACTTGGGCGCCCAGGAGGCCGCTCTCCCGAGCTCTCCCGAGGAGGCTCGGGCGAATCGGAGACTTGGGCGCCGAGGACGCCGCTCTCCCGAGCTCTCCCGAGGAGGCTCGGGCGAATCGGAGACTTGGGCGCCCAGGAGGCCGCTCTCCCGAGCTCTCCCGAGGAGGCTCGGGCGAATCGGAGACTTGGGCGCCCAGGAGGCCGCTCTCCCGAGCTCTCCCGAGGAGGCTCGGGCGAATCGGAGACTTGGGCGCCGAGGACGCCGCCTCCCGAGCTCTCCCGAGGACGCTCGGGCGAATCGGAGACTTGGGCGCCCAGTCCCGAGGAGGCTGTCATTAGTGGAATGATGTCGTGGGCCTCTGTAGACGCGGCCTTCGTGGGCTTCCACTGGCCTTACTTGGGCCAGGCCAAGTTGGGAATGAGCGTTTTTGCATGGAAGTTGGGTACCCCTAACTTTGGTAACCGACACCTTAAGACTCTGAGTATTGTACAGTTTGTAAAATCTTGAAATCAATAAAAAGACCCGACTTCTTCTCTTTCTACCTGATTTTTAGATTTTCGATCCGAGCCCACACTCGGGAGTGAAATGACCTTTCATTTCACCGCGCATTAAAAAGAGAGGCTCGGCCTAACCTACGAAAAGGCCGACCCTCCCTCGGGGGCTAGGACGGGGGAACCCCTAGACTCTCCTGAGCCTCAACGATTTTGAAAACGCAAAAATTTCAAAACCCGTTGGAATCGTTTCTCCCTAAAACATGCTTCCCTCCTAAAACCAAGCGTGAACTTATAAGACTCGGAAGAGTAAGAGAAGTCCCAAAGGATAGAGCCGATCGAGTCGAGGAGACCGCTTACGCCCCTGGGCTACAGCATCTCCCTTCGCCACTCCGCGTTCAAAGGCTAACTCGTACTCGGAAGAAAACTTATAGGATCTACGCTCGGCGAAGGGAGGAGGCTCGGGAAGAAATAACTAAGCCTTTTTTCCAAGGATTCTTTCTGCCAAAGCTCCTAAGACATCGGCTGCGTCTACGCCGCTAAAGCTACGACACCCGAAAAAAGTCCCCCGAGGCTCGATGGCCCGGGCACAGGATCGGCAAGAAAAAATGCCTAAGGAAAAAGCACGAAATGAATTGAAAACAAACATGCAGCAAATATTTACATAAATATAAAGGCCACGAAGGGCCACATGTTTGTTTCCTCCCAACCACTCACGGAAAGCTATTTTTTACATGGGCACTACGGCCCGGCTGTTCTTCACGGCAGGTCCAGTGGAAGGAGTTCGACTTCGGCTTCGAAGAGGCCCGCCAGCGCTTCTCCAGGCTCCTTCATCGAATCCTCCAGCGCCAGGAGTTCGGCGTCGTCAGCCTCAAGGAAGCCTTTGTTGACAAGGCCGGCGTCAAAGTTCCCATAATGCGACTTCACGACCGCCAATATCTTCTGGACGCCCGTCAGTAGGGCCTCCTTGACCCGGCCGCCAACGCTGCCGTAGAGTGTCTCCAGTCAGCTCCGGAGCGAGACCCCCGAGGGTACCCCACCGGTGCCGATGGAGTCACACAGCGCGTGCGCTGCCTTCTGCAGTTCCAGGTGATCGGTCGCCTCGCCGTCATAAGCCGCCCGCTGAACTGCGGGAGCAAAAATAAGGAGGTGAACAAAGACGCAACGAGCAATCAAGACGAACAAAACGAAAAGCAAACAAAGACGCAACGAGCAATCAAGATGAACAAAACGAAAAGCACAACACTGCACGTACCGCCAGCCTCCTCTCGAGCCTTCTGTGCCTCCCCCCGGGCCGTGTCTGCCGCGCTAACTGCCAGACGCAACGCCGCCTGAGTTTCACTCAGGTCAAGAGCCAAGACTTTAGCGGCAGAAGTCTTCTCGGTGGCAAGCTGTCGGGCGGCATTGCGCTCCCTCGTCGCCTCGGCCAGGGCGCCCTCCAGCTCCTGCACCCGTGTCACCGAGGCAGCGGCTCGACCCCGCGCCTCTGTGAACTCCCCCTTTAGTACAGTGTTGTCAACACTCACTTCGGCGAGCTTGGAGGTCACGGCGGCGAGCTCACCCTGAGCACGGGCAAGGGCTTTCCCCTTGAGGTCAAGCTGCTTTCAGAGCCCGAGCCCGCCGCGGAGGAAGCAGAACTTGTCCCGGGAGGTGTGCATGAGGTCCTAGAAAGGATAGAGGAACGGAGACGGTAAAGACAACGCTCATACATAGGTAAAGTTATGAAACACAGGGGCTCACCTGAAGATAGGCCGGGAGCTCCGTCTCGAGGACGTCGGCGATCGCGCGGACCTCCGACGCCGAGCTGAGCCCGAGCTCTTGAACGGCGTCCCATTTGGGAGCCTCGAGGTCATCCCTGAGCGAGAAGACGGGCGGTGCTTGACGATCCGCTCGGTCCGCCCACTCGATCCGGGAGGCGGTCAACTCCCGAGGCCGAGGCTGCCTCAGTGCCAACGCCCAGGGGCCTTCCTCACGAGCGGGGGGAGCTCCTGCGTCGACATCCACAACCGACGAGCCCGCGGTGGCAGGCTCCATGGGGGTGGCATCGACTGACGCTCCCGAGGCGCCTCCAGAAGTAACGGCCCAGGCCTCTAGAGCCCGCGCTGGCGCTGCCTCCACGTCGGCGACGGGTGCGACGACGGCGGCCACGGCCCGAACGACCCCTCCTGAAGGAGGAACCTCAGACGTGGGGGGACGGATTTCCTTATCCGCTGATCGGGCGCTCCCCTCGGCCGTGTCGTGGCACTACACCTTCAGGACCTTCAGGTGCGAGACCTGGAGGTCCGACCCCGAGTGCTTCCTGAAGCAGAGAAGCAAGAAAGGAACGTTCGTAACAAGATCTCCGACGAAAGGAACAACAGGTAAGGACACCTACCTCATTTTCGGAACCACCCTCCTCTTGTTCGCTGTCCCCGCACTCGGCGAGATGACAGACGGCGTGGGCCGCACCGGCGGTGGAGGAGTGGGCGCCACCTCGGCGTCCGGGCCAGCCCCGCCCTGAGGCAGGGGCCCTACCTGGGCACCAGGGTTCGCCTCGACGTCGCCGCCCCTTGGCGGGGAAGCTTGAGTCTGGGAGGACCCCAGCTCAAGTTCTGGCGTCTTGGCGCAGGTCGGCTCCGGCTCCGATGGTTTTCGCTCACCGCTCCCCCCTGCCTTCGGCCGTCGCGCCGATCAACGACGCGTCGGAGGGGAGGGTGAGCGGAAACAGGATCCCCCCGCTCCCGCCGGCAGCAGCCAGGCTTGGCTCGGGCGCCGGGTCCGGGCCCGTTCCCGGCCTCTCCAGCGAGCACTCGCGGCCGCTGGAAGGCGGAGCCTTGGCTCCAACAATCACGCTGCCAGAGACCGTGCCTTCGGACGCGGACTCCGGCGGTTTTGCCTGGGGGCTCGGGTCACAAGCCCGGGCACTTCCTCCGGTGGACGCCGACATTGGAGCCTTCCCAGGCTCGTCGGCGCCCACCGCGGGCTTTGTGGCCACGAAGAGCCATTCCAACGCCAAGAAATCATAAAGATCTTCTTCTTCTTCATCATCCTCCTCGTCATCTTCGTCGGTGAGGGTGTCCTCCTCCGGCTCCCCCGCCTCCTTACGACGACGACGGCGCTGGGAGGTTTTCTCCGTCTTCCTAGCCCTCTTCTGCTTCAGCGCAGTCTTCCGGTCCTTCTCCGTCTTCGCCGCCTCGTCCCGAAGGCGGTTCTGGGTTCGCGGAACCTTGTCTCTGGGACAGGCGAAAGGGAAGGCTTCCCGGTCCTCGAAAGACTCTGCGACAAACGAAGAAGGAAATCAGGAAGAAGGCAGAGGAACTGCAAAGTCAACATAGAAGAGGACGCTCACTAGCGCGATGAAGCCCATGCGGGGGCGCATGGGTATCCGGCTCAGCTCGTCCTGGGTATGGTAACCACCCACCATGTACTTAACACGGCGCATGATCTCTTGTTGGCCGATGTCCTGGGGCAGCATCGCCGTGCCCTCCTGCGATGTCCCGATGAGCATCTGGTTCAGCGCCAGCCTGTGGTCCATCAGCGGCAGCACCGTCCGCGCATGGAACTGCGCCGCCACGGTGGCACCCGTGAGACCGCGGTCACGCAGTGTCTGGAGCGCGCTGAAGTAGGCATCAAGGTGCTTGGCCTCCTTAGCCAGGCACTCCCAATCCCACTGAGGGAGGGGAGCGATGAACGCCCTTCCTGTATATTTGGGGAAGGCGTCCCCGTCGTTGTGGAGGTAGAACCAGCCGTAGTGCCAGCCCTTGTTGGAGGAGGCGGCCTTGCAAGTGATGTACAGGCAGGAGCAGATCACGAAACCGCAGCCCCCTATGCGCGGAATCTCCCGCGGCATCTTCGAACCAGCCGCCTTGGTGCACTAGTCGACGCGGGAGATACGGCGCCATAGGTTCTAGTGCGGGGGTACCCCGAGGTAACCCTCACACAGGGCGGCGTAGATTGACACCTGCGTGATGGAGTTGGAGGTGAGGTTGTGGAGCTCTAGCCCGTTGTTGAAGAGCAACGCCCGACAGAAGCGGCTCGGCGGCGACCCGAGCCCGCGCTCGTGGTAAGCGATGAAGCTCACCACGTACCCCTCATCGGGTTTCGGCTCGTCGTGGTCGTCCGACGGCACGACCCACTCCGGGCGCTCCGCGTCGGTGCGGGGGCATAGGAGCCCTAGCTCCACGAGCCGCTCCAGATCCTCCTCCGCCACGGCGCCGCGCGGCCACGGCTCCAACCTAAGAATGCCGGCGGCGGCGGCGGCATCGGTGGGAACAGGGGAGGAGGCCATGGCGAACTAGAGAAGAAAAGTTGTGGGAAGGCAACGAAGTTGGCCGCGGTGGCGCATCTCACTCGAGCGAGCAACGAAGGCCAGGGGGCGGATGACGAAAGCAAGAAGGCGAACGGCTGTGCGAGCGAATGGCTAGGGTATAAAGAAAAAATCACGAGCTTTTCTTATATACCCAGGCGACGGATCGTGGGAGATGCGGAGAATCCGCCGTATTAACTGCGCGGGGCCCGCCACAATCCCCGTATCACCGTCGGCCTCGCACACGCAACCGTCTCGACTGCCCCGAACCGTCGCGTCCGTCAGGATGCGCGCCTCAAAAGGTGAGCCGTACCATTACACCCGCCCGCCTCGATTCCACCGATACATTCTCCTTCTCGACGAAGGAACCTCGGGCTCGGACGCCCGTTAGGTTCCCAGAGGATCGAAGACTGGCCCACAGTGGCTCGAACAGTCGCCCTAGGGAAACTGAGTTAGAGACAGCTAGCGGTTGGCTCACGAAAACGACCAGTATCCCGACGCCCGAGCGTCACAAGGGACATCCTGTGCTGTGTGCAAGTCCCAGTAGTGAATCGATTACGTGGAATCCCTCCGTGGGAGGCATCAGGCCCTCGGGACCCGTCGAAGGGACCCGACATCCACTAATTGACCCTCGGGAAACATTTGGAGTGTGCTCAGGCCACTAGCCGACCCCCAACGAACGGGACACGGACCTCCACTTGGACCAACCCGTTTGTAGCTCACCGAGAATGCCGACTCGTGCCCCAACGGGGAAGTCAAGCAGGACCAAACCTTCCTCTTCCCGAAAAAAGAGCGTGAAGGTCGATTTAAAAAAGACAGGGAAGAGCTCGATCCATCTCCAATACGAAAACGGAGGCTCGGGAACTTACCCTGCACCTTGGAAAGACCACCGAACGACCTCCCTTACACGATGGGAGGCTCGGGGGTTCCGCTTCCAAGGAAACAACTCCCCTAAATAAATCAAAGGACACCCGAGGACTAATAATCATGATTTTGAGCCTTTGGAGGGATATAACATCCTTCCAAAGCCTCGTGGGCTACACCCAGCGGGTGCGCTCGCGCGCACCCACCGGAAGAAACAACCTATACTTCATCTCCTCGACAGGAAGCCACAGCAGTGAACCTGAGGAGTGCCTTCACTCCGCCACAGGCTCGGGGGCTACTGTCGGGTACCAAAATATGGGGTACCCAACTTCGTTGCAAAAACACACATTCCCACCACGGCCCGGCCCAGGTAAGGCCAGCGGAAGCCCACGAAGGCCGCGCCTACAGAGGCCCATGATGATGCTGTATCAACGCCAACTTACCCTCGGAAAAGCAGCGCCTTCGGGCGCCAATTCTCCGATTCGCCCGAGCCTCCCCAGGAAAGCTCCGGAAAGCGGCACCCTCGGGCGCTAATTCTCTGATTCGCCCGAGCCTCCCCGGGAGAGCCCGGGAAAGCGGCACCCTCGGGCGCCAATTCTCCGATTCGCCCGAGCCACCCCCCCGGGAGAGCTCGGGAAAGCACCATCCTCGGGCACCGATTCTCCGATTCGCCCGAGCTTCCCCGTCCCCCTCGAGCACAACCTCTCAAAGGAATCCAATGCACAGTTGACGTCAGTAGAGCAATCTTGGACCACAAGAGGCCTCTCTGACCACTTTACAAGCACTGTCCCGTCAGGTGAGATTCTCGATGTGACTGTGCTTCGCACGCTTACGACGGCCATACCACCTGTCAGGATTTCCCTGGCAACGGATTTGATAGGCCCACTACGGCCATCCCCTCCCCGGTATGGTCTACGGAGCTCCGCCCTATTTTCTGCCGGGCTCTACCAACTACGACTACGACAGTCCAAGCGCCTGATGACCGGCTACACAAGAACAGAAAATACACCTACTGCACTGTCCACTCGAAAGGACGAGCACACCTTCCATCCGGGCCCACCTGACCCTCGGGAAACACTGTTCGAAAGCCGAAAATGCGCCCGAGGGAAGATATCGTCCTGCTCCGTTCCATCACGCCTCCAGGAGTCTCAAGTCTCGGGAGACAACGACCCGAGGCGACTCTCCCTCTTATCACCTCGTGCGGAAGGACAGCCATAAGATGTGCCAGGTGTGACCTTACGCCATGCCGTAATCCCAACGACTATTGCTGTCTTGGAACTCACCAAGATCGTACGAACCACTACGGCCATACCCCTGAGACGCGGAGACAAGACCGTAGCTGACGACAGTCAAACAGAGACAACAACTCCCCAGTGTAACATGCCTAGCAATGTACACGCTGCCCTCTCCCCTCCCTTGTGACTATAAAAGGGAGAGCGGAGGCCAGCCTTAGACAGGTTCTCAAGTTCTCAAGCTCTCACACCACTTCACCACACACAACAACAAGCGACTTGTACACACTTAGCCACTCACAAGAGACTTGGGAGCACTTTCCTGTCTCGCCTAGCTTGTAACCCCCTACTACAAGCACCCCGGTACAAGGCAACATGACTCTCTTCTTCACTGGACGTAGTGCCCTCCTGGCCTGAACCAGTATAAACCTTGTGTTCCTCCTTGCACACCATCCGGAGCCTCAACCGCAAAACACAAAATCACTAGCCGATGTTAGTACCCGCTAAAACTAGCACCGACAGCTCTAGGGTGACTTTGATCGATGCTTGGTTTAGCACCTGGTAAAAGACATCGTGTGGTAAAGTTGAATTTTGGGCTGCTGCTTTTGCTAGTTCATCTGCTTCGAAGTTATCTGTGACAGAACCGCCTAAATCCCATGGCCCACAGGCGCCTGTCATCGTCACTAGTGACCTCTAACATCCGGGCCCGTGTCCCAAAAGATCTAGAAGGTTCTGCCGGGCTACATTAGCGCCCGATTTCCTCCGACAGGATCCCATTGCGAAGCCATTACAGAATTACAACATTTCATAACAAATTACATCAGAGTAAAAGCGCGGAAAGGTTACAAGGTACTTAGATTACAAACCATTTGTCCAAATACGATTGAAGTGCGAATGTTACAGACCATAAATAAAATAAGTAGCAGTGGAATGACGATACAACAATATTAAGTATTTAACGATAAGAACCCTGCCCACGGGTTCAACATTACTCCTCCTCACATCCCTCCTGTACCACTGTTACACAGCAGGGGGCGAAACAAACCTCCGGCTGCTGCGTCCCTACAACATGGGGTTAACAAACCCTGAGTACTGGGGTACTCCGCAAGACTTACCCGACTAAGAAAAAGGAATGAGACTCAGGAATGCAGGCTGAGGGGAGTCAAGGTGAGGCTTGAGCAAGAGTCAAAAGTTTTGCAGAAAAGCATTACTAGCCTATTTCAATATTTTAACTCAGTCTTATTTTGATCATATCCACAATTCCAAATTTCTTTTCACATATCACCACACCTTCAAATTCTTAATAATTCTCAAAAACACCTAGTTCCGAACCACTTTTCGATTGTAGGTCAAAGGATCAAGTCTCCATATCCGAGGAGCAACGACGATTCGAATCGATTAGTACCCAGCTGGGGATCCCTATCCACACTGCATATGTAGCACTTAAACTTGCATATGCCAACCCCGCCTACCACGGCTTATCCTACCCCTGAACCGGTCCTGCGCCACCCGAGAGCACAGTACTCCTCTCCTCTCCAGGCACGCCGGCCACGAGGGTACACGCTACTCTCGCCATCTCTCCACTCCCAGTGCGTGGTTGTCGGTTCAAGCAGTAGGGCCACCGGAGTCAGAGGCTTTCCGAAGTATGTGGCTAGTTGCAAAGTCTCGATCACAGCAGGCCTACAACGAACGGTCCCTAATTCTTTTTCCGCCGGCGACATTGCATTGGGACTCTAACCCAAGTACAAGTGTCCCAACGGTTTTCAAATCCCTTTTCCGCCGGTGGTCAAGCATTGGGACTCTAACCCAAGTTCACAACCAACAAACGAAAAACCCCTTTCCGACGGATACGGTGCATCGGGGCTGCTACCCAAGTACACAATTTCCGAACGGACTCATACCCCTTTTTCCTTTTCTCATGATTCATAATTGTCACATTTCCATGGGTCAAAATAGCCTTTTTACGCAAATCTAAATTGATTAAGCAGGACTAAGCATTTTTGAACATTTTTATTTTTAAACAGGTTTCCGGGATATTATGTATCAAGGCAGGTAATGCATCAATATAGGAGACAAACAACTCCTAACAACCTAATGCAATAATAGACTCAAGTGATAAATAATTTTATAAAACACAAGGCGGGGCTGAATGCACCGGGGCTTGCCTTGAATCGTGTACAGCGTCGGGTCGGGATCAGTCCCGCAGATGTCGAATCCTTGGATGACTTCTGGAATGACCTCCTCAGCAGGAGTCTCGACCTGGACCTCCTCGGGAACGGGCACTACACGTATGCAATGGTGTATGCTTAGCATGGTATGAGGACAACAAATGAAATGCTTGAAAGTAAACCACTAAGATCTTGGGTACAACTTTCCTTCACGGTAAGGTTGTAAACGCTTTACGGAAGGTAAAAGCAATGTTTCCTACTTTTGTTTTATTGACCATCTTAACGGTCACAGAAAGCCGCTGCACAGCTTTACTACCACCGACATGCGACCCTAATACTACTGTCAAGGATCACTATGGTGAAAGACCCTTGAAGTCAATCAATCCAAAATCACACCAATACAACAGGGATTATTTGCTTAAATTAATTCTACTAATCAAACGCCCCATAACTAATAAACAAGTGTCCTAATAGTTTCCAAATGAGCTCAAACTTACCCAACAGATAGATCTTACCCTAAAATAGTACCACATAAATTTTCATGATTTTTGGATAATTCTGGAATTTATTAAAATTGTTCAAAGTTACATTTACTAATTAATGTGCTGATTTTTAGTTCCCACAGAAAATGTCCAAACCTCATATATAATATTTTTATAAAATACTACATGCTCTAGAGAGTACCCACAATTATTTTCATGATTTTTAGACCAACATAAATAATATTACAAAAATAACAAACACAGGAACTATTCTTAGTAATTTAAAATAGAAATCCAATTGAAATTCCACGGGAAAAATGGAAAACACCTTTTGGCCCGGGACGGCCCAAGTCAGGCAGGCCGGCCCACTCGGCCGCTCCCGCACCGGCCCGCGTCCAGGTGCCCGGTCGAGGCGCTGACAGGCGGGTTCCTCCTCCTACAACGGTCGGCGCCCACTCGCGCACACACGCGCACACGCGCGCACGTCGGCTCGCCGCGGAGCTCGCCGCCGGCGACCCCCGGGACGAAACTGAGCGCACCCCAGCGAACCCTAAGACCCAGCCGACAACCTAGCACATTAAACCCGGGAGCTACGCGCCTCCGACGAGCTCGAGCTCGTCCATGGCGGACGCGGCGGCGCGGCTACCCCGTTTCGGCCGCGAGAGTGCGGTGGAATTGAATAAAAAGGCCAGGGAAGGACTAGGAGCTCACCACGGCTCTAGACCGATGGCTGGCCGAGGCTGAGATGGAGCGGAGCGACGAGCTTGACGACGGCGGCGACGTGCAACGGCTCGGCCTCGACGACGAAGTCGTGTTCCGATGATCCTAGGGGAGAAAATGGGACACCACTGCGACCATGAGCTAAGGTAAGACTCAGAGAGTCGCAAACGGGAGGTCTAAGGTAGAGAGGCTCACCACAGCAAGCTCGACGCGAGCGAGGTGGCTACGGTGGTGCTCTGCCGGGGCCGAAGACGACGGCGTGCGTTCCGGGGCCCTCGACGCACGGAAGCTGAACCACTGAGGCACAAGTTGTGTTCAAGAATCCAATGAGGCTAGAGGTGAGCGGAATTTGGATGAGGAGGTCAGAGTGCGGCCAATTTTTGGCTCGAAGCCGAGGCGGGTGCGGCGGTGGTCGGGAAAGGATGGGGGCACAGAGGAGGGTGTCGTCGCCCTTTAAGCCGGCCAGAGGGAGAGACAGAAGCGGCATAGGGCGGCGCGCGATCTCCTGCACGGGAAATGGCACCGGGGACACGATCCCGGCCGGCACGGACGGCGGCGCGCGCGCCCGACACGGCGGCGGTCGCGACTGTGCGCGAACAGAGAGAAGAGGCAGAATACTGTAGCTCATTTGAATGCCATTCAACCGGTTTTTGACCAGTTTCTTGAAATTTTGTGTGTCAACTTGGAAAGGTGTAAACATAAAAGTTATAGTGTTCGAAATTCTGAACAACATTGGTTTTGGGATCAACTCCAAATTTTGAATAATTTTGAAACTATTCAAAAGGGGGTAAATTCGCTATTTGAATTCCATTTCTAATCCCATCAAATTCTCTGGATTTTTCACAATAACTTTAAAATCTTCAAAAATAAAAGTTGTCCTATTTGAGGAGCTCTACAACTTTCATTAAATAAGTTTGGTCAGATTCTCAATATTTTTTAAATTAGCATTTCAAATTTGAATTTCAACATAGTAATTTGAGTTTAATTTAAATTTTTACATTATAACTTCAAAATCTTCCAAAATAAAAGTTGTTTCATTTCAACAGATCTACAACTTTTATTAAGGTACTCCCATCAAATTCCAAATAGTTTTTAAATTAGGTGTTTGAATCAATTTAAAGCTTAATTGAAATTTTTCTTTTGATTTATTTTTAATTCTCAATTGATGATTCAATTACATCATCCAAGGCATCTATCAATAAACCACTCTAAGGGCCCTAAGCACAATCACATGCAAATGCTTAATAATAAACATGATGACATGGCATAATTAATTAGCCGTAATACCCGGGGTATTTCTTGAAATATTCTTGACTGTGAATCCTTTAAAGTGTTTCTCTTGATCCCTTAGATATTGTAGGTGTCTTACTAGCTCTGGGTCTCTTGCTTTGTAGTTTTCTCTACATGTCCAGTTTTGATTATGAGCTTTCTTATTCCCAGTGCCTTTGCTTTCCGAAGTCCTAAGAGGACGGCTTCGTATTCAGCAATGTTGTTTGTTGACTGGAATTCTAATCTGGCTGCATATCTCATTTTTATTCCTGAAGGCGAAGTTATAACTGTTGCTGCGCCTACTCCTGCGAAGCCCCAAGCCCCGTCACAACATATAGTCCATTCTGGATCTTGCTGGACTTCACATGTGTTTATTGTGGGTGTCCATTCTGCTACGAATCGGCCAGTACTTGAGATTTTATGGCTGTTCGTTTTTCAAATTTGATAAAGTGTTGGGATAGTTCTGCTGCCCATTTGCCAAGTCTTCCTGATGTTTTTATACTTTGTAGTACTTCTTTTCGTGGATGAGTTGTGGGTATTCTAACCTTGTGCACTTGGAAGTAGTGCTTCAGCTTTCTTGCTGCTGTTAGTATTGCATAAGCTATTTTCTCTATTTCTGAGTAATACTTCCCTGCATCTGAAAGAGCTTCTAACACATAATAGACAGGAAACTGCTTTTTTGAATGCTCAGTCTGTTTTTCTTCTACTAGAACTGCGCTCACTGCACTTTCTGTTGCAGAGACATATAGTAACAAATCAGCCCCTGGTGTTGGATTTATCAAAGTGACTGGATTAGAGAGATATTTTTTATTTCCTCGAATGCACTCTGTTGCGAAGGTCCCTATTCAAAGTTCTTTGCACCTTTCAAAATTTGAAAGATTGGTAGGCTTCGCTCTGCTGACTTTGATATGATTCTGTTTAATGCAGCTAATCTTCCTGTTAACTTCTGAACGTCCTTGATGTTTTCTGGAACTGCCATATCTAGGATTGCTCGAACTTTGTCTAGGTTTGGGTCTATTCCTTTTGCTGATACAGTGCAACCTAAAATCTTCCCTTTTTCCACTCTGAAAGTGCATTTCTCTGGATTCAACTTTAAGTTTGCTTTTCTCATATTTGAGAAGGTTTGTTGTAAGTCTTTGATGTGATCTGCTCTTTTCTTGCTTTTTACGACGATGTCGTCAACATAGGTAAGGAGGTTATCTCTGACTTGATCTTTGAAGACATGCGAAGTCATTTCGACGAAGGTTGCTCCGGCATTGCGGAGCCCTTCTGGCATTCTTTCGAAACAATAAGTTCCAAAGGGGTGATAAAGCTTGTGTATTCTTCGTCTTCTTTCTTCATCCACATTTGATGATATCCAGAAAAACAATCCAAGAAACTCATCATTTCGCTGCATGCAGCTTTGTCTATTAAAGTGTCTATTCTTGGGAGAGGGAAATTGTCTTTGGGACATTCTTTGTTGAGGTCTGTAAAATCTATGCACATTTTTCATTTTCCATTTTTCTTTTGAACCATGACTTTGTTTTCTAGCCATGTTGTGAATTGTACTTCCCTAATGACCTTTGCATCAAGAAATCTTTAGACTTCGGCTTTTGCAGCTATTGTTCTTTCTTCTGCTATTTTCCTTAACCTTTGCTTCTTTGGCTTGAAAGTTGGATCTATATTTAACTTATGTTCAATGATGTCCCTGCTTACTCCTTCCAAGTCTTTTGAAGACCAAGCGAAGATATCTTTGTTGCTTCGCAGAAGTTGGATTAATTCTTGTTCTTCTTCTTGACTTAGATGTGTCCCAATGATTACTTGTTTTTCTGGTACCAGAGGATCCAGAGGTACTTTTTTGGTGTCTTCGCAAGGCTTTGCCTTCGGTTGTGGCTTCGCATTCTCCATCTCCTCTTCTTCTTCCTCTGAGATAGTGTAAATGTTCTTTTGTCCTGGGACAGTCTTTTCAATATTGCGTGCCTCTGTCTGATCTCCATAGACGGTGATTATTCCATTGATGGCTGGCATTTTCATGCAAAGGTAAGAGTAGCTTATTACTGCTTCGAATGCATTTAACATTCCTCTTCCAAAGATTACATTGTATGAATAATGCATTTCGATAACATCGAAGGCTATTTGTTCTGTTCTTGCATTGTTTACTGTCCCAAATGACACTGGCATGGTGATTCTACCAATTGAGTGTATTTTCTTTCCTTCGAAACCGTATAAGGGATTCTCGGCTCTTTGTAGAATTTTACGATCTATTTTCATCACATCAAGTGTTGAGGTGAATATGATATCCGCGGAGCTTCCTCCATCGATCAATACCTTGGAGACAGTCCACCCATCAATATTTGCTTCGATTACCATTGCATCCATGTGAGGAAAATCTTTAAGCTTGAGGTCTTCCTCAGAGAAGGTTATAGGTAAATGTGACCACCTTGTCTTTTTGAATGGTCCTTCTATTGATATCGAATTTACTCTTCTAAAATAATTCTTTCTTTGAGTTTTGTTTTCGTGCTCCAGGCTATTTCTTCCCGTTATTGTTAAGATTCTTCCTCTACTGGGTATCACAGAATTGTTTGCAACTGAAGGTGAAGGAGATTGAACTTCCTGCCTGTTTGTTTGGTTACTGTTTGCAACTAAAACTTCTGGTTGATTTGCACTTTGTTGTTGGTATGCTTTCCATTGATTTTGCGGTGGGTGAAACATTGCAATGGGCTCAATGTTGAATGTACTGGGCGTAGCTGGAATCATTACTTGACCAAAATGGATTGGGTAATAATTTTGGTGATGGGGAGCTGGGTTTACATGATTTACATGTTTTGTCTTGGCTTCGTCTTGTAATTCTTCAATACTCTTTTTTTACTTTTGGGCATATTTTTGAAGTGTGCCCAGCCCCTTTGCCATGAATGACACAAAACATATCTTCAGGTCTGAGAGGTCTTCTCCCATTAACCTCGCCACCTCTTAAGTGGCCTCTATTGCTGGGTGTTCCTCTTTCAAATGATCTTTTCCTTGGGCCGTTCCTTTCTTGGAAGTTGTTTTCAACTGTGAAGTTTTCGTTGTCAATTTGATTGACTTGAAAGGTTGTTGGCGTTCTTCGTACGAAGTTGTTTTGTTTTGAATATTGGGTGCTCTTTGGCTGACTTTTGAAGTTGTTTTCTTCTTCGACCCTTTTTCTGTGATCATTATCTGACTTGCAAAACTTTTGCATGACTTTGTAAAGTTTTGCGATTGAAGCCAGAGGTTCTCAGGCGAAGTGTGAAGCACATTGCCCTATGCGAAGTCCCTTTATCGCGGCTACTATGGTGACTTCGTCAGGGACATTTGCCACTTGGGCTTTTGTTTGAAGAAATCTTTTGAAGTACTAGCTTAGTGGCTCTTTGTACTGTTGTTTACAACTGAAGAGGTCTTGCGCTGTAAGTCCTTGTGGTTGGAAACCTTGGAAATCCACTAATAGTGTTGCTTTGAGTTGCTCCCAGGAATGGATTGAATGTGGACGCAGCGAAGTGTATCACTTTTGCGCCGGTCCTTTGACGATCATGACTAAAGATTTTACTAGTGTAGTTTTGTCGCCTCCGCCTGCTATGACTGTGGCTTCGTAGCTCATTAGAAATTGTTTGGGATCGGAGTCTCCTTCGAAAGATGGAAGCATGTTGAATTTATATCCCAAGGGCCATGGGGCGAGTTGTAGATTTGTTGATAGCGGGGATTTTTGATCAACTGTTAAACGTGATTTTTGTGAGTTCTTTTCTTGAGTGCTTTTTGCTGCTGATCCTGGTTCATCAGTGTTGATGACTTCGTGGCTTGCACTGAGCAATTCGTCATTGAGCTGTTTGAGAGTTTCTTCTGCTTCTTTGATTCTTTGTTGAAGTGACTTCTCTCGTGTTCTAGCTCGACATTCTTCCAGTTCGTTCTTTTTTCTGAAGAACCTGCCCTTCTAATTCACTTAGTCTTCGCTCTTCTTCTGAAGATTCTTGTTCTTGAGGTGTTCTTTCCTCGTTGGTCAGTCTTCTGTCTTCGCCTATTGGTGGGAGATCTTCGCTTGGGTTTGCCGCTTTTTTGCTAATCTTCGCCATGTTGCTCTTAACATTGTGGTTGAAGCTTTACTTCGAGCACACATAAACGGTGGGCGCCAGATGTTGGGGAAAACTTTTCACAACACAGTTTAGAGAATCCACGAGGCAAAATCGCACACGTGTAAAGCAACTTTATTCACCTGGTCCTACTGTACATGTCAGAGGGGGTATTTATAGGGGTTTGACCTTCGCTATCCTACAGTCAAAAGACCGATTTGCCCCCTTATTATCTTCAACAAATCATTACATGAGGGGCGAAGTCATACTTTCACACCTCGCCAAGTTTAATCCAATCTTACCCTTTCCTAACTACACTTCGCTTACTTCGCCAATCTTTTGGGTGAAAGCTGCACTTGATGCTTTCTTTTCCAAGGCTTCGCCGCTGCCTTACTGACATGCGAAGTCGACTTCGTCTTTAGCGAAACCAACTCTATGCGCGATTCTTTTATCTTTGCATCTTCTGTGTGGACGAAGCCGATCTTTCTTCCGAAGTTTGGGGCTGAGTTTGGTCCGAAGTCGAAATCCCCAACACACACCTGCTGGTTAAGCTCATGCCGACCTCGAAACGATACCCATGGACATTCAATCGTACCAAGGCATCTAGCCAGCTAATACCAGTTATCTGGAAAGGGGTGGAAGTGTTGGAAGAGTAATTTGGACTGTGACATGTATTTAAATTGTAACACCCCTGGGGTTACGATAACTAAAACCTGACATGTCATCATGATTGTATGCAAATTATCCCGCATAAACTCATTATTACTATGCATTACTAAAATAATTTTATTTCTACATATGATTGTGCATATGTGCCTTAGAGTGATTGTGTGGTTTAAATGCTTGTTTATGTGCATTCCTCTAGAGCCATTTAAAAATTTAAAAAGAAAATTTATCCATAAACCCCAAATCGGACCTAAAACCCTAATTAAAAAACTAAATAGAATTAGAGGTTGGGACTTAAATAAAAGTTATAGATCTTTAAAAGATGAGCAACTTTTATTTTGTACAATTTTGAAGTTACTAAAAATAATTTTAAATAAAACTTTAATCTATGCTTTAAAGTTTAGATTTGAAATTCAAATTCAAAAACTAGCAAGAAGCTGGTGAAGGTTCTTTAATAAAAGTTGTAGGTCTTTGAAAATAGAACAACTTTCATTTTTAGAGATTTTGAAGTTTACTAGTAAAAATTTGAATTAAACCTCAATTAGTGTTTATTTATTTAAATTTAAAATGCCCTTTCAGAAACTATCAAGAATTTGAGAAAACTCCTTTAATAAAAGTTGTAAGTCTTTTCAAGCTGAATAACTTTTATATTTGGGGATTTTGAAGTTATGTATTGAGATTTCAAATTGAACCCTAATGAGTGTTTTAGAATTTAAATTTGAAATGCTATTTCAAAAACTATCAAGAATCTAACAGAACTCCTTTAATAAATGTTATAGAGCTTAGCAATTAGAACAACTTTTATTTTTGATCGATTTTCAACTTGTTCAGAAAAATCTTGAATTTTAAATTGAATTTGAAATGGATTTCAAAAGGGTAAACTACCCCATTTCAAATTATTCAAAATTTCAAACTTCTTCCAAAATAAAAGTTATTCACCTTGAACTTTCCCATAATTCATATTTTGGGAATTTTTTGATTGTATATATAAAAAAGAAAGTAATTTGAAGATAAGCACTGAAAAGGACAAAGTACTACAGTAATTGGCCCCTACAACGCTGCTGCGCGAGCACTGGCGCGCATGCCGCACCACGCGTCGGCGCCGCCCGGGGGCCGGCCAGGTCCTGTCGTTCGTCGAGGCTGGGCCCATGGGGGAGCCCTCCAGGTCGCGCACCCTCCTCTACCTTTATAAGCTCGAGCCGGTCGCCGCCTTCCTTTTCTCTTCTTCCTCTGACCCGCCGGTGAGCCGCGGTACTCGACCAAATTGGCCGCGCTTGAGTGCTCTCCATCCTATTGCTATTGGGCGCAGCTCCATCATCTCATTGCGCACCATTTGAGCCCGGTCGTGTCCACGTTCGTCGTCGGAATCGACTGCACGGCTCTCCATCCTATTGCCGCCGCGTTCGGTTCGCGGTGACCAGCCCTCTGTGGCAGGTTCCATTTCGAAACACCCCTTGTTTCTGATTCCCTATGCCCTTTTGATGCTCATGCTCGCGTCACTTTTGCCGTTGAAGCACAGTTCACGTTGGAACGTGGATCTCGTTGCCGGAGCGTCCCGCTGTGGTCACTGCTCTCGTCGACGAGGGTCCTCTGGTTCTTCCCCGTCCCAACCTGCATGCGCACACTACCTAGGTGAGCCCCTTGAAGCTCTGAGGGTAGAGGGTTAGGTCCGGTGAGGTTCCCCGCTGCCGGAATGTGCGTAGCCGCCGCGGTCGTCCGCCATGGACGCCGGCAAGATCACCATCGTGTTGGAGACGCTCGTTTAAGCACCTAGATGGGTTTGAGTGCTTGCATAGAACTCGTTGGGAGGCTTCACCTCGCCGGAAGCGGCCACCGGCGGCAAGCCGCCGCGGCCGGAGCCGTCGCTACATGCGCGGTGGGCGCCCGAGAGAGAAGAGAAGGGGGAGTGCTCTGGGCCTTGCTAGGCTGAGGTGTGGGCCGGCCCAGTTGCGCAGGGGTGCTGGGGAAATGTGGGAGCCACGTTGGGCCGGTTGGCGGGCCGGTATGGGTCGGCCTGAAGCTGGCCCGAGCAGTTGTTTGATTTTGTCTATTTTCTGAATATATAAATAGTGCTATGTTTTATTACTTTTGTAAGAAAATAAATATAATTTCTAAAATTGTGAAATTTATTGAATAGCTTCTTTATGATACTCTGTATTTATGAAAAATATGAAATGTATGATTCCAACTGTTTAGTTATGTTCTAAAAATGCCTCTTGTAATTAATAAGTAGGATTTCTAGGATATTTACCGGCCATAATATTTATCCAAAAATTATAAAATTTGTTTTGTAACTATTTGGGGCTGAAATCTAGCTGTAGAAAAAGTTTAGGCTCGAATGGAGATAGTTTATTTATTTATTATCTTATGCTCTATAATTTGGGTAATAAAATAAATGGAAAACCCTAATAAACTAGGTTTTGAGTGATTTTGGGATTGATAGTTGACCTTGGGTCATTCACTGTAATGATCCTTGGCATCTTGATTGATGTATTGGAGTAGAAGTTGAACAGCTGTACAGCGGCTTTCAACAACTGTTAACATGAAATCCCAAGTAATAATCGATAGTGGGTTGTGTTGGCTTATAACTTTATCGTGAGGGAAAGTTGTACTCAACTTTCGAAATTAAGTTTATCTTTTGATTTGGTGTATCTCATGCATCATGGCATACATATCATCATGTTAAGCACTGTATTATTATTATTTCATGTAGTGAACGCGCGGTAATTATTATCGAAAGCAAGCCCGAGTAAGGTCTTCACTCGATAGATGTGGATACTTCTCGGTGATTGACTTCAGAGTTCTATTTGCTCCAAGCAACAGGCAAGCCCCGGTGCATTCAACCCCTTCCTTGTGATTTACAAAATATTTATAACTTGAGTTAATCTACTGCATTAGGTTTATAGAAGTTGATTGATAACCCAATTGATGCATTACCAACCTTGACCACTGAAATATCCGGAAACCATTTTAAAATAAAATGTTTAAAAAATGCTTAGCCCTGCTTGAATAATTTAGATTTGCACAAATGTTATTTTTGAGCTATATATATATTATTGATTAATTCATGAAAAAGGGAATTTGTAATATTCTCGTTCGGTGGTCGTGTACCTGATCAGTCCATCGTCACTGATGGGAATGGGTTTTCCGTTTGGTGGTCATATGTTTGGGTTAGAATCCCAACTTGTCGTCGCCAGCAGAAAAGGATGTGAAAACCGGGTGGTCACCAGTGTACTTAGGTTAGAGTCCCAATGCATGGTTTCCAATGAAAAAAAATTAGGGATCGTTCGTTGTCGGCCTGCTGTGATCGAGACTTTACAACTAGCCACATACTCCGGGAAGCCTCTGACTCCGGTGGCCCTACTGCTAGAACCGATAACCACGCACTGGGAGTGGAGAGATGGCGAGAGTAGCGTGTACCCTCGTGGCCGTTATGCCTGAAGACTAGAGGAGTACTGTGCTCTCGAGTGGCGCAGGACCGGTTCCGGGGTATGAAAAGCCGTGGTAGGCGGGGTTAGTATATACAAGCTTAGGTGCTACATATACAGTGTGGTTAGGGATCCCCAACTGGGTACTTAATCGATTCGAATCGTCGTTGCTCCTTGGTTATGGAGACTTGATCCTCACACTTACAGCGAAGAGTGGTTCGGAACTAGGATGTTTTTGAGAATGAATAAGTAATTGGAATTGAAGGACATATGTGAAAGAATTGAGATCTAATGATTAAAATAGTAATGAGTAAAATATTGAAAGCATGATTAATATTGCTTTTCCGCAAAATACTTTGACTCTTACTAAAGCCTTACCTTGATTCCCTTCAACCTGCATTCCTGGGTCTCATTCCTTTTTCTTAGTCGGGTAAGTCTTGCGAAGTACCCCAGTACTCAGGGTTTGTTAACCCCTGTTGCAGGTGAGCCGAGAGTACAGTTCTGCTTGAGACCGTGCTGGTTGACGGATCGGGTATGGATGATGATGTGTATGATTTAACCATTGGGCAGGGTGTCTAGTTGTATGATGCTACTCTATTACGAAACTCTGGTTTGGGATAATGTCATTTATATTTGTAAACATATGTTTATGTAATACTTCCGCATTCTTCACTCTGATTTATATTATTTATGTAAACTGTTGTAATACTTGCAAGGAGATCCTCGGGTGAATTAGGGTTTCCGAGAAAACCCGGCAGGCCACCTAAATCAAGGGGAACTTGTGCAGACTGATCAGAGGTCCTTAGGACACTGATGATGCATGTGAGCCCTATAATCTAGGTGGTTCTGTCACATAAATAAGCATACATAATTCTTATATTTAAATTTTTCAGGTTCTCGATATCAACAAGTAAGTCATAGTTCTACACAAACACTACGATTTCTGACTTTCAAAAGAAAAAAAAAATCTAATCTAATATTTTTTTTCAAATATACAAGATGTTCATCAGTATGTACCTAAAATTTCTGAATTAGCTGTGTCGAATTAACTGCTCCCTTCGTTCCAAAAATCAAACGTTTTGACTCCACCAACATTTAGAACATCAAATTTGTTTCGTTAGATTCTCCACACAACATATTTTGATAAGAGAATTTATATGAACGTGGAGAAATCAATTTATTTTTCTAAACGTTGTCAAAGTTGGAGAAGATTGACTTAGAACAAAGCACAAAGCCTAAGTGTACATATTAGAAATACACCACTAATCTTCAAACACAAAACACAAGGAGAGCTACACAGTGAGTAAAAACATTCCCAATCACAGAATCAAACAGCGTGCACACCGAGAAATAACACTTGGAGGAGGGCACCCAGAGGTTGGAGCTGCCGGTGTCGAAGATGACAGTGAACTTCTGCAGCGGCGTGCCGATGCCTGACCTTGCCGTAGTACTGCGCGTTGAGGTAGTTCTTCAGCGCCACGATGTCGCCCTCCGCCTCCGCCTCGGCTTTCTCCGAGGGCGGCGGCGGCGGCATTGCTGCCGAGAAAGCCGCGGCGCCGCTCGTCGCGGAGGCGGCCGTTTTTGTCGGCCGCTCGCTTCTTCAGCGGGATGCGGACCAAACCCTCTGCCGGCGCGAGGAGGAGAGCCTGCATCAGCGCGGCGGAGAGGAGGAGGAGGAGCGCGACGCGGCCGGTTCCCATGGCTGCACGGCGAGCCGCGAATCGGAAGAAAAATTCAGATGAAGGAAGCGGTAATGCAAAATTGGTCTTGGCGAAAGCGAGTGGGGAGGGTTTAGGAAAATTCGCAACAGGCGCAGGAACTGATCACCGATTCGCGGAGGGAGAGATTTTAGATACTAAATTACGGCCAAAAACAGAAAAACCAAAGCTGTGCTTCGAGAGGCGCTGATAAGCTAAACACGCAAAATTAAGCGAACTGAAAATGGCGGAACTGTGGTTCGGTTTGATTCAATCCACCGACGCTACAAAACCCACCGAAACTGAGTATATATCGATAGCACGAGTGTTCGGATCACCCGAAGCGAAGAACTCTGCACTCACCTGAGCAGGACTGCAGGAGCAACCAGCCACCCGTGCTGGCGTGCAGCGTGCTCGGTGGGGGATCGCGAGAGCAGAGTGGACAGTGGAGCCCATGCGTCTACGTGGGTCGACTTTATAGTGACGTGGACACTGGTGCATATTCTAAAAGAAACTATATGGTGACGTGGTTGGAGTGGAAGAACTGAGCTTAGGCTTCTAGCCGTCAGATCTTTAGTTCGTCTTGACGTCTTCCATGAGCCGTTTGATTGAGATGAGGCATAGAGCACCAGCCTCTGTGAGCTCAAAGTACTGGCTAGCCAGTGCTTTTCTATGCGCTGGCGTGGGGGATTGATACTGGCTCGCAATGCGTGGAAAGTGAATGCAAACAACAAACTGTTTTTGTTTAAACTTCCCGACTGAAAAAAAAGAAACTAGCTCAGATGCTAGAGTGTGCCAGACGGATCAAAAACCCCAAAGCATGACACGTGAAGACTTCATCGTGCCAACGTATTTGTACTACAAAAGACGCAAAACAAAGCTCTACCAGCAAGTTTGTTTGTTCTTTCCGGGACAACTGTACATGGTACTCCAAAAAAATAAGAATCAGGGCGTTCGTGTATTTTAGTCGGCTGATGACCATCCTTTAGCTAGTCTCTAGTCACAGTGTAAGCATACCGGACCGGAATCTCCTCACATTTACCTAGACCTGAAGTGAACAGTAGATCATCCCAAAGTTCCAAGGTTGCATACACGTAAAGATATTCGGCTAAACTGAATTCTACGGCTAAATTGTTATGAGGAAAAAAATATTATTCTGCACCTAAAAATAATCTAAATCAAGCTCAAACGAACATAACGATCTCATAAGTTAGTTGGCCCCATCCACGAAAATAAGACCAAGAATAGTAGAGGCCAGCCTAAATAAATCTAAAATAGACCAATAGGCAGAACCAAACGGTAACATGGATTAATCCAGTCATCACACAACAGCCTATTCTAAGATTTGTGTCAATTAAAAAGATGCGCAAGTTGCTCTTTTTTGTCTATTAGCCAAGGCTCGGAATATAATTTATAATGGCACGAAAGAGACCAAAACTTATGGATAGTGGCATCAATAGGATTTGAGTTTTTTAGGTGGTAGATCGAGGATATAAGTTTTAGTTAATGGCATATGTAGTAGGACAATACCTCACTAGCGTCAACGACAATTTCACACTTTGTTTGGAAGCCCTATGGCTGTGAAGGATGTTAGCACGATAGTAGGGCTGACCATGAACTGCTTGAAGTAGGAATGTTACAATTACAATAGACATGCATAGTATTGTGTTGAATAATGATGATTCGGGGATATAAGAGAAGAGTAGGAATTCTTAAGATAAGACACGAAATAATCTACAAAAGATGAGCATGTCCCCTAACTTAGGGCTAGTTTGCCAAGGTTTCTTGTTTAGCAGCTTGTCATTGAAATTGAAGTCGTTTTGGCAAACGTTTGATTAAAAACGGCTCTAAACACAATTTTGTAATAATTTGTATTGAATTTGTGAGGAGTCAAGAGGATATTGTTTTTAGCTCTGGCCTTTAAAAATGACTCTTGACTCTTTCTTACTCTTTTCAAAGAGCTATTTTTTATATGGCCATTTAGCAGAGCTTCTCGTAGCGATTCGTAGGAAGCCAGAGCTATACCGGGGAGTCTTAAGGACACCTACAGTGCAGACTGTATCCATAGAATCTATTGAAGACCTGGTGTCTAAATAAAACCTGAAGTCTTTATTTTTTTTTCTGCCTCTCTCTTCAATAAGTATACTGTCACATCGGCAAAAAGCTTATAAATAAAAGAGTAATAAATAGACTTAGACTCTATATTAAAGTCTACATTATGAGTGCCTTAAGACAACCACAATTTCTAACAAAAGGCGACCTTAAGCATTTATACTACAACAGTGATACACTTTTGCCATTAGGACAATGCACCTTAAAGGAAAGATTCTCTAAAATCAGCCTTAAGTACACCTAAGAGATTAAAAAATCTCATTGTGTGATGGACAAAGACACCGGCAAGGCGGCAATTACTTTTTACCTTGCGCACTAGGGAGTATCTCCTATCATGAACATAATCACTATATCTCTCATTTATCTCTCCTAACCATGAATAAAAATGTTGGTGAAATTATTTTGCCAAACACCATTTGCAAAACTGCTAAGCTTCAACCAAAAAAGTTACTTCTCATGAAGCCATTTAAAAAAAATAGCTTTCACTTGTGAAGTTGAGTTGTGTCAAACGAGGATCTACATCGACGGACTAAGAGGGACTTATCTAATTATCTTCTACTTTCTATCCTCTTTTTTCAAGCTTAATTGATATATAAATTTATAAAAGGGACTGGGCTTTATGGTCTGAGCAGCGGTAGCGGGACTCGAGCCCACCCCGCTCTGGTACTAGATCTGTCTCTGTATGGCCGACTAATCACATTGGTTTCATCTTATCTTTCTCTTTTTATGATCATGTGAACAAGAAAACTTGCCTATAATAATTATTTAGTTTCATTTTTTATGCTCCAATCTAATTAAATATGTCGCTCATGTTTGTCGACACTTCTTTTCAACCATAAAATAGTTTTTTATAACAAATCAACATCAGCCAAAATTAATAGCTTTTTTAGCTAACTGAACAGCTCGAATCTTATGAAATATAAAATTAGAAAAAAGACAGATACAAACAATTTATCTGGATGAACAGACTATAATAACGTGTTCCTGTTTGGTCGGAGTTCTCAGAATCCAACAAGTTTTGCAAACTTGACTAGCCACAGAAGTCATCAACTTTACAAGCTCCTTTCATGCATCAGTTTTTTCCAAGCAACTTGTTTAAATCTTGTAAAGTAAAATTTTTTATACTATACCATATATGTTAACTTTAGCGATAAATATTCAATCATGACTTAATTAGTTTTAAGATGTCTTATGATTTATATGTAAACTATGTAATTAGTTTCTTTTTTATCTATATTTAATGTCTAAATTTTGATGTGACAGGATATAAAGCTTAAACAGGCCCAAACCACCAAACAGACAAACAGTGCCTAAACGGCTAAACAACAGGATCCATCGGTCCATCCAATCGTCAGACGTCAGCCCAGCCCGTCCCGCGGCCTGCCGTCCCTCTCGTCTCTCTTCTCAGGCGCTACGCAAAACGGACCCCGCTTTCCCTCTCCGGATCCGGCTCCGGCGAAGCCGCGGGAGCCACCGATGCTACAGGCCGCAACGGTGCACGCGCGTCTCCTCCTACCGCGCTCCTACGTAGGGCAGGTGCGTCGTGCGTAACTGCGCATGAGAGGATTCCTCCGATCTCCGTGTAAGCATATCATCAAACACCTCCCGTGCACTACTGATGCGCCTCTCTTTCTCTCTCTTGGCCGTGCAGGCAAAGGCAGCTTCTCGTTGGCCTCTCGTTCGCGGGAAGGCTTCACATCTTGGATTTTTACGGTATATCCTCGTTCTACCTGCAACTTTCTGAGCACCATCGCAGTACATGCGTGCGGCTGCGTGCCCAGCGAGTGGGCGAGTGGCTATTGCTAGGGCGGTGCAAGAACTTTTGCGAAGGCTGTGTTAATTCTAGAAAGTGGGATCACAGGAAACTTTTTTTTTTACTCCCTCCGTATTGGTAAAAGATGACGTTTAGGACAACGACATGGTCTTCTACGCATGACTTTGACTTCATATTTCTATAAAAATATTTATTGAAAAGTGATATATGTATACTTTTATGAAAATATATTTGAAGACAAATCTATCTATATAGGTTTCATATTTTCAAACTTAACCATTTAAAAGTTATTCATGGTTTATATTCCCAATGTTTGACCAAGACCTTTTTCAAAACGTCATCTTTTACCAATATGGAGGGAGTATAGTTCAATGCCATTTGGGTCATGTCCCAGGAACATATAGTGTTTTTGTTCTATAATCAGATTATTAACTTGAAAGAATGGTCCTTCGAGGAATTGAAAGAACCCACTCAAGACACGATTAAGAATTGATGTTTCATGTGGAATTGGGGATTTGTTCTTTTTGTGTACAACGATCTATTTAGTGAACCAAAGAGCTGTTAGACTTGGTTGGTATTTTACTTAGTACTCTACACTGCTTGATATGCTACTGAAGAAATGGGATGGGGTATTAAGCACTGCCTTGCAAACATTTTTATTCAATAAAAAAAAAACTTTTCATGCCTGTTATATGCATGGCTAGATGTGGAAACAATGTAAAATTCGACCTAGCAAACCATGTTTGTAAAGCTGCGCTTATGGTTTTCTGAACTCATGATTATCCACCACATCACCTTGAAGCCTATGACTCTTATGTTTCAAGCTCCCTGATAAATGATATTATTTCATATGCTGTGTGTGCTTTTTATATTTTGTTCACTGAATGCAGACATGACTATTTATGCAGCCCTTTCTATCACATGGAGACAGCAGGGCAAGACGAAAATAAAATTTTGACTGCAAGAGGGTGCCATAGCTCCCCTGAGAATCAAGGTCATCTTCATATACGTTGATCTCTATAAAGTTGCCTCTTACTATTGAAATTCACTCGCGCAGATTGATGCATACATTAATGCTTCCATCAATTTTGTATATATTAATGTTGTTGTGTAAGCATCTTATCTATCACTGACGACATTGTAAGACATGGAAAAGTCACACCGTCCTATATTTTGTCAGGATATCTATCTTTTTAGTGATTTTGTTTTCAGATTTGAAGTAATCATTCTTATATGAATTCTTTTGAAATGTAAAAGAGGCAAGACAACAATAAGCACATCATAAATGTGCAAGTGTGACCGTACTTCCTGAGTTATAGTTTGGGTACCTTCTTATGACCATGGTGAACAAATAGTAATGTGTTAATTACATATGGTGCGTTACTTTCAAAATTACATTATGGTGTGAAGCTTTTATGCTCCCGAAGTCACAATATTTTATTCTTCAAAGGGTTATGTTAGAAACTTGGGATCATATTCTTCTGACTGTGACCAGAATTTTTCTCTTTACTGGTATGTCTACGCCTCTTTAAATAATCCTATGCATTTTTGTTATTTCAGAATTAGCAATGAAAAGCTGTGTTCCATGCAGCTCTAAAGATTTATATCCCATGTCAGAAGATTCTGCTAAAAAGTTGCTTGAACAGGTCTTGACCTTGTATATTTTTGCAGTGAAAATTTAGATTAAGATCATCCTAATTCCTACTCCATTGGTTGATACCTGAAAACAGGTGAATGGTTGGGAAGTGATAACTGAAGGTGGTATTCTGAAATTACATAGAGCATGGAAGGTGAAGAACTTTGTTAAAGGACTTGAGTTCTTTCAGCTTGTTGCTGCTATCGCTGAGGAAGAAGGTCCTTTGTCCCTTATACTTCATATTACCTGTTGTCTTTATTTATTTGGCCAATAGTCAACTCTTTCGCCTATATTTTCTAAAAAATAGAATCAATCCAAGAGACTGCAATGCCAACCGTTTTATCTGTAGAATGTGGTCCGCTAACTGCCTGTTCTATGACTGTTATCTGAACAACATAATGGACAGGAGAGCCACAAACCCTACTCCTTTTAAATTTGGGGCTAGAACTCCTATGTAGGAATCTGAAACATTTCATGAGATAGCTATTCCCTCGTGAATACAAGATGTCAGAACCAAGCTACTTTGCATCTATGCCTTTTTTCGCGATTTGCTTTGCATCTATGTAATGTGTGTTTACGCATAGTTACACGTGGCGATTATGTATTGCTGTGAAAGTTTCATATTTTGTGAAAACATCCTAAAACTGGCTGTAAATTTTGTTATCCACATAGAATCCAACAAATAGGTGTGAAATTTTCTTTTGTAACAATGTGAGCACACCATGTTCAAACAGATATGCCTTTTCCAGGTCACCATCCAGATCTTCATCTTGTGGGTTGGAATAACGTGAAAATTGATGTTTGGACTCATTCTGTCGGTAAGTGATACATGTGGTTCTTTTGTTCTAGTTTATTTTAAATTTATGTGGCAATTGGGCAAATCACTTGTATTGCATCTTTTCAAATTATTCGTTCCAAAACTAGACATCGCCTTGGTCACAATAAGTCTGATGACCAGGCAATTTCTTGTCATTTAATTTATTGCTTCAAGGCTTTGGACATTGTTATCAATCATTTTGCAATTTTCCCATCCAAATAACCAGAACCCATATGCTTTTTCTTCTTTTGCTTCGTTATTAGTTTTAAACATCTGAGGCAATCAAACATTAGATTCTTCTTAAGGAACCTAGTCAAGTAAATTTTAAGAGAAAAGTATGAGCTCAGAACAGGACTTTGCAATTACAAATTTGCCCAGGGAAAGGTATGCTAAAGCTTAAAAATGATAAAATCACTTGTTTATATTGCTTTATTCTGCTAAAGTTCACAACATGGAGATATACTGTAGGATTATAGGATTAAACTGAACTGTTAATTTAGTCTTTCTACTACTGCTAATGGGTTAGCAGTAGGTGTCTGTTAGAGCTTGTCTTGGGTGTCAATGTTATGCAATTGCACTTCAATTGTGAGCCGGAAACCACGGCCAACTTACTTTCTATTGAAAACTGAAGCGTGCCTTTCCTCTGATATTGATCATTTATTGTGTTTATAGGAGGTTTAACAAGTAATGATTTCATCCTTGCTGCGAAGATCAATCATCTCAGTTTAGAGGGCATTATAAGGAAGAAATCTAAATAGCTAGTGTCTCAGAAGTAACTCAGATCTGTGGATCCAAGCAGTCCTGTTTTATGTACTCCACTCAAAATATCTAACTCGTATTTGCTTGGGAAAATGTACACAGCGTTGGAGAAGTACTAACAAATATGCTCATGTGTTGCCACGAGAGAAAAAAAAAATTCACATACAACAGAATGGTACCACAATACGTTTCTATAAATCGTTGTCTCATACGACCTTACTCAAAATTTAGGGTGCTGGAATGCAGACCTTATTAGATGGCATGTTGATATGTAATAATACTCAGTTTGTTAATTAAAAGACATAACTATTTATAGTGTGTTTCAGTATATTGAAATTTAAAGAGATTTTTTTAGATTTTTCTTATCATAGTCGATGTAGTTGTTTCGGTCATTGTTTTAGCAGATTCTTGTTTAAAGATGATGCTTGTGCCAATGATATGTTTTTTTATAAGATAATTTATAATGATGGAGAATAATTGTATTTTTCATACAGTCTCTCGACAAATACGTGTCTGACTTTGTCTTAGGTCTCGTTCGGAGCCGGCTTGCTTTTATATGTGCTTTTATTAGGACTCCTTTTCTAGTATTATCGAGCTTTCTACTTTTTTATTTAAATAGTTTTTGTTTACTAGAACGTTTGATTTATGTTGATTTATATTTACAAATGAGTCGTTGTCCTATTTAGGGCACTTTTCTTAGTATGTTTTAGCTTTTTTATTTATTATTTATTTAAAATAGTCTTTGTTTAATACTCCCTTCGTCTCATAATGCGCAACATGCATCTTCGAGCGGTTTGGAGCTCTAGCTACGTTTGTCGTTGCATGCATTGGGCGCTCACGAGTCACGACCTGCCATTTCGTCGCCTGTCCTCGAGGCCGGGCCGGTCCAGGTCCGGCACAGCACGGGCCCAGGCTAGACACAGCCTACAGGGGTTCGAGACGGCACTGCATGTCGTGTCTTCCGGGCCGTGTCTCTCTGACCCACGAGCCTAGGCCTTCGACCCAGATATGGCCATATGGGCCTTTTCTCGTGTCGTGCCGGCTCGCGAGGCATGGCCCACAGAGTAGGTCGGGCCAGCCCAAGACCTCTCCACGCCACTGAGTCACCATTGCGAGGGAAAGGAGGCGAGGGCCGAGGCGTGGGGGAGGGTCGCCTGTGTCGCAATGGAGGAAGGAGCTCGATGTTGGGATGGAGGGAGAGGCGGCGACAACGAGCTGTGGGAGGAGGTCGAGGCCAGCGGTGGTGCTCAAGCAGTCCCCTGCCCGCCGTGCTCGAAGACGAAACTGGAGCTCCATGGCCGACAGTAAGCTCGCCACCTATGAGAAGAAGGCGGAGGACGGCTATAGGACGGGCGGCTTCGGGAGGGGGGCCTAACGGAGAGAAGAACGGAGGGGAAGTGGAAGCGACCGGGAGGGAGAGAAGGGGCGCATCTGCGCGTGTGCGACTGTACGGAGTCAGATCGAGAGCTGGTGGCGGTTGCGGCTTCTGGATGAAGACGGTTAGGGTTAAGGAGGATAGGAGTCTGTATATATTTGGATAGGGGTATCGGGCTTTTGTCGGGCCGGTGGCATTTTTTGGGCCATGTCGTGCCCCCCGACGTGATTGCCCTACGGCCCAAGCACGATCTTATGCATCGGGTCGTGCCATGCTCGTACCGGTCTAAAATGTTATTCTTCAAGTCGGGCTATCGTGTCTCGAGCTGTATGGACGTCTACATCCTTGAGTCTTTTGGGGCATGATTTCTTTCATCACCACCATATATTATGCAAGAAAAGTGCGTGAGAGAGGAGGGGAGGTGGTAGTCACGGGGAAATGCATGCAAGGAGGCTCCTAGTTGGGTTGCATTTGTACTCGGTTGATGCAATAAATCCGCACACACACAGCGATGGCGCATGCAAGCCAAAGGAGTCGAGAAC
Source organism: Eremochloa ophiuroides (assembly GCA_038502445.1). Taxonomy (NCBI): domain Eukaryota; kingdom Viridiplantae; phylum Streptophyta; class Magnoliopsida; order Poales; family Poaceae; genus Eremochloa; species Eremochloa ophiuroides. The sequence goes on from JAHLJS010000006.1 coordinate 59,801,829, forward strand.
TCAAAAAGGTAGTTACATGTTCTATTATGAGACGGAGGTAGTAAAACTTTGTCTGAGTTGTATCTTAAATAGAATTTTGATTTACGAGGACTCTTACATTTTACATGTAAGATCACGAACAATGAAGGACTCATATAGCACAACTGTAGATTGAACGGCTGTTATACAAGAAGAGTAAGATCACATATGACAAAAATGGTCTTATAGCATGACGTAGAGATCAAACGGTTATTTATAGATGAAGAGCCTCCGCTCAAAAAAAAAAAAACTCACTCTATAGTGTGATTATAGAGAATTATAATGATTTATGAAATCAAATAGAAACTACTATAAAAATATAATCAATAAAGTCTAATTATATTAGTTGATATCATAAATATTATTATTTTATATTATATAAATTTGATCAACTGTTGGGAGTACTAGTTCACATTTGAGTTTTGCAATTGTTCGGCGAGCATATATTAAGTCATACATAACATGGAAAAGGAAGGACGCTCCAAATTTCTGACGAGGTTTTCAAGTCAGAGTAGTTCTGGAATTTAAATGCAAAAACCCTAATGCATACAGTACAGCTCAATTTCCATGGGGCAGCATGACACTCTGCTGCCGATCCATTAAATGTGGCTCGAGAAAGGTTTATAATTCTGCAGTGATTTGATGAGGGAGGGCCCATGAGTGACAAGTTTCACCGGGTGTTTCCGAATTTGGCTAGATTCTTCGACCCTATATGTCCATCTGCCAAGATTGGTTTTGTCTGGCCCACTTTCAGCTTCCGGTCAACCATAGAACAGTGTTTTCCATTATTTTTCTCAGAGCAACATTGCTTACCATGGACATATGTTTATACTACTTCGTATGATTTAATGCACGCGTCCAAAATGAGTTGACAGTTGTTCTAACAAAACTAGACCCGTCAGCTGATTTACTTGGTTTTCTAACATTGTTATTAGTTTGTAAATTGGACTTTATAATGATGTTCCTACTCCCTTCCATCCCAAATTATAACTCATTCCAAAAATTTGGAGAGTCAAAGAATCTCAACTTTAACTAACTTTATATAATAAGATAGTAATAATATTAACAATATCGGCTAAGTACTATTAGATTCTTTTCATCAAATATATTTTATAGTACACTTGTTTAGTGTCATACACCTTTGTATTTCTCTCTATAATTTTGATCGAAGTATAGATGCTTTTGACTCTCCAAGATTTATGGAATAACTTACAATTTAGAATGGAGGGAGTATATATCCTAGCACCTAATTTGTCCATCTGGATAAAAGAGTTGTGGCTTCCGAAAATCTGCACCTTATGAAATTTGGCCATTTGGTTTTAAATTCGCCAACACGCTTTTAACAACCCAAAACAAAGTTAGGAATTGTATTTTGAAATGAAATTTGTAGACAGGTCCACCACACTCCCCAAATATAGAAAGTGGTGATTGAGTGACAACATTATTATTGGTATAACATATGGTTGATTAGAGAAAACTGAGATGGACAAGTTTACGATAGAAATTTGAATTATTAAAAGGGAAAAATAGTTGCAAATGTAGTTATCTAGTTGCTACAAGGTGAGATATAACAATTAATATATTTTAGATCGAGATGGTGAGATGCAAGTGAAAAACTTTGAGAATGCTAACTCGGTGCTATAGGTGATAGTCATATATGATCCTATAGGGGACCTATTGAAGTTAGCCATTTGAGAAAAGAGCTCCATTGACATTTTACATGGGCATCGAAACTCTTCGGTGGTCCACCGAAGAGTAGCAGCAGAGTGTAAATCCATTCAACAAAGACAATTCAACCATCCACTGGAGCTAGCCCTGATGTTTAAGTCGAAAATATTCATGTTGGGTAGGGCTAAAACGAGTTGTCATGTTAGAGCAACTCCACCAGATATCTCATATTCTCATCTATCTTTGAAACCTCAAGGGATTAGTTTGCTCCTAATACTGATCTCCTATAGCATCAATTTTCCCTATATTTTTTTTGATACATATCAAAATCTACCTCCTCTCCATAAAGAAAGGAGACACCAGGGCCTCTTGATGCCCCACACACACCTTGGCATGTAGCCCATGCCTTGCGCAACCGTCGGGCCTGTTGCACTTGTGCGGTCGTGCCCTTCCAACACGTCGGTCGCCCTTGCCGCTACGCGCTTGCATCGTTGCACCTCATGCCATTGGCTAGGCCACCCATAGCCGAAGACTAGATCTCCCCTAGACACTCGGGACTATTCTTTTCGGTTATTTCGTCTGCCTCCATGGTATCGAGAGTAGGAAGAAGAGAAGTGCATTTGGCCATGACACATGTGCCCTACTAAAAACTAAATGCTCCTGAAGGATTTTTATAGCTAAATATACACAAGAAAGGGTAAGAGATCCGGTGAATTTGCTCTTATAGATATGTTTGGGCAAATGCATTGCTACACATGGCATGGTCTTATATGCTATCTCATGCAGTGTAGCGTATGATTATTGGTGACGTGAAGCACAAAGTGGTAGAGGAGAGAGAAAGTGTGAAACAACCACCTCGTGAGCTAAATTTATGAGTACATGGCAACTATTTTGCTATTATATGAATATATGAATTGTTGTCATGTCACTCATGAATGTACTTTTATTTTATTCATAAATTAAGGGATTGTAAGTTGCTAATTATATACATCTTATCTATTTAATTATCTTAAAATCATGTGATATTGTATGAGATCACCTATGACACGAGACAACATCAATGTACATACTATCATCTAAAACAATAGAAAGCAACAACTCCTCGGTCAGGAGCAGCAGCCAACAACCACGTTGCCCAAATATTTTCAACCGTGCGATCTTCCAATCGACAATCCAAATCGCTTGAATCAGACTTAGCAGGAAGTGGCTCCTTCTGCCTTTTGTCGCCTTTGCCCTTTGCACGGCTTTTGAACTGCTTCTTCAGGTTTCTCATCCGAATACGTCGAACCAAATAAATACAATAGCTTCCACTTTTTTTTTCCTAATCCTACTCCTTCCCGACGCTTCTTCTCCCATGGAACGTTGTCTTGGCCTTCCCTTCCTCTCTTTCTCTCCCTCTACCTCTCCCTCTCTCTCCTGATGTGGCCAAGCCCTCGCACTCGAAACCGCCACCCCACCACGTGTAATATTATCAGCTTACCGTGCTTTTTTATGCTTCAGATACGTACCACCAAATGCTGTGGGATGACGCGCACCCCTACACTAGTGATTGTATATATATTATTTTTTAAACTATCACTCTGTTGGCTGGTACGGTACGGCTGGCTGGCTGATTATTCTGAGAGAAAAACACTGCTGAATGGCTGGCTGGTGCTGACTGGACCAGCCAGCCGAACAGAGCCTATATATAAGTTGAATTGGCAACTTGCTGCTCTTGTTGTATACTGAAAAGTGAGAGGGAAAGAATAAATATTAAATAAAGTGTAAATAATTCATGAAAAAGGTGAGGGAAAGCGGAAAAAGCAGCCCAAAATTCCTCTTCCACTACCCAGCCATGTGGGGTTCTGCCGGTCGCCCTGGTCTGGCCGACTGGCGCTGTGCAGTGCTCCCCACCGCTCAGCAGCAGCCCACCCCACTGCAGTACCTATCATCATCCAGACATCCACTCCACACCCCCACCAGCAATTCTGGCCGGAGTCCGGAGGGCAGGCTCTACGCCATCCCATCTCTGTCCACGCGACTAGCCGCGCCCGCGACGCCATGCTGCCACTCTCTTACGCGCCGCCGGCACCGGCGACGCAGTTGCGAGCAAAACCTGGCCCTGGCCCCGGCCGCGGGTCCAGGCCGCAGCCGTGCGGGCTGCCGTTCCCCGACGCCCTCCGCGCTGCTGCGGCTGCGGCTGCGGCCGCCGTCTCCCTCTCTCTCATCTCTGGCAACGCCGTGGGAGCGGTTTTCGCGGCGTCAGCGGCGCAGCCCACGGAGGTGTGCCGGAACGGGGGCGCGGCGGCGGTGGTAGAGGAGGTGAGGGCCGAGGCGGTGACTAACGAGCAGCTCGTGGAGGAGGCGTGGGAGGTGGTCAACGAGAGCTTCCTCCCCGACGCCGCCAGCCGCCCGTGGTCGCCAGAGATGTGGATGGTGAGTTCACTTCCAGCAATGCGACCGGCGAGCGTGGTGTATTGTGTGTTCAACTGCGTAGCATCAAATCTCTACGGACATTGAAGCCACTATTATGTTCATTTTACTTGCTGATTGCTGAGCACATTGCTTTCCCCGTAGATTGATAGTTGCTTTTTGATCCACCGCAGCAAAGGAAGCAGGATGTTCTCCAAGGTACAATTAAATCCCGTGCTAGAGCCCATGATATCATTCAGAAGATGCTAGCCAGCCTTGGCGACCCTTACACTCGGTTTCTATCTCCCTCAGAAGTAAGTTCTTCACAAGTGTCACCCCTCACCACTGTCACACTGCTGGTTATACGAGCTTGGCACTTTTCCTGTTCAATGTATTGATCTCATTTGTATTAATGCATTTCTTTCTTTACCATGATCTTGTTGTTGTACATGTTTGATGACACGGTCAATTCTGAGTTCTAAAATTGATGTAGACAGTCTTATGAAAAGGAAAGTTGGCCATTAGGTATATCATAGAAATAAATTGATTTTCTTTTGAATTGGGCAAACGGCTGCATGCGGTAATGATTGGTAAACCCTCTGGCTGGGTTACTTACTTTATTCCCTCTTTAAACACTGTAACTATCCTGCTATGCCATATTCCTTATGTTCTTTGCTTTCACAGACAAATGGTGTCAGTGCCTTTCATTTTACTGTTCTCGGACATTTGTAGTGGATGCATGTTCTAAAATGTTGCAGTTTTGATATTATTTTGCATATATGTAATCAATCTTCTGAAGTTCTCAAAGATGTCAAAATATGACATGACGGGAATTGGACTAAACCTGCGGGAGATTCCTGATGACAATGGTTCTTTTAAGTTGATGGTATTAGGGCTGCTGTTAGATGGACCTGCTTACTCTGCTGGTGTTAGACAGGTTTGTTCTATTCTTTCTGATGAGAAAATTGCTTTCACCACTATCGATATACTATTAGTAACGTTTTATTTGTTCTGTAACTGTTCTAATGAACCTTGAGGTAATATATTGACTTAGTGGACGACTCAAACTTCATATATACTAATAGATAAATTGCATATTTTATTTTAAAGTAGATAAGAGCAGCATTCGACCACACTCACACTTAAGGTGTCCAACTGATTAAAGAATGTGCGCAAATGCCTGCCTCTAAATTACATTAAAAAAAGGTTAGTAATGAAGCTAGAAAGGAGGTTGAATGAGATACAGTTAATACTGAATAATTAGCTCACGTTGTTTTTGTTCACTGCTAAAACTAGAAGCAATTTTGTTTCTAGTGCTCTCAACTTTTAGTTTGGACATGCAGTTTTTAAGTAGTTTGTAATTGATGATATTATTATCACAGGGAACTCTTGTTTGGTATATTTGAATCTGGTTGCTTGGACTGGCCAATAATGTAGTAGGTACAAATCTTTTGTCGTGTCTGTTTTTTTCGATTTTTGATTTGATATACATGTATGGATTAATTGATGATACACTTATGTTTGGATAAGGTGCACAGTTTAAGTAATCATTTAAGTTATTTGATCTATTATCAGGGTGATGAGCTTTTATCAGTCAACGGTGTTGATGTAAGGGGTAAATCTGCATTTGATGCTTCATCCATGCTGCAAGGTCCAAAGGAGACATTTGTTACTATTAAGGTAATGGACAATCTAAATAAATTCTGTCTTCTGGATTATGTCAGGAATCAGGACCTCAACCCAGTATATGACTATTGTGGTCTTTCTTATGTTGCCTCTAGGTTAAGCATGGTGACTGTGGTCCTGTTGAGTCAATGAAGGTGCAGAGACAACTGGTTGCTCGAACTCCAGTTTTCTATCGTTTGGAGAAAAGAGAAAACGATGATTTATCTGTTGGATATATTCACATTACAGAGTTCAATGCAGTGGAAAAAAAAGATTTGGTTAGTGGTGTGTTGCTGGTTTGTCGACCTTAGCTTCTGCCTTTTTTTTTTTCTTTTCCATATTCTGTGTGCAGTAATTTAGTCAATATGTGCCTGATATGCTATATATAGTCAGTTTTTTGTTTTTTTTGTTTACACTACTGGGTGCTTACAGATAGAGTACCTCCCTGAAGGGCGTTGATAGGATTACGGATCCTATCTGAGATTGGGCGGAGGTTGTATGGATGTGGAGCTGCTGGCCGTGGCAGGGAACCACGACGGCGACGAACTGGTGCCGTGGTTGCGTGTGTGTGCGCGAGAGAGGAACAGAGGCGGCGGCTAGGGCACAGGAAAGTCTCCCGGCTCCCTAAGGGAAGCGGAGCAAATCTGATTGCTCTTGCTTATCTTCCACCAATCAACGATTACAAATATATAGCCTATGGGATCCTAATTTAGGAAATAACTAAACTATTTAAGGAAATATAAATAATATAGGATAATTGGGTAATTAGGCCACTAATGGGCCTAACCCCTACTGCTGCCCGACATAACATCTCTTCCTGCCTGGGGAAACAGCTCGTCCTCGAGCTGAAACTGCAGAAGAGTTGGCGTCAGCCCACAGCGGTATCTTGCTGGAATGCAGCAGCGGTCGCCACCACAGCTGGTACATCGTCGTCGAGGAAGTCGGCCGCCTCCAAGTAGAATAGCCGCTGACACTGGTGACCGCGGACGTAGGGCTCGTCACAATTGTAGCAGAGCCCTTGACGACGGCGCTCCAATTGCTCGGCCGATGTGAGGCGACGGAAGGCAAGCGCTGGAGCCGGCGATGGCGCGGGAGGAGCCTGTGGCGCCCCATTCGCTGGTGCAGGCAGCTCTGGCGCTCCTGCAGGTGCTGGGGCCCCGGTCGGCGCGCGATGTACCCCTGGTGGAGACGCCGGCACCGGCAGCTGCTGGGGAGGACGTGCTCCTTGTGGCGGGGGAGCTGGTGCTGCTGCAGCAGCGCGCCGCTCGAAGGCTCGGGCCAAGGTACATGGCCGTTTGAAGGTCCGGGGGGTCGTGCATCTCCACGTCCACCCGGATATGTTCGGGAAGACCGCCGACGAAGAGCTCAGCTTTCTGCCGCGTTGAGACAGTTCCGGGCGTGACACAGCACCGTTTGGAAGCGATCTGCAAACTCTTGCACGGTGGAAACAAAAGGCAACCGGCCCAACTCTACGAGGCAACTGCCGCGGATCGGGGGCCCAAAACGCAGGCGGCACAACTCAACGAAGCGCTCCCAGTGCGGCATGCCACCCTCGTCCTGCTTGAGGGCGTAGTACCACGTCTGGGCTGGCCCCCGTAGGTGGTAGGAGGCGAGCCAATTGCGGTCCGTCGCCGGTGTTCGCTGGCCGCGGAAGAATTGCTCGCACTGATTGAGCCAATTCAGCGGGTCGATGGAGCCGTCGTAGGTGGCGAATTCCAGCTTGTAGAACTTCGGGGGCTGGGGCTCGGACGGCTCGATCACGGCCGTCGGCCCGAAGTGGACCAGCGAGGCTGGTGGCGCGGTAGGTGCAGAAGAGGAAGAAGCGGCGATCAGGCTGTCGCTGTGGAACAGGGACCTGTCCGCCGTGCCATAGAGCACCCCCGAGGCAGGGACGCCGCCGTGGGCCATGGTGGTCGACGTGATCGGCGGCGGGGGCAGATGCGTCTGCAGCACAGGCGCGGTGTAGACCGGCGCTGACGTCGCGTCAGTCATCCACGCCGGCAGCGGTGAAGGCGACGGCGGGAAGTGAATCTGCTGGATCGGGACGCCCTGGGACGGCGGCGGCGCGTTGGCGAACAAGGGCGCCGGGGCGGACGTAGACGCGCTGTAGGGGTAGGACGTGTTCGGGGCAGGTGCGGTGGTGTGGTAGGACAGCGGTGGCGGCTGGGACAAGTGAAGCGGTGGGGCGAAGTAGGGGTGCGGCGGGCCAATCGGCTGTTGCACCGGGAGTTGGTGGATTTGGCCGGAAAGCAGACCAGCCAGGGTGCCCTGGATCTCCCGGACTGCCCTGCTGAGATCGATCAGGACCGATGTGGTCTGATCTGGCGAGAAAACGGGCGACGGCTGTGTTGCAGCGGCGCCGGTGGCCAGAGGGAGCGTGGCTGCTTGGACCAGCGCCCCGGATGCGGACGGTCCCGATGTGGCGGCCGGCAGAGCTGCCGACAGGACCGGCGCAGAGCCTGATGTCGCGGCGGCGGAGGAGGCCATGATCGACGAGGTCTCTGATACCAGGTTGATAGGATTACGGATCCTATCTGAGATTGGGCGGAGGTTGTATGGATGTGGAGCTGCTGGCCGTGGCAGGGAACCACGACGGCGACGAACTGGTGCCGTGGTTGCGTGTGTGTGCGCGAGAGAGGAATAGAGGCGGCGGCTAGGGCACAGGAAAGTCTCCCGGCTCCCTAAGGGAAGCCGAGCAAATCTGATTGCTCTTGCTTATCTTCCACCAATCAACGATTACAAATATATAGCCTATGGGATCCTAATTTAGGAAATAACTAAACTATTTAAGGAAATATAAATAATATAGGATAATTGGGTAATTAGGCCACTAATGGGCCTAATCCCTACTGCTGCCCGACATAACAGGCATGGTGTTTACCTCTCTTAACAAAGCCAGGGGGAAGTCCCATATGGTTAAGTTTTTTAATGTCTAAACTGAGAGGTCCATGTTTAGATATTATTATCAGTTTATTACAGCAACAACAAGATCCGAGAAATTTCAAATATTGATTTCTCTTTTATGCGTCTTTGAAGTTCATGTGTTGTTTTATATTGAAATATTAGTAATCTTGACTGTAGAAATCTTCTTTATGATAACAATTGGATATAGCATGCTATGCCAATTTGACTTACGTTGTCTACTGCAGCACTAAAACGTCTACAGAATTCAGGCGCCTCCTATTTTGTTTTGGATTTGAGGGACAATCTTGGTGGACTAGTGCAAGTATGCCATCCCTTTTCTTCCCAATCATATATCATGCTATGCCTGTCTTTGGTCTGCTAGACAGTGCATGATATGTGTAGAGGACTAGTTGTATCATTTTTTTTTTTTTTTTTTTTCCTTTGATGGGAACTGAGCCTATGGGAGGTATATGACCATATGAGTGTAAGTGTACTGCTCCACCCAGGTTCAAGTCTCTTCGACTTGAATTTGGTTGTCTATTTCGTCATTTTACAATGCCAACTAGTCTCTCCAAGGTTGGTCTGTTTTTTTTTAATTAATATTCATTTTTGGCAAGCTTCTAAAAGCAGTGCTTATACATAGGCATCATGAAAGAAAACAACGAGACTTATTTTGTATATTGCATGGGCTTATGTCATGATGTTTACTTTGCTTTTTATTTTTACTTCCTTTTGAAGGCTGGAATCGAGACAGCAAAGCTCTTTCTGAATAAAGGAGACACGGTAAGGATGCAGTAATGCTGCCATATATCTGTAACCATTCTTAAAATTTACATGTGTGAAAGTAACACTGCATTTTTTTCCTCAAATTCCTTTTAAATCCCATGAACCTTCAAATAATAATCTCAGTTTAACCTTAGTGCCATGAACTATTAGTCAGTTTCTCCAAATTTGAAGTCGGTAGCAGTACAAATATTCCTTTTATTTTGGTTGGATGTTAGGAACAATAAATCACTGTATTTCTGTTTTGATGCCGACACTGCTTTGAAGTTCGATCCAAGTTTGAAGTTGTAATTTCTAATTTGTTGACAGATTTGAAAAGGGACCACTATCCCAGCTACTCTAATAGAGTCTACAATATCAGAAGGCCCCTCAACTTTGGACCTTTTCTTATTTGTTTATTTCATATCCTTGCCTGCTGAAAAAAATAGTCCATGCATTTATGCCTATAGTTATGTCATATGCTTCCGTATAATCTTTTCTGAAATTCAATCATCTGTCCTATGTGTATTAACAAGTTGTAGTTCAGCGATTGATTGCTTATTTGTCTTTTATATAATGAAGTTTTTTATGCAATGCATTAATGTGCCTATGTTCTTCAGGTCATTTATACTGCTGGCCGGGATCGTCTAGTCCAAACCACAATTGTTGCTGAAAGTGAACCTATGATTGCTAGTCCCCTTATGGTATGTTCATGTTGTGTTGATACAGCTATTTCAAGCTTCAAGAAGCAGTAATTCAAGAAATAGAGAAAGCAAATGCTAGTTTTACACTGTTCTATTAAACTATTCAATAGAAAGTGGGAATTTGCACATGCTCCTAGTGACAATAAATTGTTCTATGTCCACTTTGATGGATTTTTTATGCTTATTTACTCAATTTGACATAGTGAAATGTCATGGTTTAGAGCATTTTTTTAATGTTCGTGGACCATGGTTCTTCTGATTTTACACTTTTTGATTGCTTGGTCTTAGAAATTCTATTCAGATTATGTGTTATAGCAACCTCTAGTTTAAAAGTATATATAATTCTAATATTTTTTTCAACCATGCCATACATGTATATCTGGTATATAATCAGATTGCGATTAGACTCTGGATTTTATCTCACATGTTTATATACACCTTGTGACAGTTGCTGGTGAACAATAGGACAGCAAGCGCCAGTGAAATAGTAAGTACACATTTTCGTCCACTGATAGTAATGGAATGGCATGTAGCCAAAGCTCACGCACCAATAATTTTTTAGGTTGCTTCAGCACTTCATGACAATTGCAAAGCTATTCTTGTTGGTGAAAGGACTTATGGCAAGGTTTGAACCACCCAAAAGGGGGGATGCTGTGAGCCTGTGATGGTGTTTTTTTTTTTTCTGTGATAATAGGATTATATCATGCCCTTTTTGGTATGGTAACTCAATGTCTGGGGTGATGCAGGGCTTAATCCAATCTGTATTTGAACTTCATGATGGTTCTGGTATTGTCGTCACAGTTGGAAAGTACGTGACACCAAACCACAAGGATATCAATGGGAACGGAATAGAACCAGATTATAGTCGGCTTCCTGGTACTCTAAGAAAAACACCAGATTTCTTTTGTGGCAATTGAACTCGGCAAAGTAATTCTCGTTTGCTGATTTTCTTTTTTGTGACAGATTTCAATGAAGCGAGAGACTACCTTTCACGATGCCGAATTAAAGAATTAAGCTGACAGACGTTTGTGGCAGATTTTAATGAAGCATTATATTCTGAAGGTTGTCTCAAGGTAAGAAGCCTTTTGTTTACTGTTGCATAGTTGGTTCTTGCTGCTCTGCATACAATGGACTATCCAAAGAATAACTACAACAAACAAAGAGCAAGGCATTAGTTGTTCGCGGGGCGGCGTCTTATTATATTCTGTTCAGGGTCGAAACTGCAGAAATGCTGTATGGTTTTGCCCCTGCTTCTGAGTCAGTCCTTGCATATGCATTTTAGGTGGTTGAAACCTCTCTTTTGCACTTTGCAGGGTCAGATGACTTAATATGTTAGAATGATATGGAACAGAGCTGATGACCCGCCTGACTATAGAATACAACTCTCCATGGCGCGCTCCGCTGAAACACTCTACAGGGCGAGCATGTTGCTGGTAGCCTCTGCAGCTGTGTTGCAGTATGGTGTACTAAGAAACAGAGTACACGTGGGGCTCATCTAACTAGACAACGCAGACAATTGACTCCTAATCCAACACAATCTCTGAATAGCCTGTGGTCTGTTCAAAGCGCGTAGTCAAAATTTGCTTCTGACTTACTCCAGATGCGCTTGATTGTCAGGGCATGAGAGCCATACAGTGCACAATCTGCAGTACTTTTTGCTGTTGTTTGTTTTGCGCAGAAAGTGTACCCTCGCTAGCCATTACCGCTACGGCTAAACTATGAGTCTGACGCAAAGGAGTGTTGTGACAGTTGACCTAGTGAACTTGCGTGGTGGGCGGTGGTGGTGGTGGTGGTGTGTGCGTGGAACGGACGCACCTGGGCTGCCATGCACCTCGAAGGATACAACGGAGAGCCTAGCACGTTGGCACGTTGCGGAGGTCGCCCACAAAGGTGGGCAGTGGGCACCGCCAGCTGGGTCCGCGCCACATGCACATTGGCAAGCAGGCCGCCTAAGCCTGCTAACGGGGTTAAACCCGCCCCAAACCCACTCCGCTCCGTTGTTTATTAGATAATTTGTTAACCCGTCTCGACCCGAAATTATAGCTCACCAACCCGTCCCGACCCGACCCGTTCCATCATCCAACTGTCCAACCCACATAGCTCATAGCACAACTGAGATTCACAATACAACTCGCTCCAACCCATTTGTCTATGGACCTGACCTGACCCGTCCCGATCCGTAAGATAGGAAAACCCGTTTCCACCCGTATACACACCTCCCAAATAAAATTCACCCCTAAAAGTTCGTTTCAACCCGCACTGTTAGCAGGGCTAAGGCCGCCGCCCGACGCACGCCGTATCCTTCCAACGCGTGGACTAGACGTTGACAAGGAGCTAATTAACTATGCAAAGGGCTCCGAATCCCAATCACTGCCACGTCCGAGAACAAATTTGTTGGATTCCTGATACCTTCTTCGGATGGAAGACGGGTGTCACACTACCTTCTTCGGATGGAAGTGGACGAGGACCATCCTCATTTCCCGAGCTGGAAGGCGGCTCTTCCTCCAGCTTTTTCCTGGGCGCTCGGCTCCTTTCCATTTGGCTCACTCGCCTGTGCACTTGCTCGGTGTGGCTCCTACAACTTGTTGATGGCAATCAAGACCATATAAGATCCAAATAATTCCAATCTATGTACCATAATATAGAGCACATATTTAGAAAATAACTAAATTTTGTTATATTTTTTCTAAGATATAACTATAAGATACATTTTGTAAGACTAAACCAGATTTTGGTATTTTAACATTCATATATTTAAAAAAAATTGGGGGTACCTTTTTGAACATTTATTTCTTTAATTTTGTTGGTAAAGTCTATTTACATCTCCATAAAGAATCAATTATCAACGTGGCACCACGTAGAACGTTTGATGTGATGACATATCAGACCAATTTTAATAACAATTGAAAGATACAAACCACTTTGGTCCCCTAACCTTTGGGTTTGGCTTCCATGGCGAGTCCTGGCTACGACGTTTGTGGCTTTGCTTGTGATCAAGCTCAGGTACTCTCGTTCTTGCTCAGGGAGGAAAACCCCTCTCCTGTTTTAGTTTTCATATTGTTTTGACGGAAATATGATCGGGTTTAGAAAAGTCGGGACCCAAAAACAGACAAATACAGGTGAAGAGCCAAAAAAAATTAATATATAATATTCTCAAATATGCATGCATAAAGTCACAAAATAATATGCATATATAAAGATCAGTATAGTATTCACATCATGCCACGAGTCTTAAGCCAATGTTAATGATTCTTTTATCCGGGATAACTTGCTGGGAATTCACTAGAGCATGTTAGTAAGTGTATTAACGTGACACAAGGGCAAAGTTTTGACGCGTAGACCATAGATTGAAAACGAGATAAATTCGGGTCCATTACGCATTAAAATAGGATACCACAACGGAAAAGAGAGAAAATTCCAAGGAAACAGGTTTGCACCTTGGACCAGACAACTTTCACTACGAAGACAACAGATCTGACACGGAGATTCAAAGTCCAACTCCTGGGAACATTTGCCTGGTGCCAATCCATCCAAACAGCCGACCGTGAGCCGAATGCCTGGAGCCGTTCGTCGCGAAACGAGCTGAAGCTAGTCGTCTCGCTCCCCCGATCTAGCAAAGTGGGCGGAGGCCGTCGGATCAATAATGAGTGTCCACGCGTCGGTAATCTAAGTTAGTCCGCACCCGTAGGGATTTTGGGGACCGGATCCACCTATTTTCCTTCCGGTTCCGGCGATGGGAAGACGCGAGTAAGGATGGTAATATGGAAATGGATATTCGAATTATCCGCATTCGTATTCGTTCGAATTGTATATATAGATATCCGTATCCGTATCTGTTTTAAAATAGATCTTAAAGTGGATACATCTGTATTCGTATTTCAGTGTTTTCTCTATCCTCTATCCGATTTCAGATCCGTATTCGACTGATATCCGATAATATCCGTATCCGAATAGAAAATAAGGTACCATAAACTTATTTAAAAGTTTTCTCTTCATAATAAGTGAACAATTATTTAATTTTATTATTACTAATAATGCATGTAACATATTTAATAGTATATATAAAATTAAATTAAGTATTAATTTTAAATTATTAATGATACATAAAGATTAACTAATTTTAGCACTTTTATAATTTAGGTTAATCTAATATATTTGTCCTTTTAAATTATTTTAATCCTTTACTTTATTTATTTATTGATATAAATTATTTTATATAAATTTAAAATTTCATAATAAATATTTATATAAATATAATATTGATTGATATATTTATTTATTAAATATATATTGGTAACTAGATTATTTTTTGTGCTATCCTTGTCTATGCTATATACACAAATGCTTTATCTCTAGTTTTATGTAATTTCCAATACTAATTATAAAGTAAAATGGCTATTTGTTTTCTACCATTTTTATTTGAACTTATTCACTTGATCTATTATTTTGTTCAATATTATCTCTTATAATTTAGTTTACTTCGCTATTAGAGATTAATTAGAAGTGTACTTTCATTTAGTTCACTTTCGTTAACGATGTATTTAATAATAAAATTTTATTCATATATGTTAAATTTCATAATGTATGTTTTGAGTTAGATCGAGTAAATATCCGATTTCAGATCCATATTCGAATCATCCGTTTTGTATTCGTATTCGAAAATATCCGAATCCTATATTTATATTCGAATTAAAATATAGTAAAAGGTGACATCCGAATTCCATTTCATGCGTATCCCATCCGTTTCCACGAGTGACCTGCATCTGATTCCATTCTCGAAGCACCCACCTCTCCATGGCCTCACGTCCCACGGTCCGTCCCAGACCGGGGGTCCCTCGCCGTCGTCTCTTCCGCTCCGGTAACCGCCTCCACACACCTGAGTACCTGACCCCTCCTCCGCCTCCGCCTCCTCCAAATTTCCTTTTGCTGCGCTCGTCTGCGAAGCTAGTTCACTGTACTCTTGCGTGCTCAGAACATAGCGTGCGGTGGCTGGGGTCTCAGCTCTGTGCCAGCGGCTTCAGGAAGAGGTTTGCCCTCGGCGCTGGCGCTAGGTGTTGCGGACTTGCGGGCTTGCGGCTGGCGCTGTTTCCTGAATCCCGCGTCGAGCTGTAGGCTATATAGCCTTGATTTGCTTGGATTCTCGTTACAAATCATGATACCTCTTCTAATTCGTTGCAAATCATTTCTGCTCATCTAGGAAAATCTATTCTGCTAGTCTGCTACAGTTTGCCATCATAAGTGTCGTTAGGTGATTGTAGAACCGTGATTTTTTATTGCTTAATATACAATAGTGCGGCCTGTCGTTCCCATGAATGTTTGCTACTTCGTCCGGAATTCCCTGGAACAGTTGTTTGGACCTTTTGAATCCCAGTTCCTCAATAAATTGCCCCATGTTTGAAGAGATGTCATATACTCATATTCAGTACCCACTAAAACTTATCACAAGTTTGAATATCTTTTATCCATTCACAGGTAGATAGAATTTGATGGGAAGATGAACGGTGCAGAGGAGCAGCAGCCGCCTCAGGTCAGCAGCATGTCCAAGACGCTAGATGGTGTTACCAAGCCCAGTCTGGGGAAAGAGCCCATTCCAGGGAGCGAGCTCTGGATGGATGGGCTCATCTGTGCTTTCGAGCTAGTAAAGAGTCATAGGAAGCCTGTTCAGCACAAATCATGGCCAGAAATTGAGCTTCAGCAGATGCAGGAGAAAGGCCCCACTGTTTACACGAGGAAGCACTCAAG
Organism: Eremochloa ophiuroides; assembly: GCA_038502445.1. Classification (NCBI taxonomy): domain Eukaryota; kingdom Viridiplantae; phylum Streptophyta; class Magnoliopsida; order Poales; family Poaceae; genus Eremochloa; species Eremochloa ophiuroides. The sequence goes on from JAHLJS010000006.1 coordinate 59,817,683, forward strand.
AAAGAACGGGCACCAGATCGCTGTGCCGAAAGTGGATGAGAGCATTGTGTTGGAAAACTCTCATCAGACTGATTTCAGTAACGATCCTTCAGTGCTCAAAGATAGGCCACTGTATGCTGGGGAGATTTTGGATCATAAATGGGTCCCCATTGGATGGAGTAGGATCGCTGAGCTGGTCCTCAGGGTTCAATCAGACTCCAGCTGGGAGAATGAATTGACGGACATGAGTGATAGTGAGGATGATTACACTGTGGCTGATCTTGCAACTCCATACTGGCAGCGTCCTGTGGGGCCTACTTGGTGGTGTCATGTCACTGCAGGCCATCCTTCAATCGATGCATGGTTGAATAGTGCTCACTGGATGCATCCTGCCATCAGAACTGCATTGAGAGATGAGAGCAAACTGATAAGCGACCGAATGAAGTATCTTCTCTACGAGGTTTTCTCTCAGATTCTCATCTGTTTAATAATTAATATACCTATAAAACCATCAGCTCTTTATGTTTCGCAATTCGATGCCCTGAATCTAGAGCGCATACAATCATCTCTCCTAGTAATTTCTACTGGATGCAAGTGCATGTGCTCTTTAACTTCACATTGCTTTTTACGCAAATTAATCAATGTCCTTCAGTATGATTTTAGCTCCGTGTCTGAATGTTCCTATATAGTCGCTACTTAGTTTTTTTTATCCTAGTCCTCTATATGGCTATATATCTCTTGAACAAACAAGAAGTAGACTGTGTATTCATGTTGTAGACAGCAATATCTACTCTTAATGTATATATCGCTAACTGTTCATGCCCAAGAGAATTATCTGTTAATATTCTGTGTTACCATATTTTTCATATGCTAACTGTGTGATTGACTTTTTCAATGTGGAGTTTGTGGTGGCATAAGCATCGCATACACCCTAATTGAGTATTTAAATCAGTTTTTACTAAAACATAATAAACTCACCAAGTAGTTTTATCTTCTTCTGTATCTCCATGCTTGATACTTAGTGTAGATTAACTGAAAAAAGGCAGTTCTAGTCCAATATTTCTTATTTCTATATTTTCTAGTGACAGATACCCGTATTATTAGTTATTGAACCATGAATCCACAATGGCGCCGACCATTTTGTAGTATATTTATCTCTTGCGTCATATGTCAGTGTTAGAAGAAAATATTCTAACAGATCAATGTGTTAGCTGACTCTGTATTAATGTGTTGTCATATCATATTTATTATATAATTTTCTGTTAGCTTTTCAGGTCCCAGTTAGAGTTGCAGGAGGACTGTTATTTGAGCTTCTTGGTCAGTCAATCGGAGATCCAAATCATGAAGAGGAAGATATACCTATCGTGCTTAGGTCTTGGCAAGCTCAAAATTTTCTTGTTACAACAATGCATGTCAAAGGCCCTTCATCCAATATAAATGTGTTAGGAGTGACTGAAGTGCAGGTACCAAACTCAGAGTTTTCAGTTTTTAAGCTTTGCTAGTTAATTCATGCTTACGGAATTCTATCCAGGAGTTGCTTCTCGCTGGTGGAAGCCAAACACCTAGATCAGTGCATGAAGTAATTGCACATTTGGTCAGCCGTCTTTCACGTTGGGATGACAGGTGAGAGTTTGAATCTCTGTTTCCTTACCATCTTTTGCCATGGATTGTTTCATTGGTTTTGTAACAGTAGGTAGCAGAACTCTATTCCTTATTATATCTTCTTATAGTTAAATACTTGTGCCCTGCAACAAAATTCCTAAAAATTGCTGTTACATTGTTATTCCAGGTTATTCCGGAAATATGTATTTGGGGAAGCAGACGAAATTGAATTGAAATTTGTGAATAGGTAAGAGCACTGTGCAGGCATGTCTCAACTGACAGAACATTTTTTTTTAGTTGATGTTGTAAACTGCTAATGTGCTAGTGAGATGATTTTCATCACATTTTAAGTTAGCAAGCTCTATTAAATGTGTATTACATGTTCAAAAATATCATATTTACAGGAGAAATCGTGAAGATCTTAATCTTGTCAGCATCATACTAAATCAGGAAATCAGAAGGTTAGCAACGCAGGTAAGCATCCAATACTGATCCCCTTATAGTCCAATATTTGTTTCTACCAATAAATGCATATTGAAAATTTTCTCATTTCCAAATTGACTAGAGTGGTTGATGTGACTACTATTTTTTAAACAATATTAGGAAATTTGATTTGATACATTCCACTGCGCTTATGGAATTGCACATTAACACTAATCTACTACTTCCTATTAAACAAAATATAAGTCCATCTAGGGCTACCCTAAGTCAAATTTTACTAACTATGACTAGCAATATCTATAAAAATATAGGAAGTACTTTCTTATATTTTCTCAAGAATGCGCTTTGCGTGTATTTGATTAAGACATGGGCAGTGACCCAAACATGTATACTTTCTTATTTGAAAAGAGGTATACATTATGAAAGTATTTTCATAATGAATCTAGTGTCCCAAGTTTTTTCAGGACTGTATCTGGTCTACAGGGCTCTACTGATCATCCAATTTGTAGGCTAGGATCTGTAATAACAACCTAAGACAGATGTAGTCTTCTTTTCTTCCTTGCTTCATGAAATAATGTATGCTTAAACCTTCTCAATTTTAATACAAGTTCAGATCGGTGTAAGATGGATAGTCTTCTAAAATCTATATAAATTAGATATTGATAGTCAAAGTTAAAATTGTATATTTACGATTAAAGGAAGTACTAGTACATTAGTATTATTTTCTTTATTGGCAGCACGAGATGTATTTCATCATTTCATTGACCATAAAAACACTCACTCTATGACACTTTTGGAGAGGGCTTCAAAGGTTCTCATATCTATCATAACGTGGCTCAGTTGCGTCAGACTGATTGATCCCTAGTCATAGTATTGGTATCAAATCTGAAAGTCCTAATATTGAGTCAATAGCTAAGTGCTGGTTGCTCTGTTGAAATTATGCATTTCAGTACCTGTCCTGTCTCTGCCTGTACTGTAAGACCTTTTATTTTCTTTTGTGGGTGTTTCGTCACTATTAGTAATATGGATTGACTAGAAATAGATGGGATAGCAGAAAGAAATCGACTCGTCGTCAGCCGTCTAGAGGCTCTGACTGCTTTTAGGGTTTCTTCTGCTTCTTGTTTGCAAATTACAGGGTAGAGCTCATCCTTTATTTGTTACCAACCGAGCCATTGAACCTAACAAACTAGTAGCAATTACGAGATAAGGCTAACTAATGAATTACTGGCTAGCTAGCTAACAACGGATGATGCTAACAAGCTAACAAACTAATTGTAACACAAGTAAATGGCTGCCTCACCATATGCACAGCTGCTGTGTCGCTGGATTGGCACAATGCCCAGCCATAACAATCTGAATGTATAGTTCACAGATGAAGCATCCATATCCTTTTGTAGACCACGATGAAGGTCTAAGATTTTTGCGCACAGCATTTTTGCATGTTATTATTCATCTGATCATATTTGATGAGCTGGAATGTATAAGAACATAGACATCCCTGCTGTAGGTAATCAGGGTAAAATGGTCACTTCATGCAAGGGAAGAGATCTTACTCGAGCTTCTCAGACATTTGAGGGGTAATGCCACAAGAGCTATTTTAGAGAGGATAAGAAAGTGTACAAGGGAAATGTTGGAAGAGCAGGAAGCTGTGCGTGGGCGCTTGTTCACTATTCAGGATGTTATGCAGAGCACTGTTCGTGCGTGGTTACAGGTACGACTCATTTGAACGCAAGTATTGCTTTTTTGCATTTCTTGTGGCAATGTTGATTTGTAAATTTGCTGGATCACTGACTTTTGCCCTTTTGCAGGATAGAAGCCTCCGAGTCACACATAATTTGACAATTTTTGGCGGGTGTGGCTTGGTCTTGTCCATAATCACTGGCCTTTTTGGAATCAATGTCGATGGCATACCTGGAGCGCAGAATACTCCCTATGCTTTTGGTTTGTTTGCGGGACTTCTATTCTTTATTGGGATTGTCCTAATCGGTGTGGGCATGCTGTATCTTGGGTTACAAAATCCAGTTAACAGTGAGAAGATGAAGGTGAGGAAGCTGGAGCTCCAGCAGCTGGTTTCGATGTTCCAGCATGAAGCAGAGCAGCATGGCAAGGTCAGGGAAGGCCTTAGCCAGCATGGCTCCTCACCAAGTTCATCTGCGGCCTCTGATGAAGGGTACATTCTTATCTCCTGAGATGGGAAATTTATTTGCTAACGTGCAAGGTCTTGTTTGAAAGACTGGAACTGAAGAGATGTCGGGTGTATAGTTACTTACACGTGTCTAAGAATTGTAATCGGCAATTTGACATCAAAACGTTGGATATAATTGTAGCACCCGGTTGGCTTTCCTCTGTTGCTTGAGGTCGCGGCTATGGCAGTTTCTTACTGAATTTTCAGTAGGAGCAACGGAGGTAGCGTCGTTGCTTTTAAGCGTCCCCACGGGCGAGAGCATGGCGTTGAGCGCAGTGTCAGACTGCCAGTGACAGTCAAACGCTAGTTCTGTTTCTGTAGAATCTGACGGTAGTTGTCGATTGGGAAGGGCCTCGCCGCTGGGAGCTTCGGGCGGTTCTGTTGCCTGTTCGGGGCGTGGCTATCTTGCTGGACAGGAAAACGAGGAACATGGCATGATTGGTTGGTCGGAGAAATCCGGTGGTCAGGATTCAGGAAACGAAACCCCAATAAGATTGCGAGTCAGTTAGATGATTCAGTGAAGTACACTCATTGAAGCAGGAACTCTAAATCACCGCCCATCAGTTAGCAAATGTTAATTTCGTATGCTTATAATACAAGGCTCACCGAATGATGTGCCTAGCAAAAAGCTAGTGCAATTGTGCAGGTTCAGTAACAGAACCGGCTGCAAAGGTGCCAATCATTGATTCGAGTCCTTCATAAAGGATACCGAAGGTGTCAAAGCTTGTAAACCAAGCAGGCAACAATCATTTGGATCTTGTAATCATTCATGTGCAGGAACAAGAAACCAATCGATTTCCAGGTGTCAGGGCCAAACATCTGCTCCGGATTTCAGCAGTCAAGAATGCATATTCAATCGTTCAAATAATTTGTTGGTAGCCACTGACATCAATTCATATCACAACAGGGCAGTGTGATATCTTGTTTCCGAGGACAGTCATCTGCTTGCGCAGAATTCAATCGTTCAAATGATTAGTTCGGTAGCCACTGAAATCAATTCATATCACAACAGGGCAGTGTGCTATCTTGTTTCCGAGGGCAGTCATCTCATCTGCTTGTGCAGACACCTTCGATCAGGGTGAAAATTGTAAGAAAAATAAGGATTCAGATGTTAGTACTGGTACTTCACAGCAGGAATTTCATGTTTTCATATAGGGTAATAATGAGTTTCCATAAAGCCACTACACATGGGTAACGAAACCAGTAACTAGTCATATGCCTGAGGTTAGTCCCTCCTGGTAACTCAAACGATAAATAGAGATGAATAAGGTGCTTCTATGCTCCCCTAAAGGGAAAACTATACATATCCTAGGGTAAAAGAGATGAACCTTTAGGGGAGCATAGAAGCACGCCCGGAAACAGGGGTAAAGAAAAATAACAAAACAACAGAAAAAAGGAATGAGCAACTTGCTCCTAATTGGTTTTAATCAGCGTCTCCAGTATACGCAAACTGTAAACCTGATCCACTCACTCTAATAAGTTCTGAGCATTGATAAATTCAAGGTTGTTATCAGATGATTTCAGGGTCCTATTTGCTGTGCTTGTTCAGAATCGGAGGTTCAGGCATCAACACTGTTTGAAGGCTCCTCTAGAGACTGCTGAGACTCGATATCCATGCTTCCCACCTGGCTGAGCTTTCTTTGATCCTGCATTGATAAGGAAAATGAACTGATGTTAAAAGATGACCCAAAGAAGGATACAGATCTGTGCTAACAAAAAAAAAGCAAGAGTACTGAGAAAGAAAGACGTTAGGATAAGATGAGTACTTGATAATATGCATTCTGAACTGCTTCAAGCATCTGGACAACGTGACTCATCTTTGGTCTCTTGTCAGCATCAGGATCAACACACTTGAAGCCGAACCAAGATTGCCCGCTTAAGGGCACGTTTTGGTGGCTTAAACTCGAGGTTTGGATCCACTACCTCCTCTGCCCTCTTACTGGTAACCATCATTTTAAGCCACTCAATGAGATTCACCTGAAACAAACAATAGCATAGATTTTAAAAGTAAATGGAAATGCAATCACACCAATTCTCTCAAATGGGGAAAACTCGTACCTCATCTGCAGGCTTAGTGTAATCAACTGGATCCCTAGCTGTTACACATTCTAACAACACCACTCCAAAACTGTAAATATCGCTCTTTTCATTTAGCATCCCACTGTTTGCATATTCAGGTGCTACATACCTGGCAGATTAAGAACATTAGGAAACTTCTCTCCAGTTTTCCAGATGAATAGAAGAGCTAGCAATATAAAAATAAGCATCATAAAAACAGAGCTATACCCATAAGTTCCCATCACTCTTGTATTGATATGACTTTTGTCAGAATTCAGAAGTTTAGCCAACCCAAAATCAGAAACCTTGCTGTTGAATTCATCGTCAATTAAGATATTACTTGACTTGATATCTCTGTGTACAACTTTGGGATCTATGGCCTCATGAAGGTACGCGAGACTGCAAGCCATGAACACCAGCATTAGCATGTAGTAATACTCAAGAGCATATGTTAAACATAATTTTAGGAAATGGAGTGAAACATGTCCAAATTCCAAACTTACGCTTTTGCAGTGCCAAGGAGAATCTTCATACGGTTTTCCCAACTGAGGACACCTTGTTGATTCATGCCATGAAGCCATTGTTCTAAGTTGCCATTATTGACATACTCGTAGACAAGCATCCTGCAAGTAAATATTCAGAACAAGTCCATATGCAATAAAAGCTTTTGTAGAAAAACTGCTATTACTATAGTTTGAACCTTGAAATGTCTTTTTCTTTGCCCGAAATACTAATAAACATGAAACAATGAAAAGGGGGAAAAAGGGAAAGCTCAAACTAGCATTGGGTGCAAACAGGGAAAAATAACTACTTTTTATGGAATTGACCACTTACTCTGCTGTGAATCTTCAGGACATAGTGTCTACTATCTAGTACAGAACTATAGATATCATGATGAAGTTGTAGTAGACGTTGAAGCATATATGCTGGTCCTAGCAGCTTTTATGATCTTTCGTTATCAATGTAATAAAATTAGCAGAAAGAAGGAACCGAAAGGACAAAATGCTAACCTATGTATCCCTTCCACGCAGTATCCCAGAAGGCGGACCAGATTCTTATGCCGAACATGACCGATGGCTTCAACTTCGACTCTAAATTCCTTCTCTGCCTGCCCTCTGTAAACCCAGATATCAAATCTTAGCTCTAAGTTAATACAAGGTAAATTCAGCAAGACTGTACACTTACACATTATTAAGGATCTTCTTCACAGCAATCTCAGTCCCATTCACCAGACGGCCCTTGTAGACAACTCCATAGCCACCCTCCCCAAGAACATTACTCTTTGCAAACCGATTCGTTGCGCACTCTAGGTCCCTCAAGGTAAACCAGTGGCCCCATCCCAAATGTGATAACTCAGGCAGGCCAACCAGCGGTGATGCTGAATATGCATATGGTGAGCTACCTTTCCTAGCTGGACCAGAGCTGCTGTAACTGTAATCTTCAGAGTATGAACTCCCAGCCTTCTCTACGTTGTACACTGAGCTGCACTGGCTGAACGTATCGGCATCGACGGATCTGCTCTCTCCCAACTGCCCTGCGCCTTTGATCTGCGTATATTTATCCTGCACTGGCATGAAGGGCGTTTCACCAGTCATGTAGACTGCGCGCATCGACTCTGTCAACGTTGATTTCCTTAGAAACGATAGGGATCTCAGCCAGCGAAGTGTTGTCAAACCCTTTCACTGTCTTCTTTTTCCTCCGGAACGAAAGGCACAGCGCAATGACGAGCAGGATCGCCATGACTATCCCAACAGCAATGGCAATCAATTGCCATACTCTCAACTGAAACACCGGGGTCGTTCCTGACAGCGCTGCGCTGACAGAATTGTTAGGTGATGACATGTCCTTCGGCCTGTCTGCTGAACAAACTATGCGAGAGGCTCCCCGCCCCCCCCCCCCCCCCCCCCCCCTAATTCAGAATCTTGTCCTGATTTGACAAAGCAATTTACAAACTTATCCCAACCGCTTTATCTGCGCAAGAAAGTGAAAAGGTACATTAGCCAACTCAGGAACCTAAAGTTGCACATGAGCGAAACTGCAGGAGGAAAGGTCAATTTTGTCTCCAGAAGTATACATCATATGAGAGCACAGTTCCGCTTCCATGTGAGAGGGAAGCACGCAAGCAAGGGAACTAATCAAACAGCGGTATATATATTTTTTTTAGAGCACGCCGAGGCGCGTTTTTCAAACAGCGGTATATGAATATCAGACGCAACATGGCAGCATATACACAGAGAATTCGAAAGAACAAAAAATCCGGACAATGCGAAGGAGTTAGGGGTCCTGTCGACATCAGAACACACCATAAGACGACTGGGCAGAATTCTCAGGGCACCGCACCACAGGTCAAGTCGACACCTAAACGAGAAACGGAGCACAGCAAGAAGAAACTACCTTTTGGGCAGCACCTCGCATCAAACCCCACTGAACGAGAACTCCATGACGAGCTCCCCTCCGCGCCGGCCCCCTCAGTCAGAACTGTTCTTGCTTGCGCGCAGTGACGCCGGAATGCGGAGCCTGGACAAGGGCGAGTGGCTTTTGCTCCCTGGCGAAAGAGGAGAAGCCGGCAAGCCCAGCACGGCGCGCACCTGCACACATGAAGAGAGAGGGAGGGTCTGGGACTGGGAGGGGAGTAAAGGGGAAGCAAAGGGAGGAGGAGGAGAAGGGGTTGCAGTGCTTGGAATTAAAGGTGAAGTGGGGCGACGAAAAAGAGGGAGGCCATTAAGAAGAGGAGGGTGGATTAAGAAAAAAAAAATAAGAATGGGGGTGGAGGGATTGGGATTAATGGTGGGGATGGACTGCCTCTGCAATGCATGTGGCGGGTGAGCCGGGCAAGTCAAGCGTCCAGGGGGCTTTTGCGCTGCTTCGCTGGCAACCGGCGGCTGCCTCATGGAAAACAGCAGGAAGGGAATGCCACAGCTACCGCCGAGATCACACTGCGATTTACAACTAATTTAGGCGTTTAGAGCGTGGCTATTAATAGAGCCAGGTGCTTGGCTAGAAGTCAAGTCATAAGAGCCAAGTTGTACAATAATTATCTCTTATTTGGCTATTAAAACTTTATTTATTAATATATGGTATCATGTCTTATCTTCTCTTTTCTCCTCCTCCTCACATACACTCTTATTTCTTATTTGACCCCACACATGTATATGCATGCGTGTCCAGCTTGGTGCTAGAACAAGAGCCAAACTCTTTTCTCTTTTTTCTTCTCTCTCCTTCACATCAGCAGAAATGCTGACTAGTTTGGCTATAAGCTAATTACTGTATTTGCTCTTAGCTACCGGCGGCATGATAGTCATGTTTAAGACTAGCTAGTGTGTATTTTAGTGCGAGACTTTTTCGATGAAGTTTTTTTTAGACAAAAATATAGGTCGTTCTACCTAAAGATGGTATGCAACTGAAAAAAAAAATTCTCACCCACCCTAGCTACTGGCCCCTAGCTCTTCTTATCCGGCGTGCTCGTCGGCGATGAGAGTTGGGGGGCCGGCTCTCCTGTCCCTCCCCACACCCCCTCCTCTTCTTCCTCCATCGAACATTTTCTTTCTCCCCCCCCTCTCTCTCCCAGCAGTACACTTCTAACAGTTAATTAGTGTTTAGTGTCCACTAGCTAGATTTGCTTGAGATGGGAAAATCTTGTCTTGGAGTTGTCATCGTCGCCGTCGCCATGGGCTTCCTTGTCATCTTCCTCGGCTCCGACGACTACGCCTTCAAGGTCAGTGGAAATAAAATAAATTTGCTTTCTCAAGCAGCTCCATCTCCGCCCTTCTCCATCCATGGTTACTTGAGCTCCCTCGCCGCCGCCTTATGTCCGTTTATGTTCAAGGTCGATTTGATAGCTATACTGGGTGGATCTAGTTCCTGGTGCCGGCTCTCAGCTCTTTCCCTCCTTGGTTGTGTCCTCCATCTCCTCCAACTCCACCCATTGCCCCTGTGGAGCCCTGTGCCAACTGCCATCGGGCGTTTGTCAAGCATGCAGTCGTTCACCCTGCATGTCACATCCCCGGGCTCTGAGGAAGCTACTCTTCAATCCTCTGTCGACAGCTACAATATAATCTTCGGTTCGTCGGAGACAACGGCCCTTACCGGCTTTCTCAACCACTTCAAACCGTTGCATTGCGAGGTCAATCCATCCTGTGGCCATGTGCCCAAGCTGCCTTTGAAGACCGACGATGATGACTTTCTCGATGGCGGAGTTGTCATGTTTCACTTCGTTGCAGTAGGAAAGCACATGTCTTCTACCATGCTGCATGGTCGTGTGCGTGTCCTTACGACAGTCAGTGGCCTTGATGTAATTCGGTTCTCTTTGAGGATCTCGTTGTAATTTGACTGCACTATATATAATATATATATCCTTTGTAAAAAAAGTCATTTTACGTATTTCCAAAAAACACACACACATAGATTACATTCTCTAATTGGTTGCTAATAAGGTGTTCAAGCTTGATATGTGCGTAGGCAAACACATAGATTTTTCCCGGCGAACAGTCTAATAATACGTGATATCGTGAAGCCGAAGTTACTCATTCGGTGTAACAATTGGGCTCTCCTTTTTCATTCACGACCCCGGGTCGGCTCCGCCTCCGCCTCCGCACGCACGCCACCATCACCATCACCATCAATGTCGATCGACCAGCGTCATGGATCTTGATTAACCAGGCCCGTTTTCTTTCCCCAGCTACAGTGTAGAGAGGCAGAAAGGGCGGCGTTGAGGCGGACCGTGCTGCCGGCGTCGAATCCGTCGGTCCCTCTTCTCTCCATCGCCCGTCGCGTGACGGCATAGAGGAGAGCGGACCATGGATTCGGCGTCTGGCTGTAGATAGGTTAGGTAGGTTTCTATCTAGGCCTAGGGTTAGCTCGCCACGTCGCGGCGGTGGTGCTAGGGTTTGCTCGGTGGCGGTCGTCGGCGGCTGCTGGGTGACCCTTTGCTGACGAATAAAAGGCTCCTGCGCGAGCGGCGGTGGGTGCTGGTCTGGCGCAGTCGTCGAGGGCTTCTTTGTCAATGGCGGCGACGGCGGATCCGGTGCTGCCGCGGTGAGGTATGTTAGCCTACCTTTTGCCTGCGAAAGGGGCTACATCCATGTGGGTGTGTGGCTTGTCCCCAGTTGCCGGGTTCCTCGGTGGCGGCGGACCTCTTTTCCGGTCGCCGGTCTTCCGGCCGGCGACGGCGGATTTCTTCCTCTCCCGATCCATCATGGAGGTGGCCGATGCTCTTTCAACGGGTATGATTCGTCTGGAGGTCTGGGCGATGGCGTTTGCGGCGTCTCCAAAGTGTGAACCTCCCTGGCGGGCGGCGAGATGGACAAGGACCGACGCGGTGGCGGCGGCGAACAGGGGCTCCGAGAGGTGGAAGATGTGCTGGGTCCTAGACCCAGTTGTAATTTTCTTTTTCTTCGGGGTTCTGTTTGTAAAAGGATGGATGTACTCTGCTCAAGCTTAATATATCTTCCCTTTCGCAAAAAAAGAAGTTACTCATTCGGTGAAGCCGAAGTACTCTATACAGTTCAATACATCATACACTACTGCAGGCCGCGGCTTTTGTGTTTTTACACTCGGCAAAGAGCCAATTACGCTCGGTGAAGCTTTGCCGAGTGTAGCATTCGGCAAAGTCTGCCCGTTTTCAATACATCATACACGAGTGCAGAGGTCGAGGAGTCGGCGCCGTCTGCAATCCACAGCCGCCCGTGCTTCCTGCCTTGCCCTAACCTCACGATCACCTCTGTCTCAAGGGGCTCAATGCTTAGATTGTAATCTGAGCCATGGAGCGACCTAACCGTCTCCACATAGTCTCTGACTTTACCGTGGACGGTCGGGTCAGAGTAAGCCTGGGCAGGGGCATCCGGGTTGAAGGAAACACCGGATTTCACCGAGCCCATGTGGGACACGGCCTATGCCAAGAACTCCGACACCGGCACTTCCGAGTGTGCCGCCTCCTGCGAGAAAGACGACAAGATGATAAGAAATCAAGCAAAATTGAGGGTTATAATAGATAAGTGACATCACACACAAGTGCTCACTGGAATTCTGTGAGGTTACGGCTGCCTTGGTGGTGAGATGAACCGGTCTTCAGTGCCCGCTTGCTCTTGCCTTGCTCGTGCTTTTCGATGTACGCCGGGTCAAGGTACCTGTCCACGATCATCGCCCATGCCGATCTATACGACATGCACCACGAGGGCGCAACCTACACATCAAGTGAATCATCGGGTGAATCATGTCGTCGGCACCTAAATCTCAAAACGAATCAGTATTATTCGCCTACCTGAAGGTACTGCTCCTTGGTCAACGCCACCTTTCTTGAGCCGGCCTTGTCGAGGGGCTGTTTCTTGATGGACCTGTAGTAGTCAACGTGGGCCTGGAGTCGCGCCTCGTGAATCATGTCGCTGACGTACTTTTGACAGGCTCTGTGTGTCGTTTGATCCGCCATGGCCTCTCGACCTTCTTCGGCCTTGAAAAAACTCTGCATACAAACACGATGTATCCGTTCATTATTTCAATAAAAGACTTAACCAATGGAGGAGATGTATGGAGCTAAGTTGTGAGACACTAACCCAAAAGTCCACCAAGACCCGCTCCTGCTTGTTCTCCTGCACGTCATCCGTGGCTTTCGCATACCTCTTCCACGTCCAGGCCGGCTCCAGCTTGCCATCTCCCAAGTCCACAAGGCCGGGGAAGTGTTTCCTGCACAGACATCCCAGGACGGTAGTGGGGTGCGTGGGGGGTCAAGAGCACCCGATAGAACTAGCCAGCCCCTCCCCCTCTCCATCCCCGTCCCCATCCTCGTCCTAGGGCGACCCGGGCCTGCTCTCGCCGCTGCCCCTGAAGACGGCACCTCGCCTCCATCAAGACGGCATAGCCTCTGGTACACCGAGGCTACCTGCCTCGGTGAACGGTTGCCCACCATCTTTGTTCTGTCACCTGCAATTTACAAAGAAAGAACAGCAAGCGTTAGTACATACATTAGAAATAGTACAAAATGAATAAACGTAACAAAATTTAATAAAAAACATAGTATTACATGCTTTACGAATAATCTTCCAACGGGTCATAGGTCTCGTCATCACTATCAAAATTGTCTAAATGGTCAACACTATCCGAAGGTTCTGTGTCTTCTTCATTTTCTTTGCCTAAATGGAATCGCTCAAGCATTTGAATGTCCTTCGGATTAAGCACTACATCTCCAGGGTCCTCCTCATCAACCGTTTCTTTGTCTACTTCCATGGCGGTCACACCGGGTAAGACTCTCTCAAACCTCCCTTGTAGCCCATCTGCCTGATAGAACTCTCCATCATATGTGTTTGTGTCGAAGATGTAATCTTCATCGTTTGGAAGAGGTAGTTTACCGTGCGGAGATACCTGGTGCACAATAGACCAACCCTTAAGATGGTCTTTGTCCTGGCACGCGTATGGCGTATGATACACATGCACGGCCTGTTGAGCCACAATATAGACATCTTTTTCTTTATACACGGAATCATGTCTAATCTCGACTAGCCCAAGATGAGGGGTCCGTCTCGTTCGTCCAGGATCAAACCAGTGGCACTTGAATATGACAGGAGTAAGAGGTATCTGGCCCTCATATTCAAGTTCATAGATCTCCTCGATTATTCCGTAGTGCCCGTCGTAAAAACTTGGCTATTGGTGGTTTTTCGACTGGGCCGGGTGTTGACGGTAGTTATTGCTCATTTTTACCCATCAACTAAACATGAATCAAGGCCATAAAACAATCCACAACATAGTTATAGGGTTTGATTCTAACAAGTTCCACGAGTTTTGGTGTTCTCACTTGTTTTGCAGGGTATGAAGGGATATTCAATTTTTCACCAATTAAAAGTATCTAAAATGAGGAATTGGAGTTCACCATTGCATAGAGCTTATCGATATGATCGAAACGGACCTATGGTTCGCTATTTTTGGAGTTCGGAATAAAGAGATATGGATTTTACAAACACTGGAAGATTCTAGAACCTGAGCTGCGGGTTTAATTAAAGGCTGCGGCATTAATTGGCCTAAATCAGAATTTGGCCCATTAAAGCCTATGTGCACATGGTGGAAAGGCTTAGTACCATATCGCTTGCCCAAGGTGGAGGGGAGGCCAGGCGGCCCCATATAAGGAACCCAGGACACCCGAGTCAAGTGCACCATGATGGAGTTGTAGAGGCATCCCTCGAATGGATAAGCTCTCAACTCTAGAGAATTAGGGCTACACTTTCCAATGTAGTAGATTAGTTCTAGTTAAGAGTTAGGGAGAGCGGAACTGCGTTTCGGTTTTGGAGAAGTCTTCAGAGGTCTGATATATCTTTGTATCCCATCTTTGTAAGATTTATGCTTTAATATATTTATCTTCTCTATTTACTTTATGCCTTGAATTTGATTGGTTAGTATAGTTGTTATACTTTGGCATAGGATCTCCGCTCGCATCGAGTGCTCTAGTTTTCATATGGGACTAGAGTAGTAATTAATAGTGTAGGTATGGTGTCTAGACTAGAGGTTACCTGAGATTGCACTCAATCTTACGAATAGTTGTGGTAGCCCCAGGAGTTGACAGCCCTGATGGCCGACGTATTCCACCTCGTGTAGGTTGATGATTGTAGGACCGTAGTCAGAACTTCCTAGTCCCATTCTCATCCCATTCCGTGGCTAGTGTTCTGATGTCCCGAAGTGTTATTGTGTGATTGCTTTATCTACCATGAATCAGTTATTATAGAACCCCAGTAATAGAGAAGTATTTAGGAACCTTAAACTCTCCCGTTGTCCTCTCACTTTAGCTATCTACTCTTTTATCATAGAATTCTCCTGTGTGTCTATATAATTTAAGCATAACTCCGATCATTTATCGTTTACCCCTACTTTAGTCTATTAGTTATACTAGTTAGTAGATACATGATGGTGAACTATCAACTTCTTTAATCATTGTTTCCCTATGGTAAAATATAAATAACGATACCTAGAATACTCCCGGTAAAATGCTACAATGGTATTCTGTGCGCTTGTGGAATCTTTCATATTCTATTTGCACTTAATAAATACCAACACGCATTTTTAGCGCCGTTGCCGGGGAAGCAATTGGCATAAGAGTTTTATAGTGATCTTGATGTCTGCTAATTTCGTGTACTACTAGATTTAGTATGATTACCCCTGTTCTGTTGAGTTATGGAATAAGACAGGACAACAGAGGCCGTTTTGACCTTCCTGCAAGTTTCTACAAAACAAGGAGATAAATTGAAGAGTCCAGGGTGCCTGAACATTCAAGATTCATCAATAATGGAACCCTGCCATCTCACAGGTTTGCACACACATATATATTTCTTTCTAACCTTGTGTAGATAGGAGAAGGAGGTCATCGTCATAACAATTCAAATCACATCTCAGATGACGAATATAGAGGCTGTGCTACACACATGTCATGGTAAGTATGACCAAGAAGGTGAGAAAGTCTTGCTCATGGACTTTAAACTTTTGAGTAGTTATCTTTTAATTCTTGGATCTCATTGCATATTTATGTTAATCCATGCATTCACACCATTTAGTTTATATTCCCTCATATCAAATCCATAGCATGTTTAGTTCTTGCATATATCCATTACACTTGCATATTAAAAAGAATATATATATATATATATATTGTAATACCTCTGGTATTACAAAGTAATTAACCTGTCATGTCATCATGTTTAAATTTAAGCAACTGCATTTGATTGTGCTTAGGGTCACTAGAGTGCTTTGATTTCATGTATTGTGAAATTGTGGAATTAAATCTTTAATTAAAAGTCAAACATTTAATTAAATAAGAAATCAAATTAAGCCCTAAAGTTGACCTAAAACCCTAACTCAAAATCTATAATGAATCAGTTGAACAGCTTTTATTTTTGGAGATTTTGAAGTTATATTATAGAAATTCAAATTAAACTCAAATTACTATGTAGAATTTCAAATTTGACACTTCAATTTTAAAAATATTGAGAATATGATAAAAATTCCTTAATAAAAGTTGTCAATATTACTGAGTAGAACAACTTTTATGTCTACCAATTTTCATGTTGTTGAATAAATTTGAAAGTAATTTGGGAATTTCAGTTTAGAATTCAAATTGGGGTTTTACCCCTTTTTGGTATTTTTCAAATTTAGCCGAATTAGATTTTGGTGTCAAAAGCAAAAGTGTTCTACTGGAAATTTCCTACAACTTTTGTTTTTACCACTTCCTCAGATTCGAATTTGAGCAATCAGAATCAAATCAAATAGCTTTTGACCTATTGAAACTAGTACTATAGCTAAGGGGGGTCCCCCTGTTCATCTTCTCGGCCGTACGTGCGCGTGCCGCGTCCGGCGCCGAGCATCGTCTGGCCGGCGTGGGCACGCCGCGGCGCTGTTAAGCGGCCGTGGGAGGGCCCCGGGCGTCCCCGGTCTTATCCCACCCCCTTCCCTGCCCTTTAAAGGCGACGAGCTTCTTCCCCTTCCCGTTTTCTTTTCGTGCGGTCGCCGGTGAGCTCTCGTCGACCACTTTCAAATTCGTCCTCGTCAAGCCATCTCCACCCTCTCCATCTCTCAGATAGGTAGCCCAAATCTTTGCGCATCGATTGGTGCCCGTCGCGTGAGCAGAGGTACCCTGTGTGTCTCGCGGTGAGCGTCCTCGTCTTCGGGTTGCCACCGGAGCTCCGCCGCGGCCATCCTCTTCCCGTCCGGTCTACTAGAGTGAGCGTCTTTTTTCTCGGAGTAGCGTTTTAGACTCCCGTGGTGGTGTAGTTTCTGATGCGCATGATGGTTCGTGGTGTGGTGCACCAGGTTCGTCGGAACAGGTCCTCATCGTCGACTTCCGAGCAGTGTCCACCGCCGTCGTCGTCAAGCCGTCCACACCGCACCGCTTCCCCATCAACTAACTCGTCCGTTAGCTTCGTGGTGAGCTTCTGAATCTCTCCGAGGCATTTCCCGTAATCTTACCACGTCCCATTGACCGGAACGGCCTTGCCGTGCCGCCGGGATCCGCCATGGACGAGCTCCCGCTCGTCGAAGGCGATTAGAGCTAGGGCTAGGTCCTTAGGGAGTCGGCTAGGGTCTCGGGGAAGGTGTTCGGCCGATTGCGCTCGCCGTTAGGGCCGCCAGCGGCGAGCTCCGTGCCGTGCCGCGCTCACGCGCGCGCGGTAGCGTCGGCCAGAGGAGGAAGAAGGGCCTGACAGGGGTGGCCCGTCTGTCAGCGTCCCATGAGGTGAGGGAGAGGGGGCTGACGGCTGGGTCCGGTCTGTCAGTGCCCGGTGTGAGTGTGAGCGCGCACACGCGCGTGGGCTGAGTTGGGCCGGCTCGGGTTGGCTAGGCTGACTTGGGCTGTTTTCATTTTGTGAATTTCCCGAGTGATTAAAAGGACTTTTCTATTTATATTTCCAGTGAATAGTGCTGTTGTTTCACATTTTTGTGTAGATTAATTTACTGCATGAATAATTGTGAAAATATTTGTGTATGCTCTATGGAATGTGTACTATTTTATAAAAATATTAAAAATATGTTTTGAATACTTTATGTATCAACTAAAAATCAGCACATTAATTAACAAATAGAATTTTGATGATTTTTAATAAATTCCCTGTAAGTCTAAAAATCATGAAAATTTATTTAGTACTGTTTTAGGTCCAGAGCTAACTGTTGGTCAAGTTTGGCATCAAATGGAAATAGTTTAAATATTTATTAAATTATATGTTGGTAAAAGGGAATAGAAACCTTAATCATTTAGGGTTTTGGTGTGATTTTGGATTGCTTGTGATTTTAGGTCAAACACCATTATGACCTAGGCCATGATGAATTAGAGTAATCATGGTTAGTCTGTGGTAGGGTTATGATCAAGTCTGTATCATTTATTATTGAATCTGATCTGTCATTTCATGTTGCATCGTAATCATGCATTCATTATTGCACATGTGTAGTGACCGAGAATACTGAGGTGAAGCCCGAGGTGACAGTTGAGAAGCCCGTTGCTGAGCTTGTGCCAGGATTTGATATTTGCGGCACCGACCCCGACCCGACTCTTTTTGCAATCCAAGGCAAGCCCCGGTGCATTTGCCCCTCCCTTATTGTTTTAAAAAAATGTTATCACTTGAGTTAATCTATTGCATTAGGTTAATAGGAGTTGATTGATAACCAATTGATGCATTACCATCTTTGACTACTTATCAGTACCTGAAAACCTGATTATTTAAAAATATTGAAAAATGCTTAGCCATGCTTCACGGTTAGATTTGCAAAATGCTATTTTCAACTGTGATGGTACAAAGAAATTGAATCACTATATGGGACTGGTTTTCTCCTTGTTGGTTGGCAGTGTTCCTAGCTAGTTCATTGTCATCAACGGGGATGGGTTTTGCCGTTTGGTTGGCCAGCTGTTTGGGTTAGAGTCCCAACTTTCGTCGCCATCGGGAATGGGATGTGAAAACCGGGTAGTTACCAGTGTACTTGGGTTAGAGTCCCAATGCATGGTTTCTAACGGAAAAAAATATTAGGGACCGTTCGTTGTCAGGCCTGCTGTGATCAAGACTTTGCAACTAACCACATACTACGGGAAGCCTCTGACTCCGATGGCCCTACTGCTGAAACCGACAACCACGCACTGGGAGTGGAGAGATGGCGAGAGTAGCGTGTACCCTCGTGGCCGGAGTGCCTGGAGACTAGAGGAGTACTGTGCTCTCGGGTGGCGCAGGACCGGTTCCGGGGTATGAAAAGCCGTGGTAGGCGGGGTTGGCGTATGCAAACTTAAGTGCTACATACGCAGTGTGGATAGGGATCCCCAGCTGGGTAATAATCGATTCGAATCGTCGTTGCTCCTCAGTTATGGAGACTTGATCCTCACACCTACAGTGAATAGTGGTTCGAAAGTAGGATCTTTTTGAAATGAATAAAGATGTACCGAAAGAACGATGATGGATATTGGAAGGTACTTGAGATATGGAATGATTAATAATATTATGGAGATAAAATATTGAAATAGGACTAGTAATGCTTTTCCGCAAAATTCTTGAACTCTTGCTAAAGCCTTACCTTGACTCCCGTCAGCCTGCATTCCTGAGTCTAATTTTACACCTTTAGTCGGGTAAGTCTTGCGGAGTACCCCAGTACTCAGGGTTTTGTTAACCCCATTGCAGGTAGTCAGCAGGAGCCTGAAGTCTGTCTTGCTCCGTGCTGTGTCACCATCGTCTAGGAGAGCGAGGAAGAATAAGATTGAACCCGTGGGCAGGGTTCGTGTACTACTTATCTATCTTGTTGTACTATTGTTCTACCGCTACTGCTACCTCTTTAAATCATGGTCTGTAATAACTGCACCTAATTTCTATTTGAACATCGGTTTGTAATATTAAGTACTATTTAATCTTTCGCACTTTTACTCTGATGTATTTTATTATGAAATGTTGTAATCCTGTAATGGCTTCGCAATGGGATCCTGTCGGAGATAACGGGTGCTTATGTAGCCCGGCAGAGCCCGCCTAGGTCATCTGGAACACGGGCCCGGCTGTCAGATGTCATTAGTGGCGATGACAGGTGCCTGTGAGCCACGTGATTTAGTCGGTTCTGTCACATATATATACTTCACTATGATCATATTATTTTATCTCTATTTGAATAAATCCTTGTAATGCTTTCATGCTATCTTTACTTACTATAGTTTATGGCTGGAATAATTTCATACATCTCTTAAATGAAGCATGGTGCCAAGTTTAGGAGTGTTTGATCTTACTTTCAAAGGTTTTAATCTAAGTTTATTAAGTAAAAGTGTAATAATTAGAAGGTCTTCCAAGAACGACTTTGTGTCCTAAAGTAACCACTCTTGAAAAAATAATGTGAGCTTGTACCTTTTGATGTAATAGCCTTGATAATTGAACATAGAATTATAATTATAAAAATATTCCCTCGGGTATTTTTTGTCACTAACCATTCTACGCTTGAAGTAGAAGGATGACATCATTAGGTATGTCCAACCAATCATCGTGCAATATTAATCCATCCAAACTTAACTTTGCCTTGCAAAATTCAAGTTTGGGGGAATTGGCTTATTTAGAAAATCTTATGTTACTAATATTGGTTGTCTCTACTTTGTCAATCCATGTTCAAATTGTTAATCAATGATCATACTCCTCATCTCTGTTTGCATGACTCTCTATAAACTTTCATGTTACCTTTGTTCGCTATAGTATACTTAAGGTTTGGAGAAATTTCATACACCTTTTATATTAGGCATGGTGCTTAGTTTAAACTGTTTTCTGGAATCATAATTAGACAAGGTGTTTAGTTTGTTTTCTGAACCAAGAGGTGCGATGATTTTGCTTTCAAAGGCTTTTTGAATTAAGCGTGGTGTTTAGGTTAAAATGCCTTTCTAAGTCAAATTAGACGTGGTGTCTAGGTTGATTTTTGAGCCGCTCGTATGCTGTAGTAGACATTGGATATTTTGTTGGACTAACCCTTGCAGAAAAATTTCAATTTAATTTGGGTAAGTCACGAGATAAATTCAAATTAGAGATGAGACAGGACACATGCTGAATTTCAATAACTTTGCAGAGGAAGACATAGCTCATTCATTATGGATGGAAGAACTGTAAGTATTAATAGTTCATTCACTTTATCTTCTGCTGCAAGTTACTTGGACTCAAGTCATGCCGGTATAGAACATGATCTATGCTAACATAATATCAACCCTATCTTCTTAGTAGCGTAGATGGAACATGATAAAATTCTGGACAAAAAACCTATGTTCCAAAGTTGTACATCCCTTCGGGTATATGTTGTCTACTAATCTGTTGCAGGCATAATAATAAATGAAGTGACAAGGTGTCATAAGATCAAATAAACAAAAGATGGCAAAGAGGATAAGCAACAAAGGAGACAAGATGCTCATGAACAACTCAAGATGCAAGAGAAGGAAAGGACGACCAGTCATCTACCCTTCATTACTTAGTGCCATCACGCTCTAATAATGAAGGTAATATCTTAAGGTAAGTGGTCACTAATTTTCTTTTGGTCTTGGAATGCAGTTAAATAAAGACACAAATATGTTAGAGTTACATCTTTAATTGATTAACCTAATTAACTCAACATGCTTTGTCCTTTAAGATCGTTCATGACATTATTCTTTTGATCTCAATCTTAACCAAACGTGCTAAAACATTGTATTCTATCTTTGTAAGATGGTGATCATACACATGTGAAAATTTATATATTATGTAGAGATAGACAACCATTCCATTGGTTAAACAATTTAAATCTTTTTCTGCCATATGAACTTAAATGCAACATTAATGCTTAATCGTCTGATCTTACCACTCATGTCATGAGTAAAACAAATTATGCAACATCAACTTAGTCTTGTTCAATGTGCCTAAGGATAGAGAAAATAAAGAAATAGATTTAGTTCTGTTGGTGTTTTTCCACCAGCAGAGCCTATGCACTTGATCTCTACCTTTGGTTGTGCAAACAAGACAACACTTTGAGCAAAATTTGTTAATTCCCAAAATTCTACAAGTGAAAGTTCTGCCAGCTTCCACTATTAATGCTCTACTTCAACCTGCTGGCTAAGTAAAGAACAAAAGTGACATCACCATCACCAGAGATGCAACCATCAAGACCTCCATCTCTAAGATGGAGAGATACACAAGAGTGGAAGAAAAAGTCCTGTCGGTAGACTTTAAATTCCGCACCCTTACCATAAGGTAACATAGTAGTTATCTAATTAATTAGTATTCATAATTTACATTAGTAATTTTATTTTAGCATATTCATCTTTATGCATATCAAAAAAAGAGAGAAAATCTTTATTGCCTTATTTATTGCATCATAAAACATTAAAGTCACATGTGAATAAACTTATCGAATATTCGCTATGGTGACATAAAAAAATAATTAAAAAAAATGATAGTAGCATTTGTATTTACTTTCTTGCATTATGCAAATCCTAAGCCCCATGAGAATAAATATTCTCTGTGGTGGCATAAAAATATATAGCATGCATACATATTTGATTGTTGCATAAGAAAGTTAGAAAACCCTAAAAAGAGAATCCTGCTAGAATCTGTCAATTAAAATCAACTCAGAGAATAATCAATTACTTATTGGCTGACCGCTAACCCCTTATCACATTCGAGCCTCGAGTTTTGGTTTTCTTGTTGGAGTATAATTATGCAGGATAACACTATGTCTGAGGAGTGAGTCCATCAGTGGCGCCCACCAGATTGTGCTGGTAAGCCCACTCTAAAGATCATCAACACCAAATATTGCAAACATCTAGTTTGGGGGAGGAGCATCCCCTAGTTATTGTTGACGGTAATTATACCATGTTTTTACCCCATCAAAACCGTCAACAAGGCATTCTTTCTGGAAGGAAACCATCAAACACATAGTGACTTAGGTACAAATAACTTGGTTCCACATGTACTTGTTACTATTTGGTTGCAGGCACTCAGAACAGGTACTTTTCAGTGTCCGGAAGCTCTATATGAAGGTTGGGCGACCAACAAGTATGGCCAAATGACAAACCAACTTCACAATCATTAATATCATAGTTTCTGGAGACGATGTGCAAAAGATGGGCACAATGAGTGGTTTGGCGAACTACTCATGGGCAAGTTAGCACCACCATTGTGCTTAGAATTGCATGAGGAAGCCACCTACAGAAGATAGACCTTTGGTTCCACCAAAGGTGGTTCGGCCGAACCGCATATGGTGACACCAGGCCATGACATTTCAGCACATGAGTCATATCAGCATACACAAGGAAGATCAGGGCAAATGGAGCACATGCATAGTTTGGCGAACCATGCATGGGGCCCACAGGACTCTGGTGATGTGGCACGATCTGTGTGACACTCCATCCAGCTCAATTCCACCTTTGGATCAAAGTTGTGTTTTCAATCAACGGTGGAATATCAAAGCACATGGATCAAGGCGTGAACCGACAAGACCAAGGCGAAACCAGTACATAGCCACACTCTATGACCTGTGGGGACCACAGTGGTGGGCCCACCTTACCATAGGTGGTTCGGCCGAACCCACCATGGTGGGACCCAACCTGCCATTTCATCCTACCGACTTCAGCATCACTCCAGAAAACTGGGGTTGGGCCCACTGTCATTGAGTGGTTCGGCCGAACCACCCCTGGTGGGCCCAGGCCACCGCCATACTCCACCGACCTCCTGAATGCTTCCCATGTGCTGGATTCACCACTGCCGTCCATCTTGAGGCGGTATTGAGGCGGTGGATCCAAGGGTGGACATGGAGAAGCACGCGGATCGCTGACGTGGCACCACCCTTCATCCCCCCTATAAATACCCCCCATAGGCCTTCACTCTAGAGCATGATTCATAGGAGAAACCACTATGTAGTAGCTTTAGCTCTGCTATAGTGTTGTGCTAGTTAGCAGAGAGTGAGGGAAGTCTTCAGGAGAAAGCCCCGGACCTGTCAGGAGTCTTCTCCAAGGTGTACCTCAGCGGATGCGAATCTTCAAGTAAGTTTTACATCTGAGTCCTTCTAGTATTTGATATTCTGGTCCTAGTATTTTAAGTATATACTTGCTTTACTTGCACATTGCTTTACTTAGTGAAGTACTCTAGTCTCTTGCAAGGATTAGAGTAGTAAGTGTAGTGTAGACGTGGTGTCTAGGCTATATCTTATCAGTGTGGGCCGCTTGTCGCACGGATTGTTTGTGGGTGCCAGCAGGTGGTGACAGCCTTGTCTGGTCTTAGTATCCCACCACGTGTGTAAGACAAGTTATTAAAATAGCAGGGCATCAATACAATAGCATAGCCGCCTCGGGAGGAGTTATATCTCCTCCTATTTCGCCTATCGCCTCTTGTAAAGGGAGGAGGCGGTAAACTTCTTTATACTTAGAACACCGAGACTAGATATCTTTGCTACATAAGAACCTCTCTGCCTAGTTATCATAGATCCTTTGTCTCATCACTGGACAGTTTTGAACCTAGTTAGAACACTTCACATTCCCCGTGGAAAATACGATACCTGGAATACTCCCGGTGAAGGCTACATTGACTACCGTACGCTTGCGGTATATCCGTTTGCCACTTTTTGTGTCAACAGTTATCAGGTATCTATACCTAGGCGATTATCGAGTCTATTTTATATAGTCATAAAATACCAAAAATATGTGAGCACATGAAGGTTTACAATAGTATCATAGGAAAATTAAAAAAATATGTGGGCACATGAAGTTCCACACACTTTTAAGAAAAACCCAAAAATATGTGGGCACATGAAGGTCCACGTTTTTTTAGAAAGTTCCCTAAGTGGGTGAAGTAAAGGAAACTTTTAGCTGGAATCATAAAATTAATCACTTACCACGGAGTGGTATTAACCTAACCCCTCTCCATGAGATTTGGTATTCTTGTTGGGAATTGAGTTTTACAAGACAATACAAGATCAAGAGCTAGTCAACCTGGCGCCCTTACACAGCCAGTATGCCTGCTCCCAGAAGGATTGCTCAACTTGCAACATCAAAGATCACGTCAACATCCAACTTGGGGTAGGGCACCCTCCATTTAAATCCAGCTAAGTATAAATTTCACATCCCTATTATTGTACCATATTGCTTTCGCGTGAGTTAGCTAGTGAAATAAAATTTAAAAACCAAATAATAGTGTTTAGGTTAGTTAGTGTGTTTGAATAAAATAAAAAGAGAGTGCTTACAATAATTTTGCTCGGACTCAATGGAAACCATGCTCAGGAATTTGATAAGTAGCACCCCACCATGATTCCTCATTCCAACTTAGTTTTCAACCTTGAATCATCCCAAGTTTTAGATACAACTATTTTAACTTGAAGATTCGCTTTGAGCCTGAAACTTGTGGGTAGCAAATGCTTGATCTAAATCTAAATAATTGAAGGATATGATATGCAAAGTTTGAGCTGCTATTTATCTTGTTCCTAGTGATACTTGAATTCTGGAGATTTATTTTGTAAATCCTGAAAACCACATGATGAGTTCCTGTATGACAAGAGCTTTATAATCCTACCATAGCCATACATGCTAGATTAAAAAACATACACATTATATGCTACTTGCTTTGTTTTGAGTTTAGTCAAGCTTTATTGATACGTTAGGAACTTGTCATGCTTTTACAATCAAGAACACATGCACTCCACCCATAATGCACTACTCATATCTGAGTGGGCGCATCCACATTCCACATATTCCATCTAGATCCAACTGAAAATGTTCTACACCTACACTAGGAGTGAACACTAAAAATATCCCATTGGTTACCCCAGATCAGTGCTCCAAAGTTCTTGTTGCTATCTCTCAAAAGAAAAAGAAAAATGGAAGTATTATTACAGAGAAGAGGCATGTGGCTATGCAAAAGAGTGAGATGAGAGAAAACAATAGGTACAAAGATACCCGTCTGAGAGGTAAAAATGGACAAGTGTCCAAATTTATCAAACAATGGGTACTCCGATGTCCGCCTGAAAAAAAGAAGAAAAAGAAAAGAAAGATAGCCCATAGTTGTCCTGCAACACAATTCCCTAGTGATTGAAAAAGAAAAAGAGATGTCTCAAGGAGCAAATGAGTAGAATTAGGATTAGCCACCATATATATCCACGTACCACCTCACATCCACACACATGCACATCTTGATTTGATTGTATGACTTGTTCCTTTGGATCCATTGTTTGACTTTACAATATATTCATTGCAACTATGTATGAGCTGTCACCTTACCCATAAGGTCCACACATGATATTAGTTATAGGGTGAGAGAGAGAAGAGAAGGCATGCATCACTATTGCCTTGGTGAGGATCCATAAATATCACATATTGAGAGACTTGAGAGAGTCATACAAAGGAAACTCTGAGTTTTATTTTGAAAACTTGCAAAAGCTCCAGGATAAGAGTTGAACGACAGGGCTTGAGACATAGCGTTTAACTTAGACATTCTATCCTTCAATTACCCAAGACTCAAGAGAAAGCTACAAGCTCCATGGTAAAGGTAATACAGGTAAGTCTGAAGGTTAGCTTGGTCTACTCTAATCCTTAAGTACTACTTGGTTTAAAACCGAATACTTGTGAGGAATAGTTATAACTTTTGATATATGCTAAGTTTGGCTTTGCTAAGGGACTAGCAAAGGGTAAGCTTGGGGGAACTTGTTGACGGTAGTTATTGCTCATTTTTACCCATCAACTAAACATGAATCAAGGGCATAAAACAATCCACAACATAGTTATAGGGTTTGATTCTAACAAGTTCCACGAGTTTTAGTGTTCTCACTTGTTTTGCAGGGTATGAAGGGATATTCAATTTTTCACCAATTAAAAGTATCTCAAATGAGGAATTGGAGTTCACCATTGCATAGAGCTCGTCGAGAAGATCGAAACGGACCTATGGTTTGCTATTTTTGGAGTCCGAAATAAAGAGATATGGATTTTATAAACACTGGAAGATTCTAGAACCTGAGCTGCGGGATTAATTAAAGGCTGCAGGATTAATTGGGCCTAAATCAGAATTTGGCCCATTAAAGCCTATGTGCACATGGTGAAAAGGCTTAGTACCATATCGCTTGCCCAAGGTGGAGGAGAGGCCAGGCGCCCCCATATAAGGAACCCAGGACACCCGAATCAAGTGCACCATGATGGAGTTGTAGAGGCGTCCCTCGAATGGATAACCTCTCAACTCTAGAGAATTAGGGCTAGACTTTCCAATGTAGTAGATTAGTTCTAGTTGAGAGTTAGGGAGAGTGGAGCTGCGCTTCGGTTCTAGAGAAGTCTTCAGGGGTCTGCTATATCTTTATATCTCATCTTTGTAAGATTTATGCTTTAATATATTTATCTTCTCTATTTACTTTATGCCTTGAATTTGATTGGCTAGTATAGTGGTTATACTTTGGCATAGGATCTCCGCTCGCATCGAGTGCTCTAGTTTTCATATGGGATTACAGTAGTAATTAATAGTGTAGGCATGATGTCTAGACTAGAGGTTACCTGAGATTACACTCAAATCTTACGAATAGTTGTGGTAGCCCCAGGAGGTGACATCCCTGATGGCCGATGTATTCCACCTCGTGTAGGTTGATGATTGTAGGACCGTAGTCAGAACTTCCTAGTCCCATTCTCATCCCGTTCCGTGGCTAGTGTTCTGATGTCCCGAAGTGTTATTGTGTGATTGCTTTATCTACCATGAATCAGTTATTATAGAACCCCATTAATAAAGAAGTATTTAGGAACTTTGAACTCTCCCGTTGTCCTCTCATTTTAGCTATCTACTCTTTTATGATAGAATTCTCCTGTGTGTCTATATCATTTAAGCATAACTCCTATCATTTATCGTTTACCCCTACTTTAGTCTATTAGTTATACTAGTTAGTAGATACATGATGGTGAACTATCAACTTCTTTAATCATTGTTTTCCTGTGGTAAAATATAAATAACGATACCTGGAATACTCCCGGTAAAATGCTACAATGGTATTCTGTGCGCTTGCGGAATCTTTCATATTCTATTTGCACTTAATAAATACCAACATCGGGTATGCTCGTGTCTTGACGTGTGGAAGCGATATCCGTTCACGTCATAACCGGTATATGACTTGACCCTATTCTTGAAGCCATTTGCAACCTGTCTCAACTCGTCACTCATGGACACATTGGTCTACGCCTACAAGCTCAAGCATGATACATCGTTATATTATTGGAACGTACGAGCTACTAAGGAATATCGACAAACGTACGAGCCAAATTAGAAAGTACCTTTTGTTTGAACCAAGCAATGAAATCAGGCCTCCCATTTCCCGCACCCTCTGAAAGAAGGGTATCATGTTCGTGCGGGGTAGGATCCCTTGATTGATGCCACTCTTGGCAAATAAATTCCCTGTACCAAAGAGAATCAATGGGGTTCGATAAAGAATAAGGAATATCGTATTGAAACAAGTTCGTTGAGAACTTACTTAATGAATGGCGCAACCTCGACAAGGTTGGTGAACACATATAGCGTGATCCTGCGCCACTCTTCTGGATCCAATCTCTTGGGGGTCGATCCAATTGCGGTGCCTACTTGGCCTTTGAAAAGGCTGAGGGTCGATTCAACTTCACTAGCATTGTAACAAAGGAGTGGATTATGCATGCTAGGAAGGTTCGGCTTGTAGTAGGATGTTGTGAAGTTTGCAACCTCCTTCCGAATGCTTGCCTCTGCAATGGAAGCCTCAATTCTGGCTTTATTTGTACGTTTTTTGCGAATAGTCTTGAGACGTCGCTCGATTGTATAGCACCAACGGAACTGCACGGGCCCCCAACCGTGCCTCAGTCGGGAGGTGCACAATTAGATGCTGCATCGGCAAGAAGAAGCCGGGTGGAAAGATCTTCTCAAGCTCACAGATCAACTCAGGTGCCATAGTTTCCAACTCTGTAATGACAGTCGAAGATAGCTCCTTGGCACAAAGCTGGCGGAAGAAGTAGCTCAACTTTGCCAGCACTAGCCAGACATGCCCAGAGACATTGCCTCGAACCATCGACGGAAGTAACCGCTCAATCCATATGTGGAAGTCATGACTCTTCATCCCGTTGACTCGCAAAGTTTGTAAGTTCACTCCCCTGCTCAGATTCGCTGCATACCCATCAGGGTACATTAAGTTCTTGATCCATCAAAGTACTTCCCTTCTTTGATCGATTTTCAAGACATATGGGGCCTTGGGCCTTCTCCACTGCTTTCCTGTTGCAGGAGGCCGCATCTCTAGGTTTGGCCGATCGCACAACGTCGCCAGGTCCACTCTAGCCTTAGGGTTATCCTTATACTTGTCAGTGTCCATGAGCATTGCCCAAAGTGCCTCGGCGATATTCTTTTCAGTGTGCATGACATCAATGTTATGGGGCAATAGGAAGTCAACGAAATAGGGGAGCCTCATCAAGCCAGACTTATGAGTCCACATATGTTGCTCACCATATCCCATAAAACCACCATCTTGGTTGGGCATGAGAGCATCTATCTGAGCACGAACCGCGGCCCCAGTCCTCAAGTGCGGTCTAGGGTCCGTCACTCTGACACCTTTCGTAAAGTTCTTGACGTCGTCCCTGAATGGATGGTCAGGAGGGAGGAATTGGTGATGTTTGTCGAACGACAAATACTTGCCACCCTTCTTCAACCATATGAACCTCACAGCTTCCTTGCATATTGGGCATGGGAACTTCCCGTGAACACACCAGGCGCTGAATAACCCGTACGCCAGGAAGTCGTGCAGGGAGTAGTGGTACCAGACGTGCATTTTGAAGCTTGTCTTCATATCTCGGTCGTATGTCCACACCCCTTCGTCCCAAGCTTGGATTAACTCATCTATCACAGGCTCCATGAAGACACCCATATTACTCCCCGGGTGTCCAGGAATTATCAATGACAGGAACACAGTATGCCGTTGAAAGGAGACGCCGGGGGGGGAGATTGAGGAGGATGACAAACACGGGCCAACATGTGTATGGTGCAGCCATCATACCATATGGATTGAACACATCTGTTGGCAACGCGACACGTACATTACGAGCCTCCTGTGCTTTGAGAGGATGCCACGAATTGAAGTACTTCCATGCATCGGCATCGGATGGATGTACCATCATCCCAGGATTGTACCGTTTGCCGTTTTTGTGCCATGTCATCTGTTTTCACGGATTCCTCGGTCATGAATAGCCGTTGGAGCCTCGGCAAGAACGGAAGGTCTTAGGACACTCATGGGGATTGTAAGCTGCCTCTTCTGGCCATCGCCTGAGTCTACCTCCACGTACCTGGAGGATTTACACTTCGGGCAGTACTTTGCATCCTTGTGTTCTTTCCTAAATAGGACGCACCCATTCGGACAGACATGTATCTTGTCATACGGCATCTTAAGTGCACGAATGAGCTTCTCTGACTCGTACAAGTTCCTCGGCATAATGTGTGTCTTCGGTAGCATGTCACCCCACACGGCCAACATCTTGTCGAAGCCTTCTCGACTTAGGTTTAACTCGGCCTTCAACCCCATTACGTGACCAATGGCATCCAGCTGAGAAACATTAGTATGCTCGTGAAGGGGTCTCTGTGCCGAGTCCAACATTTTGTAGAAGGCATCTGCGGCAGCCTCCATCTCCGCCTTATCACGCCCTTCAGCGAACTGAGCTTGGTGAGTGTCATCCAGCATGTCTGCTACCCCGACATCATCATCAAAATCCTCGAGCCGTGGTCTCACCACCTCTTCCCTAATACGATCGGCATCACCATGATGGATCCACCAGTAATAGCCCGGAGTAAATCCAAACTTCACAATATATTTACCCATGGTTGTCCTATCTTTCCTTCTTCTGTTATCACAACCGCTGCAGGGACAAAGCACTATAGAATGGCCTCCAGCACTCTCGCCAAATGCATGCTTCAAGAATTCTTCAACCTTGACTATAAACAGCAAGTCATAATCCTTCTCGTTTCTCCGGAGCATGTACATCCACTCACGGTCCTCCATCCTTTAACAGACGTATCAGCACATATCTGTGACCATCAATTGCATCTACACAGTGTCCCTACTCTCTAATAGGTGAGGATAGGTCCTAATCCCACCCATGGATCCGTAGATGAGGTTAGTTTCCATGCTCTACTCCTATCCGAGACGGAATTTTGGCAACACCTCCCCGTTGTTCTCCCGATACACGTCCTGCAAGGGAGAGTGTGTATCCGGAGAACAACAGGAGGGTGATGCCGAAACCCCATCTCGGACCGGAGCGGACCATGGAAACTAACCCTCCTACGCATCCGCAGGCTGTCCAAAAAACGTGGACAATCCGAAACAGATACGGTTGCAGATATGTGTATCTCTTTCGGACGGGAGACGCCTAACTGGGTTTCGCGCGGGCTACAACAAACATACGGGAAGAGAGGTGATTTATACCCACGGGTGTCAGTGGAGTAAGGCTAGCGGGGCAGTGGCGAGTCGACGCAGTGGCGAGGCGACGCAGTGCAGGCAGACCCGTGACGCTGATAAAGACGATATGGGTCTGCCGGGTCACCTCCGACGGGCTCTTCTCCTGCAAAAAAAGGCAAAAATTTAGTGCTTGTTAAAAATTTCGGCAGCACCTCCCCTGCACGGGGAGGTTTTGATAACCTGCAAGAAACGAAGGCACGATGGCCAACGATCACAACGGCACGAAGGCCGGCAATCACAACGGCACGAAGGCCAACTATCACAATGGCATATACCTTAACATGCTGAGAACGGGACGGGACGTGCCGACGGAGGCACCTCCTCCCCTTCTCCTCCTTAGCCTCCTACTCCTCACATTCCTCACCTCGCCGGCCTCCTCCTCCTTCTTCTTCTCCTTCTTCCTCCTCCTTCTTTCTCCTTCCTTCTTCCTCCTCCTCCTCCTCCTCCTCCTCCTTCTTCCACCTACCTCCTCCTCCACTTAGCTCCTGACCGGTGACCGGGGAAGCCCACCGGCCTCACTGCGGGCGAGGGCGGGGCGGGCGACGGTGGCGCGCTGCAGGGGAGTGAATCGGGGCGGCGGCGGCGCGGTGCAGGGGAGGGACCGGGGGAGCAGGGAAGGGAGCAGTGGCACTCGGCAATTTTTTTTTTGATTTTTGGCCAGAATTTTTTTGTGTAGCCTTCTAACATTACGTAAGACCCTATTTTAAAATTTGGGGCAATTTTTAATTTTTTCATATATTTTATAAATTTATTTTATTTCATCAATTTTTTAGGAATATCTCCAATTTAAACTGCAGGTAGATGAAATAATGGAATTGGGTCATCTAAAAAATTATACTCATGCAGTTTAGGGTATGTTGAGGCCGTATCCAAGAGCTCACATGAAATCTCGAGCATCACGTTGACATAACATGCCGAGGTACTTGCGGAAAAAGTTATTTTAAATTATATAAAATCCAAACGAAATCCGAAAATCATGAAACTTGTCGAGGCACCGTGTTATCGTATGTGGAGGCTATGGTAAAAAATTGAGAAGATTTTGAGTAATTAGTGACAACAGGTGCCAAAAAGCGAAGCATCTCTACATGGACATCGTGTTATCGTACGTGGAGATGTCTGAGTTATTGTCATCCGACATCACTACTTGCTCGAAACTTTCTCAATTTTTTATCATACCATCCACATATGATAACACGATGCCTCGACAAGTTTCGTGATTTTCCGACTTCGTTTGGATTTTATATAATTTAAAATCACTTTTTCCGCAAGTACTTGGGCATGTTTCGTCAACGTGATGCTCGAGATTTCATGTAAGCTCCCGGTTACGGCTTCAACATACCTTAAAGTGCATGAGTATAAATTTTTGGATAATCCAATTCTATTATTTCATGTATCTACAGCTCAAATTTGAAATATTCAAAAAAAATCGATGAAACAAAATAAATTTATATAATATATGAAAAAATTCAAAATTGCCCCAAACTTTAAAATAGAGTTTGACATACTGTCACAAGGCTAAACAAAAATATTCAGGCTAAAAGTAAAAAAAAACTTGCCGAGTACCACTACAAGACACTCGGCACATATTTCTTTGTCGAGTACCTAGTTCTGGGGCACTCGGCAAAATATGTTTATAAAAAATAAAAAAAATTTGCCGAGCGCTTAGCCAACTGCACTCGGCAAAATGTTTCTTTAAAAAATATAAACAAAACTTTGCCGAGTGCCTGATTCTGGAGGCACTCGGCAAAATATGTTTTTAAAAAATAAAAAAAATTTGCCGAGCGCTTAGCCAATTGCGCCCGGCAAAATATTTCTCTAAAAAATATAAACAAAACTTTGCCGAGTGCCTAGGTTCTGGTGGCACTCGGCAAAATATGGTTTCAAAAAATAAAAAAACTTTGCCGAGCGCTTAACCAGTTGCACTCGGCAAAATATATCTTTAAAAAATATAAACAAAACTTTGCCGAGTGTCTAGCCAATTGCACCCGGCAAAATGTTTCTTTAAAAAAAATAAAAGAACTTTGCCGTGCCAAGCTAATGGCACTCGGCAAAATATATGTTTCAATAAATTAAAAAAAACTTTGTCGAGCGCTTAGCATAATGCACTCGACAAAATATTTCTTTAAAAAAAATAAAAAGTTTACTGAGCGCATGGCATATTGCACTCGGCAAAAAAAAAATCTTTAAAAAAATTTGCCGAGTGCCTAACGGCTGGCACTCAACAAATTTGACGGAAAGTTGTCACCGTTCTGGACGGATAAAATTATGTCGAGTGGAAACTTTGCCGAGTGCCGGCACTCTTTGCCGAGTTTGCCGAGTGCATTATTTTGCCGAGCGCAGTACTCGGCAAAATATGGCTTTGCCGAGTGCCCGAAATTTTGCACTCGGCAAAATCTCAGGCACTCGGCAAAGTCCAATTTTCCAGTAGTGATAAATCTTATATTCAATATATGTCTTGTTTGTTTTAGCTGTTTTTCTTTTGCTAGGTTTTTTGTAGTTTTTTTACCCTCTGTTTTTAAAGATGAAACACGTGGATTCAATCTATTTTGTTATAATAACGTGGAGCTACATAGTTAACAACGTGTATGATAAATAAATATATATATCATACCACGCGCCCGCGTCCCTTGTACCTGTGAGTGTACATGTCCTTTTTTTATTTTCTAATTGAGCGTCAGTAAATCTAATGTGCGTCTAAAATAACTACTCCTATATGTAGCCTATCACTTTAAGTTTCTAGGCTATATCTTGGATCAAAATTGAAATATTTTCTATATGATATTGGTATGGCAACGTTATGGATATTTGATGAATTGGAAAATTGGATACCTAGTGAAACACTAATTAACGTCATACACTACTGGAAACTTGAAATTCCCTGATCAACGTCAGACAAAATTAGGAATTACCCTGTCAAGCTAGCCCTGATGGCATTTTTATTTTTTCTGACGGTAAGTGCACTGTAAGAAATTTCGTGGTGATATCTTTATCTTTTATGACGATACATATATTTTTATGAAAATATTTTTATTTTTTCTGACTGTAGTGCACCGTAAGGAAATTTTAAGTTTTCAGTAGTGATATTAGGATGGTTATTGTTTCGATCACTTTACAAATCGATAAGATAAGTAAGGTAGTCTTTTCAAAGGGATGATAAAAGTTATGCCACTACTTTTACTAGACGAACAAAATAAAAGACTAGTGTTGACCTACTTTTTGAGTGAAAACTGGGCCTAAAAACACAGAACTAGATAAAGTGCATCACTCATCTCAAACCCAACATCATGTCAAGCACAACAAACAAAATAGAGCACCACCATGCCCAGATAGTAGAGCAGAACGGCATAGCGGAGTTGGAACAAAAGCCTCGAGGCGCCTGCTAGAAAAAAAACGGCGTCAAAGACGCCAACATCTCGTAAGCCCATCATGGAAGGTTTTCACTCACAAATTCTAGCGACCATAAGAAGAGGTACAAGGAGAATACCTCTAAGAAAAAGCGGTGTCCACATACATCATTGTCTCGGCTTTTGCCTTGATCTCTCACACCCACCCACCGCGACTTGCCATTGCCCACTCTAAAGAAGCATGTCTAGAGGAAAGACGCTAATGACGAAATGTGGGTGTTCTTGTCAACTCCAAATGCCATCCTATGTACCGTGACATGAGTACTGCTTATAACGTGTTTTTTCGGGCTAATCTCACGCTTTTCCTATGAATTTCTTGTATTTCATATAGGCTGTTACGAAGCAATTTTATGTGCATTTGAGCATGAACAATGTCATTTTTCTCCATTTTGTCGCAAATAGGACATTTAGACCTTGTATGGTTGCAAAACTTTTTTGAAGTATTAGACAGCCTACGACACTTACAGTATTCAATCTGTTTTCACTTTTCATCCGGAAACGGAATATGTTGCTGTTGAAGTACAACAATTACAATGGGATTCAGATTGTTCACGTTCAAGTGATCTCACGATGAAAACGGCAGCTCACCTGAGTTTATCTAAAGTCACACATGTTGTACATGGATGTGCCTTTAGAACGTTTGTTTAAAAAAACAAATGCATAAATAAAAGAAGAGTTAAGCGATTGTGACAGAAACGCCTTAATCATAGGGTCCACGTGCACCGTCATCGTCCCTAAAGACCTCTGACTAGTCTGCACGAGTTTCCCTTTTGACCTAGGTGGTCTGTCGGGTCTCCTAGTAATCCCAGATTTCCCGAGGATCTCATTGTAAGCCTTACAGTATTACACCAGTTTACACAAATAACATGAATCAGAGTAAAGAGTGCGGAAGAGTTACATAAACTTAGAGTTACAAATATAAATTACATTATTCCAATCCCGAGTTTCGTAGTGGAGTAGCAGTATACAACTATACATCCCTGCCTAAGGGTTAAATCATATACACACCTTCATCCATGCGCAATCTGTTGACCGGCACGGTCCCACGTAGAACTGTACACCTAAGTCACCTGCAACAGGGGTTAACAAACCCTGAGTACGTAGGGGTACTCCGCAAGACTTACCCGACTACTAAAGTGAAAGATTAGACTCAAGAATGCAGGTTGAGGGGGAGTCAAGGTAAGGCTCGAGCAAGAGTCAAGGTACTTTGTAGAAAAGCATTTCTTTCCTATTTCATTATTTGATCTCAATATTATTTTATTCGTATACATAATTCCAATATCAATTCTCATATATCATGTACTTTTAAATTCATATTCATTCTCAAAAACAAACACTAGTTCCGAACCACTCTTCGCTGTAAGGGTGAGGATCATGTCACCATTAACCGAGGAGCAACGTCGATTCGAATCCAGAAATACCCAGCTGGGGATCACTATCCACACTGCATATGTAGCACTTAAAGCTTGCATATGCTAACCCCGCCTACCACGGCTTTTCATACCCCGGAACCGGTCCTGCGCCACCCGAGAGCACAGTACCCCTCTTGTCTCCAGGCACGACGGCCATTGAGGGTACACGCTACTCTCGCCATCTCTCCACTCCCAGTGCGTGGTTGTCGGTTTCCAGCTGTAGAGCCACCGGAGTCAGAGGCTTTTCGTAGTATGTGGCTAGTTGCAAAGTCATGATCGCAGCAGGCCGACAACGAATGGTCCCTAAATATTTTTCCATTGGACACCATGCATTGGGACTCTAACCCAAGTACACTGGAGACCACCCGGTTGTCGCATCCCTTTTCTGATGGCGAGGATCGTTGGGACTCTAACCCAAACAGATGGTCAACCAAACGAAAAACCCATCCCCGTTGATGACAATGAACTGGCCGAAG
Source organism: Eremochloa ophiuroides (assembly GCA_038502445.1). NCBI lineage: Eukaryota > Viridiplantae > Streptophyta > Magnoliopsida > Poales > Poaceae > Eremochloa > Eremochloa ophiuroides. The sequence goes on from JAHLJS010000006.1 coordinate 59,854,140, forward strand.
AACACTGCCAACGAACGAGGACAAAACCATTCCCATAAAATGATTCATTTGTTTCATATCATCACAGTTTAAAATAGCATTTTTTGCAAATCTAATCATTAAGCAGGGCTAAACATTTTTCAAATATTTTTTAAACCAGGTTTCAGGGTGATATATCAAGGCAGGTCATGCAGCAAGATAGGTGACAATCAACTCCTATCAACCTAATGCAATAGATTAACTCAAATTATAAATATTTTATAAATCAAGGAAGGGGCTGAATGCACCGGGGCTTGCCTGTGGTGCAGGTCCGTCACTTCTTCCAGAATACCAGAGAAAATCCACTTGACTTCTCCCGATGAGTAATCCTCTCGTCGGGGATCAATCAACAATTCCTTCGAAAATCCGGTCACTACACGTAATAATAATACAATGCTTAACATGATGATATGTATGCCATGATGCGTGGAATGCACAAAATTGGGAAGTAAATAAGGTAAACTTAATTTAGAAAGTTGAATACAACTTTCCTTCACGATAAAGTTGTAAGCCAACAAAAAAATATCCTATTACTTTGTTTGATCATTTTAACAGTCATTGAAAGCAACATTAACTTACTTCAATTACTAAATATTGATTACATGAACTATTATTAATAACTCTAATTAGCAATTTAGTTATGAGCTCAAGCATAGCTTAAAGTGCCAAGGATCACTTGTAAGATGATGACCCAGGGTCAACACATAACCCAAAGGTCACACAAATTGTTGAATGGATTAGGTTTCTTATTTTACTTTAATAATAGATTAGTAGGGCATTAAATAATTATATAGTAAACTATTTCTATTTGAACCCAAACTTTTTCTACAGAGAGTACTCAGTGCCAAACAGTACCAAAATAAATTTCATGATTTTTGGAGCTACATGCAATTAATTAAAATTAGTCAAAGTTGCATTTATCAATTAATGTGATGATTTTTAGTCCGTCCAGGAATTACTCAAAACCTACAGGTTAATATTTTTGTTAAATTGTACACAGTACAGAGAGTACATGCAATTTATTTCATAATTCTAGCATAGTATATTAATTCTAACAAAAATAAGAAGCAGCAGCACTATTCATATATAAATAAAATAGAAAAAGCCTAACTAAATTCCCCGGAAAAAGATAAAGGCTATTTAGCCCAGGACGGCCCAACAGCAAACCAGGACGGCCCAATCCGGCCTGCCTCGCCCAGCGTTGGCAGCTTTGCACAAAACCCCCTGAAAGAAACTGCCCTCTACCCGCCGTCCTCAAGCCACTATTCAACTGAGTCATTGACTTCGCAGAAAACCCCCAGAAACTAATCTCCTTCTAAACCGAGGCCCTTCCCTTCTCTTCTATTGCACAGAGGTAAAATACGCCACCGGTTCGCCGCCCCTAGCTCGCCAGTCGGCGAGTCGGTAGACGCAACCGCTGGACGCTAGAGCATCACGGACCCACTAACAAACCCAACGAGCCCAAACACGACCCCGGTTAGGGCATGGGACGAGCCCAGCCGCGCCCGCGGCTTCTCGGAGGCGGCGGAGCACCGAGCTCCGGCTGAAGACAGAGCAGTAGAGTGAGAGGTTAGGCGCGGAATCGATGGCAGAAGCTCACCGCGACACAATAGGACTCGATGGTTGGGTCGGAGGAGGTGCAGAGATGCGAGCGCGACGATGGTGACGGATCCGGCGACCTAGGCTTGATGGCGAGATCCCGTTCCGGAGATCCTACGCCACCAAGAAGCACACCAACACGCTGCATAAGCATCAATGAAGACCAGGGAGCCCAAAACGCAGCCGTCAAAAAGGGAGGATCTCACCGAAAAGTTCTAGGCACGACGAGGTTGGCCGCGGCGGAGCTCCGACCGGACCTAGGGACGACGGCGTGCGTTCCGGAGCGTGCAACGCACTAAAGTGAGCACCAACAGTGGCAATCGATGCGTAAGGAAACTAGCTAGCTGGCTGGGAGATGGAGGGGATGGTGGTGGCTCGGACACGGTGAATTTCACCCGAACCAGACGAGCTCAACGGCGACCACGGTGGAGAAAAATGGAGAGGAACAGCGCACGTCAGCTTTAAAAGTGCAGGATAAGAGGGGATAAGGTCGAGCGTGTGTCCGGGGACCCCATGCGACCCACCGTGGCGGTGGCCGGGCCCCGGCCGGCCGGATGGAGGCCGGCGAGTGGCGCGGCACACGCGCGCACGCGGGCGGACATGCGGACGATGAACAGAGGGGGGTCCGGTACTGTTCCTATTAGACTAAGGTCAAATGCTACATTTGCAAATCATGGCCTATCCCTTTGGAATCTGATGATGCACCCAAAATAAAGATTATAGACAATTCTGTGTAGAACATTTTTGGTTTTTGAACTTTGTTCGAATTCGGCCTGGATTTGAAAATATTCAAAAGGGGGCAATTTCCCAATATGAAATTCAAACCAAAATTTTCAAATTACTTTCAAATTTTCTAAACAACTTGAAACATGGTAAATATAAAAGTTGTTCACCTTGTTAAGTTCTACAACTTATATTAAGGAAGTTTGATCAGATTCTTGATAGTTTTGAAATTACATTTCAAATTTAAATTTCAAAGTATTGATTTGAGGTTAATTTGAATTTCCACTGTATAACTTCAAAATCTCCAAAAGTAAAAGTTGTTCCAATTTTAAAGGGCTAAAAATTTTATTAATGGACCATCATCATATTCTTGTTAGTTTCTGAATTGGTATTTCAAATTTAAACTTTAAATCATAGATTGGGTTTTATTTGAAATTCTTCTTAACAACTTTAAAATTGTCCAAAATAGAAGTTGCTCAACTTTTAAAGATTTACAACTTTTGTTTAAAGTCCAACATATAATTCTTTTTAGTTTTTGAATTAGGGTTTTGGGTCCGAATTAGGGTTTTTAAAAAAAAATGATTTCTCTTGAATTTCTTTAACTTTATTTTAATTCCCACATACATACTCAAACATTAATATAATCAGATCACTCTAAAGTACTTGCACACAATCCTATGCTAGAGAAAAATTTATTTTTGATGAGTGCACAGTAAAAATGAGTTTATGCGGAATGATTTGTATGCAATCATGATGATATGGCATGTTTTAGTTAACGTAACACCAGAGGTGTTACAGTGATGGTCAACCTCAACCTCCTGAACTAATCAGGTACGGCGTGCCGAAGATAGAATTATTAATTATATCATATATATTTTGTGTATCCAAATGAAACAATAATATGAAAAACAAACTCGTGGCATGTACTCTGTATACCGATGAAATATATCAACCTCCTTTTCGTTTCTTTTGAAAAGAGAAAACAGACCACTGATGAGTGGTGACCATTTCTTAAAAGGCAAATTATATTAGGTTGTGCATGCGCTTTGATATGATACAAGTGTACTGATAGTTACGAGCAGTTTCCATCGAGCTGGACGACGTCTGGTGGAGTAGGGCACTGTGGACTCATAATATCTTTTGGCGCCGCTGAATACGTCCCCTTGTCACGTCGATTAGTTGCCTCGGGCCTAATAGCTCATTTGACACAGTTTAGCTTTACTGGTTAAATTGTTTTGGTTTTCAGTTTCACGACCAACCTTTTTAGGTAAACTAAATCTGTTTTGGAGACGTATTTAGCAAAACAGCTTTGCATGTAGTTTTTCTTAAAGTATGCTCTTGTAGAATCTCACATACATATGACTCACAAGTGCGTGAGGTGAAGTTAAGAAAAACTAATACTCTCTAATCCTATTCGAGAGTATGATTTAAGGAGCTTCATGGATAAAGTTGTCTTCGAAATACCTATTTGGCGAAAAACTCAAAATAGCTCAGTGAAGCCGTTGATGTAGCGGTACAAAATAGGCTTACAAGCCAACAACGGGTCTTTAAAAAATCCATTAGCTAATCATATTTAGATAGCTAATGACTCATAGCTAGTATTAGTTGTTTTTTCAGCTAATTTGACTCAACTAATAAGGTAATTGTTAATTAGATATTGGCTAGCAGTTATTAGCTAAAAACATTAGTTGGACCGTTTGAATCCAAATAAACTAATTATTGACAACTAAGGGCTTGTTTGGAACTTTTCCTGTAAGCTTTAAGGATTGTCTGGATTTTCTTATCTAAACTTTAGAGCTCTAACTTTTGAGCTAAAGTTCCAAACAAGTGCTCTAAACTTTAGCTCACTTTACATTAGAGCTTCAAAGTTCCAAAGTGAGCTAAAGTGATTTAAAGCTTTTAAACCTCTAAACTATAGAGGTGGGGATCTAAACAGGGCCTAGCTAGCTCTAAAAACTATAGAGTGCTTTAAATTACTTTTAAGGTATAAGGTTCTAATATGAGATAGACTATAGTTTAGATTTAGCTTTAAATCACCTATTTTGAACTTCAGCTCTAAAATTTAGAGGATATGATCCTCTAATAAGCCCTAACTGTTGACTCTATTTATCGATATATATTCTAGTTATACAAGTTATATTAGGGACCCATCTATGCTGCCCCCATGCATGTGCCCTCCGAAGAGCTATGAGACAGCAGTGGTTACTACCTGATGATTTTTCTTTTTTCAGTTCATTGGGAGAGACTGGCTACCTATTATGTTGGACAGGTGTACTGTTCTACAGAGGAGTTACGTTCTCTTGCTGCTATGGAGAACCTGACATGTACATAATAATCTGGAGTCAGTGGGTTTCATGTTGAGCTATTGGGAGAGCTTGACATCGGCTGCTGCTCCTGCGGTGGAGGATGAAAAAGGAAGGTGCCACTAAAGGAAACCCCAAAGCGGAATAACGGAGAAAGTACCATCATTATGCCAAAACAGAGATGGGTTCTGCCAGATGAGGGATATGTTAAAATCAATGTGGATGGTTCCTTCATCGAGTCTTCTACAGAAACTGGAGTAGGAGTGATAACCAGAGACAGTCAAGGGAAGGTAATTTCTCTACGTGTAAATGTATCGGAAGGTGTGGCAGTGCTCCAGAAGCGGAGGTCCTAACCTGTCAAAAAGCTGTACAATCGCTTTTCAGAGTGGTTCGAAGGTAATAATCGAAATGAATTATACCCTGTTTATGTTGGCGATGAGAGCGGCTAGAAGGGACAGGTCAGAAATCGGCTACGCAATTGAAGAGGCCAAACGCATCACCCGTTGCTTGGGTTGTTGGGTTATGTCCCAAGTCAAAAGAGAGGGCAATGAAGCTGCACATTGTTTAGCGAATCTTGCAAGGTATAGGAAGCAGTCAGATATTTGATGGGGTCAACACCTGTGTGTGCTAAGAGGGCCCTCATTGTTGATTGTAAAAACTATATACATAACTAATGAAAGCCTCTCTTTTTTCACAAAAAAGGGGACCCATCTATAACCAATTAATGCATGGTAATTAGTTAGGTAGTTACTTGATTGTTGATGCCAATCATCATCACCCTGCCCGCTCGCCTTCCTTCCTAGGCTCCTAGCTGATCATCATGATCGCCATAGGCACCAGCACAGCACATCACATCCCGCACCGACCACTGCACATACTCACTACCCCAGTCATTGTTTTCCTGACGGCCAAAGCCGACAGGGAAAGTATTTACATTTTTTTAAGCGCGATTAAGAGAACAAAGGGAGAGAATAGTTCATGCATGGACAGGAGATCGTGGTGGCATCACCTTTCTAGCTTGGCTAATCATCATCGCGTGGAAGTTTACCAAGAAATCCTAACTGCTGGTTCGTTCAGTAGCTAGCCAAAAGGAAAACCTATTTTAAAATATTATTAGCCCACTAATCATCATTGGCGTGGGTCATTATTCGTCCGCATGACAGCCTGATGAGACCCCCATTTGGTCTGTACGCGTCTTTTTCTAGCTGGCAGTGTAGTATACAAGGTTCAGCCTATATGTATGCATACTATAGCATATACATATATTATCGTTGTTCATTTTGAACATAATTTTGTATTGTTCTCTTTCAGCTAGCGTTTCCGCTGTGGAAAATGTGCGGCCACCTATTGCGGCCCTCTTGGTCTTGGTCACATGCATGCCCGCCCGTGTTTTTTATTAGGCGACGGCCGACACAATGCGACACGCAGACTATATACTACTGGTGGTATATCCGAGTATCCGACACAAGGATTGGCAGCTGGAGAAAAATATACAAAGTCCCTCTACGAACTAAGTATATATTCTGTAGTATATTTATGAAGTATATGAAGAGAACAGTGTTTTGCGGCATCCTAGCTAGCATGTAGTAGGTGTTGTTAGAAATAACATCAATTTAGTGGTGCATAAATTAATTCCGATAATAAAAAAAGACCAACAGCATGTATTACAGATATGTGATTACATACTAGCATTACGATCTGAGATAACATCACGCCATCTAGTGCTAGTAACAGAAAGGATGCGAGAACGAACAAGAGAGAGAACGCAGACATCCTTACAGTGGGGTTGTCGGCGCTAATAGCGCAAAGGAAGAGGAAGCAGACCGTCGATGGAGATCGGCGAGCACCGGGCATAGAGGGAACAAGACGTCCAGCGAGCAGTCGCGTGGCGCTTCCCAAAAATCTGATACGCCCCCTACCCTGTGCAGGGACACGAGAGGACGTCGGCTTCGGAGCCTGCTCTCCCGACGTCGATGGCACGTCGACGGCGGGATGGGGATGACGGCGGCAGCAGAGAACTGTGGAACGGGAAGAGATGAATTCTACCAATTAGCCGCTCAATCATAGTCATTATGATAATTAACCTGCCGTTTGTGTAATTACCATAATACGAGAATAATTGCTTGCCCAAACAGACCAACGTAATTTTCTCCATGCATGCAAAAAATTCTGAGTGGCAAAAGAAAGCTGCGCACCCGCAAGTGTTAGACCAGGAAATCGCCGGACCATTCACGCGCATGTCGTGCGTGCGCGCCCATTAGCCCGGCCCGGCCCGGTGAGGCGAGGCGAGCGAGCGCGTGTGTTTCTTCCTTTTCCCTCTCTCACATATGTTCAATTAGTTGAAGATAATCCACACTTTTAAGTTGGCTGCACTCCTTCTAGACTAGCAAGGTGAGACTAAAGTCCCCCATCATATCACATATGCATGCATGTGTGAGTGGGCTTTTGGAATTTCTATGGAGATATTTGGGCCTTAGCCCAAAACTTCTAACAATCCCCCACCATATCCCAAGGGCACGCGAGTTATACTCCCTGTACCACAGTACTGTTAATATGCCAGCTATTCAGTGGAGACCGGTTAAGGTTGAACATACACTTAGAACAACAAGATAGACCCACCCACAACTGCACAATGGACTAGGCCTTAAATTGGCAATTTGATGTGAATAGGTTTCTCTTGAAGTCTTGACTGATACTAGGCTGCCATAGCCAACCCCGCGAGTTGAGCGTATAAGTCATACTCCTATCTCACTTCATGAGCTTCTTAAAGAATTCCCAATTCTTATAAACTGCGACTAACAGTTGGGCTCATATAGGTGTGTTCTTACAGGAATACTCTGTAGGACAGTATCTCGCTATAGAGCCTCAGAACACATTAAGACAAAGTCAACCTGCCTTACAGAAATGAGAGTACTGCATCTCCAGTGGAGTGGGTTAAAATAGAATTGTACTCTCCTGTTAGCCAACAGCTTATTCTTCCCATATCCTAATTCACGAGATCTCCGATCACATAGGCTGGGTTACTACTGAGGTTAACTCACTTGGGGTCTCAATCCCATCTCCTTCGATGCATTGTCAATCATGGTACGTGATAGTCCCTTAGTAAAGGGATCTGCCAGGTTCTTAGCTATCTGGATATAATCCACAGCTATTACTCCGGAGCTCCTCAATTTTCTGACATACTTCAATCAACGCTTTACATGTTTGCTGGACTTCGCATTATCCTGACTACTCTTCACCTTTGTGATCACTGTTTGATTATCACAATTAATGAGAATAGCAGGAATTGGTTTCTCAACCACTGGTAAGTTCATCAACAATTCTTGTAACCATTCAGCTTCGGTAGAAGCTGTATCCAGAGCTGTGAGCTCTGCCTCCATTGTAGACTTTGTAAGCATTGTCTGCTTACAATACCTCCAAGAGACAGCGCCACCACCTAGAGTGAATATGTATCCACTGGTGGTCTTAAGCTCATCAACTTCTGTAATCTAATTTGAATCACTATATCCTTCGAGTACCCCTGGGTACCCAGATAGTGAATTGCATAACTCATAATACCCTTTAGATAGCGCATTACTCGGTCAATACCACGCCAATGATCATTTCCTAGATTAGAGGAAAATCTGCTCAACTTGCTTACAGCAAATGAGATATCAGGACGGATCGCGCTAGCTAGGTATATTAGAGAACCAATTATTTGGGAGTATCTCAAATGATCCTTCCCTAGCCTCTTATTCTTTCGAAGTATTAGGCTATGATCATAAGGTGTTGGGCAAGATTTGCTATCCATGTAGCCAAAACGGCTCAATACCTTTTCTACATAATGAGACTGCAAAAGAGTAATCCCATTCTCACCCTTATTAAGTTTAATATTGAGAATCACATCCGCTTCTCTCAAATATTTCATGTCAAAATTTTGGGAAAAGAATGACTTTACATCATTAATCTTATCGATACTTGTCCCAAAAATTAGTATGTCGTCAACATACAAGCACATGATTACTCCTTTGCCCCCACCATAGCGGTAGTACACGCAAGTGTCGGCTTCATTTACCGCAAACCCACTAGAGGTCAGAGTCTTATCAAACTTCTCATGCCACTGCTTGGGTGCCTGCTTTAAGCCGTACAAGGATTTGAGTAACCTGCACACCTTGCCCTCTTGTCCTTGTGCTATAAATCCATCAGGCTGATCCATATAAATTTCTCCCTCTAACTCTCCATTAAGAAAAGCCGTCTTCACGTCCATCTGATGAACGAGAAGACCATGGGAATCAACCAAGGATGATAGCACTCGGATTGTAGTTAATCTGACAACCGGTGAGTAAGTATCAAAATAATCCTCGCCTTCCTTTTGTGTATAACCTTTAGCAACAAGCCTGGCCTTGTACTTTTCAATAGTACCACCAGGCCTAAGCTTCTACTTAAATACCCATTTACAACCAATCGGCTTACAACCCGCAGGTCTATCTATTACTTCCCATATACCATTTGCAGTAACTGAGTCCATTTCACTTTGGACGGCATCCTTCCAATATTCCGTATCGGGTGATGCATATGCCTCTGCAATGGTAGTGGGAGTATCATCCACGAGATACACAGTAAAGTCTTCACCAAAAGATTTTGCAACCCTTTGTCTGTTACTCCGTCTAGGAGCTACAACACTATCATGCTCTTCGTTACCATGTGGAGTTATAATTGGTTCAACAATAGACATTGGTTCAGGAGAAAATCCATTTGACGAAACATGTCACGTTCGTGGATGATACTAGTCTATCACAGTCATTATGATAATTAACCTGCCGTTTGTGTAATTACCATAATACGAGAATAATTGCTTACCAAAACAGACCAGCGCAATTTTCTCCATGCATGCAAAAATTCTGAGTGGGCAAAAGGAAGCCGCGCACCTGTAAGGGTTGGACCGGGAAATCGCCGGACCATTCACGCGCATGTCGTGCGTGCGCGCCCATTAGCCTGGCCCGGCGAGGCGAGCGAACGCTCGCGTGTGTTTCTTCCTTTTCCCTCTCTCACATATGTTCAATTAGTTGGAGATAGCCCACACTTTTAAGTTGGCTTCACTCCTTCTGGACTAGTAAGGTGGGACTAAAGTCCCCCACCATGTCACATATGCATGTATGTGTGAGTGAGCCTTTGGGATTTCTATGGAGATATTTGGGCCTTAGCCCAAAACTTCTAACACGTGTCGGCGTCGTGCCTGGCACCTAGAATTCCATATTTTCATATGCATGCTTCCGATTGGGTTGGGTCGCTGCTATATGTTTCTTTCAGTTTATTTTTAGCCATAGAATATTTTTTCTCATAATAATTTAGCAGTAAAACACTCCGGGCAGCCTACGGTCGGGATGAATAATCCCCGGCCCCGCACAGCACGACCCTGATGAAAGTGTCGGTCGTTTTTGCTCACTGCTTCAGGGTTGACGTCGACATGGTCTCGGTGATTTTTATATATTTATACGATGGTCTAACAAGGCGAGCACGTCGTTCCAATCCCAAGCCAGCAGCCATCGTGTTTTCGGCAAAGAATTGAAAAACATTATTAGCTCGATCGATCGATCAGTTGAACTAGAACTTGATGTCGACGTTACAACATATCTGACGACAGTTAGTAGTACGACGGAGTACTAGCTTGCTAGCTTGTCTCCAGCCAGAAATTAATGAAGATGAAAAGAATTATGTTTGGGTCGTGGAATAAACTCTCCGGAAATTGAGATACATCGTGTAGTAGTATATACATTCTCCGTGTGCACGAAATTGTGCCGCCGGTCGTCGCGCGCGGGTTGGTTTAGTTTTTGCTCGATGGGTATGTAAGGTTAGCTTTGGAGTAGGTGAGTGGCAGATGAGACGGATATGTGTGCATGTGCCGGCAGAATTCTTCAGCGTCGATGTCGATCCCCGCGGATATCGCTGCGTCCTCGTCACATGCTCTCTTTCGTTAGTTAGCGTAGAATTGGTTATGTGCCAGACTGCCAGTTGAGCTAAAGAGCTTCAGGGGGTAGCCGGTAGGCAGCACACCTTTGACCTCTCTCTCTCAATAATTTTGACTAGGCGGCCCAGTTTGGATTCTAACGGAAGCCCACCATAAAAATGTGAGCCCGCTTAAGGCGCGAGCTCATACACCCATGACACGCACACACAAAAGCAGCCCAGCACGGTCACCCTGCGAGCGCGGACCTTCCCGGGATTCAACAACGATTCGGCATCACCGACTTCCGTGTGCCTACCGGCCGCGCACTTCGTTTTCGTTTGACGCCTACTATACTAGTACAACTACTACAAGACGAATCGACATTGGGGGCATTTGGCCTCGTCCTCGTGCAGTTGGCTGGCATGTCGAATGGGGAGCGGGAATTGCTGCGTGCCGCATCGTTCGTACCGCCAACGTTGTTATCTGTTTGTTCCCAAATCATGACCTCAAAGACTCGAGAAACGAGAGGACTCGCAGTGTTCTTCTGTGGATGTGGCCTGGGGGCGATTAATTCTAACTAGGCGCCTGTCGTAGCTCTTCTCCAGTCCATGGCCGCCGCGACGAGGTTCTTCGTGTTGAGGGGCGCCTGCGCCTCGCCCTCGCAGAGGCCGCCGTGGCCCGAGGGCCGGCTGCGGTGCTGGCGCCTGGCGAGCAGCGTGGCCCTACGCTGCGCGTCGGCGCAGCAATGCACCGACAAGCTGCGGTGGATCTGCATCAAGGCCGCAGCGTGAGTCAGAAACAAAAACAAAAAAACAGCATTCGTTCTGCTCCTGTTGATCTCCCGTTTCTTAATTAGCTTCCTGCTAGAGCTCTTGATGATTACCGTAAGACGACAGCTTTAATTTGTGCTGTTTTTGTTGTTCTGGCGCAGTATGCTGATGGTTGCTGCAGGAACAACCGTAGACAAATCTATCCTCGTGCCTTTCGTTGCTCTGCAAGCACCTTCTGGCTTCACCTTCTTGGTCAGGTAAGATACCAGTGTCCGCCTTGGCAAATTTAAGAACGTACATAATTTCTGACATTTACATAGCGTACATTTTTAGGGAAGATCCTGGTCGGTTGATATGGATTGCTTGTCTTGGTGTTCTTGCCAAGCTTTCTGCACATCATTACAGGTACTTCCTCCATGTTGTAAATAAAAGTCGTTTAGGACAACGACATGGTATTCAAAACATGACTTTAACTTCGTATTTCTATAAAAATACTTATTGAAAAGTGATATATGTATGATTTTATGAAAGTATATTTGAAGACAAATATATTTATATTGTTTTCATATTTTCAAACTCAATAGTTTAAAAGTTTTTCATTATTTATATTTTCAATGTTTGACCAAGACCTTTTACAAAATGACTTATATTTACAACATGGAGGGAGTATTCTCTACAAATCGGCTTTCTTTTTATCCATAAACCAGTGTTTTTATCTCACGACAAATCAACATCAATTAAAATCAGCGCTTCTTTGCAGCAAAGCGAACAAAATTGTGACCTTTTGTCATGTTTTGTCTCCATCTTCTGAGTAAATAGTTACTACTAGTATACGTGATTTCTGTTCTATGGAGAGATGAGTTTAGATGAAAACAATTCAATAGGCTATATATATTCTCCTATGGTTTTGCTGTTCACTTTCTTCAACTCCAGCATCGAGAATTTAGTAGACTATATTTTGTGAAGAAACAAATGCAAAATGACAGACGTATGTGCCTGCATCTTACTATTACAGGCGAATGGCGCCGTGCTCTATCAACCACGTTCCTTGTTGCGATCGCCATGGTCCCTTCCCAAGTTATGAACTTGAGGTAAGATTCAGTCTGCCTATCTAAGAACCAATGCGAGTTTTTCTTTTACTAATGAAAGAAGAGCTTATGATTTGTAGACCTATGGCCTCTTTAATTTTGTGCTTTATTTGGCCATCTGTTTCATTGACCTACAATTTCTGCAAGGGATAAGCTGAAGCTTATTAGTTATTACTGCAATCTTACCTTGCAAGGGATAAGCTGTAGTAAGCTTTGCAGTAGTAAGGGATAAGCTGTAGTAAGCTTGCAGTAGTAAGCTTTTCAGTATTTGGACTTCTGCAAGTAATTAATGTGTTCACATTATACCATGTGTAATCTTTGTACAGAGAGTCTCAAGGTCGTGCTATACTGTCCTTGGCAATAGCGGTTTATCTCGCGTTTCAACACTTCACCGGCGCCGGAGGCTTTAGGAAGGCCTTTCGCAGTGTGGGGGCCATATTTGCCACCTTGTGCATCGTATGCGTCACAACTATCAGCCTGATGCTAGTGTTCTGATATAGCTCAAGTTAGCCAAGTCATGCTTTTTTTGTTTTTGCTGCAACCGTAATGCTAGTGTTGTATACAGGAGCTACCTCACAATGCAGTATGCAACGATAAATGCGCAAAAAGTAACAAAACATTTTTAATTCAGAACAGAATGTTCTCAACATTTTAATGCAAGATCTTACCATTGAGGCATTAAGTAAACATGAGATCTCCTAATAAAATACAGACACTCGTAAAGAAATAGTAAACATAAGATCTTATTATTATCTGCTCTCAAGTTTTCATCCACAGTCACACTTGATTGTTGTTTTTAATCTAAAAAGACAGGAGTAATTGGGCTATGAAACACTTCTACAATTTTGATTTTGCAAGACAATGACAATTCTTTAAAGGAGATGGGTGGGTCTGGCGCCAGCCTCTGTTAAAAACGGTGGCTGGGATACCGACTCAGGGCCCGTCTCGATTAAAGTTTCAAAAATGATAAAACTCGGACATCCGTCCGTTTTCGGACATAGCGCCCGCTCACTCGACCGTGCGCATGACCGCACTCCACCCCCTCCCACACGCCTCTCTCTCTCTCTCTCTCTCATCGCCCTCCCCTCCTCACGCTCCTCCACTCTCACACTGCTTGCATGCCGCTGCCCCTCCCTCCCTCTGCGCCCTCCATGCCATGACGGCAACAGGTGAGTCGCCCCTTCCTCCCTTCCTCTGTCCCTCCATCCCTCCCGTGACCTCCATGCCACCAGAGAGGAGGCCAACGCGACGGCTTTCGGTGAGCAGCTCCCGTCCCTCCCTGTCTCTTCCCTTTCCTCGCTCTGCGACTCCATGCAACCGAAGAGGAAGGCAACAACGACGGCTTTTCTCCTACACCGGCGTCCTCCACCATATATCGGAAGCCCCAATGCTCATAGGTCCGGCGGCCATGGCGCTCTCCTACACCCGCGGCGCCTTTGTCCACCTCGGCACCTTCCTCACCCAACTCCGGCATCTCCTTTCCCCACATAAGACGTCCTCCTCCCCTACACTGGCGTCCTCCACCACTGGGAGCCTCCAAAGTCCACAAATTCAGTGGCCATAGCACTCCCGCGCTATGCTCTATCTCTCTCCCCTTATGTTGCAATTGTATGTTTCAATTGTTTTAGAAGTTTCAGAGGTATGCTACGGTTAAAACATATCGATGTTATAAAACTAGATCGGGGGATGTTCCAATTGTTTGAGAGTCATGTTGTAATAGTATACTTTGAATGTTTCATGTATTTTTATCTGTATGTTTTATCTTTATTCCTGGATATATGTTGCAATTCTGTTTATCTGGATGTTGTATATATTTCATACATATGTTGCATGCATCTTATTCGGATGTGTTTGAGATGCATTTTTCAAGTGTTTCTATAGCCATAAGACGTATTTTGTAACCACTGTATTCAGACGTTTCAAAGTAGATCTAGAGTTGTATCTCTCTTTTCCTCCCACATTCTATTGCATCTTATCTTCTCTCTAGAAGCTGGTGGTACAACTGTACAGACGTGGAATGGGTGATGGAGTCTTTGGGGCACGAGAAGAGGGAGCAGCAGGTCAGTAGCAAGGCATGGGTGAGCAGCACGGCATGGCATGAGCGAGCAGTACGCCAGCAACATGCAAATGCAATGGGTAGCAGGTGAGTTGGTACCATGCAGCTGGGGCCCACGAGCATGCCGTGCACGCGCAGCAGCAGCAGGGTGTCGGGGTTGAGAGAGAGTGGAAGCGGCAGAGGCGCAGGTGTGGGGCTCGTTCAGGTGCAGGCGTTGGAACAGTTGGCTCCATTCGGACGCCCCGGCGGAGTATAGATGTCGTGTGAGATGAGGCAGCTTGCAACAAGACCATGAGCGAAGCATGAAGCCATGAACATCACTACTCGCGACCGCACCGCAGCCACGCATAGGGTACAGGTGGCGAAGTCCCTTGCTTCGCCGGTTAAAGCTAAAATTCTAGCGGTGGAAGCAATTGTGTGGCATGTTTGGTTGGTCGGCTCCGGCCAGCAAAGGCTCGTGGGATGCAGCTTTCCAATGATTGGATGGCTGCACGCTCGTTTGCTAGGCCTACATACAACAAGCTCCGCCGAGCCAGGCCGCACAGAAACAAGAATGGATTCTGTTTCCTGCTCGAACATACGTCGGTCCGTTTCTTCCTGAGGAAACTTGTACAGGCACAAGTTAAAAATCAGGCAACCAACCAACAAATACATTTATCCAACGTGTAGCCAGGCTCACCTCGTCAGCAAACCAACCGCGCAATGCGACACTGCACGGACCGTGGCGCACCCCTGCGTTACGGCCGCTCGCTCGCGCTCAGGCCAGGTTCCAAGCCCGCGTGTGTCGCGTCGCTCTCTGTCTCTCGCTGCCGGCCGTGCCGCGTGCACATTGTTTTCGGTTGCGAGTCGGCGGTGAAAGCGATGATGCCGGCCCTACGAGGCTACGACCAGCTTAAAAAACACAACGAATTTTGCAGTGTGGACACGGTCCCCAGCCGGCTGCATCTATCTGTGCTTGGCTTCCTCTCTGATCGATGGGCGCGAACTGCTCCTTGCTGAGGGGCGATGAGAGATGCGTCATGGCTTCGCTGAGGTCGTCGTCATCCGCCCTCATACCGCCGCAGTGCTGGCGCCGGGGCGACAACACGTTCTTATGCTGCACGCCGGCGCCCCTCTCCGCCGAGACGATGCAGTTGATCTCCGTCATGGCCGCCGCGTGAGTGGGCACTTCCATTTATACCCTAATTACGTGTACACCGCTTATTACCGCTTCATGTTCTTGCTACTTTAAAGCTTCAAACCGAAAGTGTAATGTTTGGTCTCTGCAGAACATTGATGCTTGCTACAGGAACAACCATACAGAAACATTTACTTGTGCCACTCTTTGCTCTACAAGCACCTTCTAGTATCGTCTTATGGATGAGGTAAGGTGCCAGGATCTGGGAAAAAAAGGAAAACATTTTAATTTTACTACCACTTTTGGAAAAAAAAAAAGCTGAGCTGTACTTAGCTTTTGACATCACCATCCACGTTTAGGGATGATCACGGTCGGTGGACTGCTTTTCTTGGTCTTCTTCTGCGTTTGCTATACCGCATTCCAGGTAGAGTAACAAGAAAGCTCTTGTCAATTGTATCCTTTCTGCTGAATAAGTGATTTAATTGGTTCAAGCCACATGTTTCTCCTGACATTGCAATTTGCTTTTCTTCAGCTGGCCCAGCGGTATTTAGAGTTGGCTGGTCTAAATTCAGTTTTGGTTAATAACCAAAAAAATGTAGAAACCTTTTACATCTCTGCGCCAGTTCCTTTATCAGCAGTGCTGCTTGTTACAAGCGCCCCTTACCAATCTATTATGAAATTGAGGTACTAAACATTCTGTCTATTAATCTACTATAAAAGTATAGTAAGGTTTAAGGTGTTCGAAAAAACTAAAGTTATTGTCACTTCTTGTTAAAAGAAACAAAAGTTATGCATTATGTCGTCTCTTGCATCCATTGCCATCTGGCTGCTACAATTGCTTCTAATGGATAGACTATAGCCTACCAGTTCAACTGCATATTTAAATATCTACTAGTTTTTTTTTCCACTTACAGATCTTCTGTTATCTCTGAACACTGAACAGAAAGTCTCAAGGTGCAGCAATACTGTCCGCGGCAATAGCGAGTTATCTCATGTTCCAACATTTCACCAGAGTGAGAAGCTTGAGGAGGGCCTTTGACCGTGAAGTGATAATTGCCACGTCTAGCATCATCTGCATGACAGTTACCAGCCTTATGTCGGTGTTCTGATCCAATTCAAGTTCAAGGCACACTGCAGCAGCTAACATGAAAAACTCAATCTGCAGAGAACACTCGAAAATTCACACAAAAAATCGAACATTTCTTTTGTGATTAATCTACTCACTCAGGCATCTTGGCAGTGTTCGCTGAAGTTTTGGTTGAAATGCGTCGGGTTTTATCGTATTGGATTGTCTGCGGAGAAGAAAGGATTGCCTTAGCTATCACAGAATCAATTGTGTGTTCAATTTGGAATAAACATGACAAAAGTTTTAAGTGCTGCGGAATCAATTGGACCTTTCTGCAGCTTAAACTGCGCATGATACGTGTCATATATTCATCTTTCCGGGTATACAAAACAGCAGGATAGACATTCAATTATTCACAGCATGTTTGGTAGTGAGCCGAAAGGGTGGCCCGAGCTCCCCAGCAGCAACCGCTCATGTGTTGATATTACTGGTCCAGTCTTTAAATCTCCACTGCACGACCTTAAAGCAACTTGGGCAAAACCCAAGAAAAAGAACCCCCTCCATTTTTAAATAGTCCGTCTCGTTCGAGCGCTCCCTGCTAGCCCTACGCTTTGGAGAGCAATAGGGTCACCTCCCTCCCACTCCGCAACGCCTCAATACTGATGCTCTCGCATGTGGCACAACCCCACCAGTGTTGGTTCCGTGCAGACGGCACCCCATCCATGCTGTCACGAGCCCTCGTAGGCGACTCGTTCTCGCAGTCGTGACCCCCACCAGCACCTCGTCCTCATCGATGCAAGACACTGCCAGCGCCCCTAACTCGACCACACAAACCTCCGCTGGCGACCTGTCCTCGAGAATTCAAGCCCTAATCGGCACCCATCCCTAACCACGTAAGCCCTCATCAGCACCCATTCTGTCCATGCGTAGCCCGGCGACTCACCTTTAGATTCCCTAGTTCGTAGCCTAGCTCGCGCATCTCGTGCGCCAGCTCCTCTAGCTTGTGCCACGAGCTGCCGTCATCGCCTCATCCGCAAGCCCATCGCCAGCCTTTCACCGCGCCGTCGAGCACCCATGCGACCTTGTCCGCACTAGACGTCGTGTTGAGCCCACCCCAGCTCACGGGCACGGCGGCGCGGAGCTCGTCGGCATGGCCTGCATAAAGGTGGTTGCCACTTGCTAATATGATACACAGAGATATGAAGTGACGTCTACACCGACACCCTCAAGGTGTTCGATAAAATAACAATAACTATGTGAGAGATAATGGACCTATTTAGTTGGGTGTCTAACTTTCAACCAGGTTTCATGGAGCAAGCTTCTAGTTATTTGGTTGTTTGTAAATGGATGGTAGCCAGGCCCACCTAAGCCATTTGGGAGGCCTTGGCCAGGCTCTGGCAAAACGAGATTGCATTCCGGTTTCCGTGGCCAGGCTTGGGCCAGCTCGGTGAATCATCCCGTCACCCCCTCCGCTCCCCTTTGCTCGCCTCCTCCGCTCCGCTCGCCTCCTCCCGGTGAAGCGGCCGCCCAGAGCATCGCGATGAGCGCCACCGACGTCGACCATGAGTTCGTCTGCGACGCGCTCGTCGGAATGAGCGATGGGGAGGCGCCGCTGGAGCACCTCGTCCTTCTACAAAGTCTCGCCATTGCTGGCAAAGACTCGCCACCGGCGAGGGAATGCGCGGGCGCGGCCGGCGAGGTCCCGGGCGGCACCTGCTCCTGGAACTCGTCCTCCCCTGTCATCACACACCCCCGCACCGGTGCCTGCACGAGCAGCACCTGTTGCCTGTAGTGAACATTTGACGGTGGTAGTATGGATGAGATTTTTTGGGCCAAATTTGGCACTGTGGGCTAAAGTGGGCTTCATGCGTCGTACTATGGCCTTGCCCCGTGCGTGACCTCACGATCCTCGTCCAGCACACCATACCCTAGCTCTTCCTTCCCGAACCCTCGCGCCGCCGCCTATCTGATCAAGCCTGAAACACCAGCACCCATCCGCCGCCGCCGCCGCAGCCGCAGCCCAAGATGGGCTTCGACGTGGGCTTCGTCCCCTACAACCCCGACGGGTGGGGTCCACTGGAGGCCGCCGCCGCGCCGCCCTCCCTCGGCGGTGGCTCCTCGTCTGTCCCCTTCGCCCCCTTCTCCCGCTCCGACAAGCTGGGCCGCATCGCCGACTGGACCCGCAACCCGCCGGGCCCCGCGGCGCTGGCCGCCGCTCGCGACGCCGTCTTTGACTTCGCGGGCCTCGAGGACTCCATCGGGCTCGCGTCAGCGGACGACGCGTCCTTCCGCCTCGTCGACGGCAAGCCGCCGCCGCGGCACCCGCGGTTCGGGCCCCGCTGGCGCTTCCAGCAGCGGCCCCAGCTCCCGCAGCGTCGCGACGAGGAGGTCGAGGCTCGGCGTCGCGAGGCCGAGAAGGAGCGCGCCCGCCGCGACCGCCACTGGCAGCAGAACCGCCGCACGCACCACCAGTTCAACCGCGGCGGGCCCTCCTCCTCGTCCGCCAAGCCGTCCGTTGACATCCAGCCCGAGTGGTCGGTGAAGGAGCAGATTCCTTTCTCCTCCTTCTCCAAGCTATCCTTCGCCGTCGCCGACCAGCCCGAGGATCTCCTCGTCTGTGGCGCAGTCGAGTTCTACGACCGGACCTACGACCGCGTCACGCCCAGGGCGGAGCGTCGCCTCGAGCGCTTCAAATCGCGGAACTTCTTCAAGGTCACCACCACCGACGACCCCGTTATCCGCCGCCTTGCCGAGAATGACACAGCCACGGTCTTCGCCACTGACACCATCCTGGCCGCACTCATGTGTGCTCCCCGTAGCGTCCAGTCCTGGGACATCGTCATTCAGCGTGTTGGCAACAAGTTGTTCTTTGATAAGCGTGATGGTTCTCAGCTTGATCTCCTCACCGTCAACGAAACTGCCCAAGAGCCACTCCCTGAGGCCAAGGAAGACATCAACTCAGCACATTCACTGGCAGTTGAGGCCACATACGTCAATCAGAACTTCTCACAGCAGGTGCTGCTCCGCAATGGTGAGAAGGTCACTTTCGATGAGCCTAACCCATTTGCTACTGAAGGGGAGGAAGCTGCTTCCGTTGCTTATCGCTACCGCCGCTGGAAGCTTGATGACGAGACGAGCTTGGTTGCTCGCTGCGAGGTTCATGCTGTGAATATTGATCCACGCGGTGAGCGCCAGTTCCTTACACTCAATGCCCTTAATGAGTTTGATCCTAAGGTCACTGGTGTTGACTGGAGGAAGAAGCTTGAGACCCAGCGGGGAGCTGTGCTTGCCACTGAGCTCAAGAACAATGCCAACAAGCTAGCACGCTGGACTACCCAGGCACTGCTCGCTGGTGCAGACATGATGAAGTTGGGTTATGTGTCACGGCTGCACCCCCGTGATCACTACAACCATTCCATTCTCAGTGTGATTGGGTACAAGCCAAGGGATTTTGCTGCACAGATCAATCTCAACACTGCAAATATGTGGGGGATTGTGAAGTCTATTGTGGATGTCTGCATGAAGCTTGGAGAGGGAAAGTATGTGCTTGTGAAGGACCCACTGAAGCCACAGGTCCGGCTTTATGAAGTGCCAAATGATGCATTTGAGAATGACTATGTTGAGGAACCACTTCCTGAGGAGGAGCAAGTGCGTCCCTTTTCCGAGGATGTTGATGCTACTGCGCAGGAAATGGACGCTGCTGCAGAAGCTGAGGCTACTGGAACGGCTGCAGGTGCCGAGGGAGATGCTGAGAAGAGTGGTGACACTGCTGCTGTGTGAAGGCAGTGGCTACAACCTACAGAGGTCTCTTTGGACCTTGAATAAGGTTGCCTTGGCTAGCTGTCTACAGTCATGGGCTTCTTGACGGAGGCTTGATGTTTCTATTATCAAAGGTTATGCTACTGTCGTTTGGTGAACCTTGAGTTGTTTCTCTTTATTAACACATGCGTCTGTCTTGACTTAATGCAATCCCCAAATTATATTGCACCTCAAGACTCCATGTTACCATGTGGATTGTCAATTCTGTTTACTCTGATTTTAGTTTTGGTGATTGCATTTGCGTTTACTTGGCCATATGTGAATACGTACTTGTGTTTGCTAGTAGCTTTAACGTGTTTGATGAATACATGATGCTGCGTGCGTATTGTTGCTTGTGCAATCCATTGTTTTGATTCTGTCCAATATGCACGGCTTCTCGTGGGTGGCATACTGGCATAGGATGTTGATAGCTTCGTACCTCCCAGGCCCCTGGGGCACCGTCTAGGTGATTGGTTGCTGGAACCCAGTTCATTGGTCGCCTGATTCGTGTGCGCTGCTCATTAGACTTGAATAGCGTTACGTATGATGATGACCCGGATCAGGCAGCCATTTTCCCTGTATGGATTTTGGAAGAGCTGTAATCGAAGAGGTTAGAGGTGATGAGGGGTTGGGAAGGAAAATGACGAGTAGAACTCAGCCGTGATGTTCATTTTTTCTGTACTGGCGCATCTTCTATATGGTCGTCGATGTTTAATTTCTCGGTAAGGATCTCCATCGGCCGTCTGCCGGCCGGAAGCGCGTGCCGCCCGGGCGCCCGCTCCCGCGTCGTTTTTTTAATTTTTCTTTTCCATTCTTTTTTCTTTTTTTTCTTTCTTTCTTTTTTTTCTTCTATTTTTTCTTATCTTTTTTATTTTTTAATATTATATTTTCTATTCCTATGTATATATCTATGTATATATTTGTCGTAAAAGTAGATCGAAATTGTTGCATATCTTGGAATTCGGGATTGCATATCTCGTAATATTTGTCGTTTTTTTTCTTTTTCTTCTTTTTATTTTTTGTTTTTTTTCCTTTTTCTTTTTGTTGCAGTCGACCGCCCTCGGTCTCCTATGTGTCATAAACATGTGTTTCAAGTGTCGATACGTGTTAGTGGGCATGTTGTAAGTGTTTCAGATATATATTACAAATTTAGATAGGAGCGTTGCATATGTTGCAACGATTGTACACATATGTTTGAGGTGTATGTTTCAAACGTTTCATCTCAGTTTTTATTGATTCTTGAACAGTTTTATCTAGATATTGCATATATTCTCATATGTATGTTGCAAGTATTTTATCTGAACGTTGCATACGTTTGTAAATGGTTTCCAAGTGTTTTTAGGTGTTTTTTTTCAAATGTTTCATCCGCATGTTTCGAGTGTTTCAGTAGTTTCGTACATATGTTGCAATTGTTGTATCTGGAAGTTTCAAAATTAGATATAATGTATGTTTCATGTCCATCGCTTGGATTGGGAGGCTCGCCACCCGCGGTGATCGTTCTCCGCCTCAGCCGGCGCGACCTCGCATCTTTCCATCAACCGTAATCATCCCTATGCCCGCGTAGTCATCTTTACTTGCCTCCTCCTGTGCTTCATAGCGGCCATTCTCCATCCTCGGTAGTTTCGGATCTGGTACGTTCGGCGTAACCTTCAACCAGCCATCGTCTACATCCTCTGTTGCCGGATAACAGGATCGACCATTTCGCTTCTCTGCTCAGTTTTGTCTGGAAGAAGGGGTAAAATATGCATATTGCAAAAGCATATATCTAGTGTTTTATTAGTTTCAAAATTATATTGCTGGATGTTGCAAAGCTGTTATATATATTGTAAAAAAAATTATCAAAATATATCTATGTGGAATTTTGTTTTAAAGAATTAATTATAAGAAACATGATGGTGCAATTGGATTTTAATTTTGATAATTGGTTTAGAAGCTGTAACTTTTTTAATTTTAAAAATCATAACACGTAATTATTTGAGTGATATCTAACGGACAGCGCAGGCATCCGGACGTCCAGGGCGAGGCGGTACCCTTAATTTCTCTGTACCGGTGCTTTGGTTTCAAGAACTGACGCCACCGCCACCGTCAGGCGGAAGCGCCGGTGCAAGAGCTCAGCTGTGTTGTGCCCGGCTACTCTTTCTCGGTGCATTCTGATTCCATAAAGATAAAAGAACAATAGCAAATTCGCAATCCGACAGTACTTAAAATTCTGGCGTGACTTTTCTTTCTTTCTTTTTTTTAAAAAAAAATCAGAATTCACCGCCTGGTTTCCAGGACAACTCACTACTGGTTCTCGTTCTAAAGCCACCACCCCAGAAGAGCATCCGGTTACTATGTTTGAGCCGCTAGTCTTCCTGGGAGCCGGGGAGCTGATGGGGGAGTGGCGGCGCGCGGCGGCAAACCTGGTGTTCGTGCGGATGAGTCTCATCAGTGTTGATGTCTGATGGGCCGGGGAACAATAGACTGCCACGGCCCATGACTCCATGAGCCCATGATCCGTCGTCTCGTCCGTCTCTCTCAGCGTGAAAAAGAGCATCGCGAGCGCCGTCGTCGCCGCCGGTTCGCCCCTTCTGCTCCAACTCCGACAGCTTAGGGGGGTGGGGATGCGGTGCTCGGCCAAGGGGACCTAGGGCGGCCGCCCTAGCTCGTCCTAGTGATGGCTCCACCTATGACGCCATCGACGTGTGTGTATGTGCGTTCAACCCGAGTTGTTTGTGCTCGAAAAAACATATATCGTGGATGTCCAAGGAGCGAAGTTTTACTTCTTATCACATACATATGGAAAGAAAGAAAAGACGGTCTTGCATGCAAACATGGCGACTTTGCAAGACCAATGGAGCAACAAACATACGGCACGGCACGACTGCATCTGCAATTTTGTACTTATTATCCAACGAAAAACTGTTCATGTGACTAACTTATTTTGGTGCGGCTGATTTATTGTGAGAGAATATTGTTCCGTGACTAAAAGTAGCTCAAGCGAACACAGTAAATTCCAGGTGGGCGTCAGCTCGAAAGACATTTAGGGCGTGTTTGCAACCCTGGACTGTCGGAGCCTGGCCTGCCCGATCGGCCCAGGCCATGGCTGACCAGCCCCACGCGGGCCAACCCCAGGTGTTTGTGTGCATAGCTCAAATGGGCCAGGCCAGAGCGAGAACGTGTTTGCGACCCAACTTGCAGCCGGGCCGAACCATCAACTGCCACCAACTGCCAGGCCGAGATCATGTTTGTGTCATGGCCCTCGTCGGCCTGGCCCATAGGCACACACTGAAATCAAGTAGTAGATGCAATGAAGATGCAAATGACAGCAACTATTTGGAATGGAATCAATGCAAATGTGAATGAAAATAATCCAGGCCTCAGACCAAACCATGTCATACTCAATATCATTGCTGACTACACAGTTGAACCAAAGAAGTAACCGAAAAGAACAGGTTTTTTAGCAAACACATCGGAATTAGAGAACAAGTTCAGATAATAGAAATAGAGTTACACAAATGAGACAGATAAGTAGGCAGCTAACAGCACAGATCCATTTAGTCATCATCGGCCTAATGATCACATTTCTGGCACTTGGACAGCCTCCATGCAAGGAACAAAAATAACACCAACAAGACAAATATAAACAGATTCTTCCAATTACCATGGTTACCAGGAAGAGGCTCATATGGTACCAGGGAGGGTGCTTGTGCTCCACCTCCACTTGATCCCTCACCTTGTAACAGCACTGGTGGTGCTTCGACCTCAGCTACATGTGCATTGTACTCTCTAAGAGCCTCATCATAGCTGTTGTATTTTTGGTAAATAGCCCCCTCGACATTAAGAACAAGCTTAGCACATGCATGCCAGGTTTTATAAATGCCTGGTTTTTTCCCTTCGAACACCACATACCAAGGAGCCATTGTCTGAAAATAATAAGTGTGCAGAGATGTAAGAGGTCTTGACTCGTGCAAATGCCTCAGTCGACTGCTTGTTTTCTGAACAAGCAGCTGTTCTGACATCATTGGCTTGAAGAAAAATAATTGGCCTCAGCTGTTGATTGTGGTGGATTAATTTGTTTTGTGAAGTCACAGGTAGCTGCCATGAACAAGAAACAGCAAGAAGATTCAAATACCAATTCTAGCCTGCCATAAATCCTTGTTATCACTAGCACTTACTGCCATCAGCCATCATAGATGTTGTTGCTAAGTTGTGGTTGTGACCACAGGTTCCATGGCAGGCTAGGAAAACTCAATAGAAGGACAGAGGAAAAGATGTAGATTAAAAACAAAGTGCCAGCTACCTCATTCAAGCAGTTGCATCATAGGCACATGTGAAAGCAAAGTAATCATGGATGTTGTTGTAAAGTAGTGCTTGTGAACACAGGGGCACAGCCAAGCTTGTGAAAACAATAAGAACACAGCAAAAGCAGAATATAACAAGTCATAACTTAAATGTTATAACAAGTCATAACATAAGTACCCAACAGAGGCTACAATAAGTTCTTACATAAACATGTCCAGCCCAACAGACTAGGGCTCAAATGGTGTTTCTTCCCCAAAGTGCTGCCTATAGTTAGCCACCTTACAAGGCAATGAAAACCAAAAGGTCAGGATGTCAGCACATCAGCCAATGCCTGCACAAAAGTTCTACAGCAAACCAACCACAGCTGTAGTCAAAAGAGAAGAAGGTGGGTGAGGAGGGAGGAGGAACTATACTTCTCAACATTCAACCCCCTCCTGTGCATCCAGCCCCAAGGCAGGAGAACCCCAAGGCAGGAGAACTACATGTAGTAGTTCTTGGCTAGGTAGGTCCTAAGCCAAAGGCCCCTATGGGCATCAGTCATGTTCACGAAGCCCCTGCCTTGGGCCTTATTGTCCAGGAGGTAGGTGTAGGCCACAATGAGGGCCTCCTCAGTAAAGCCAGGAGCTTCCATCACTGCAAGGTATAGGTTAGCATCAACATGAGCAGGGCCAGTCTCCCTAAGAGCATTGGCAACATTGTTCACAGCATCACTCATGTTGGTCAACATTATGACCTCTTCCTCACTAAAGTTCTCTCTCTTCCTCTTGCCACCCACAGCAGTGGAAGGCACATCAGTGGCTTTGCTACCCTCACCAACATCAAAGTGGCACCTGGCAGAAGAGGGCTGGGTGACAGCAGGCACTTCCTGCTTAGGAGGGGCACTGTCAGTTTGGTTCTGCCCTAAGGCTTCACCAGACCCAAGTGCCCACTTCCCAGTAGCCTGGGAATGACTGAAGATTGCTTCCATCTCAGTGTAGAACCTAATAGGGCAGTTCAAGAACTCTGCATCTTTGGGATGGTCCTGCAGTTGGTTACACACAAGTGGGTTCATAAACAGTCAAGTATGTAAGAAGGGATATGTAGGCATAGGTTGATGCTACCTTGCAGTGACCAAGAAAGTGCTCATGGTCCAGCATGATAGCATTGGTGTCACTATCCCACAGAGCTGCACTAAGCTCTTTGAGCTTGGATACCTTTGCCCACTTGGTCCTCCACTTCCTTAGGTGATTATACACCTGAGTTGGGCTCACTATCTCCCCACAGTACTCTTTTAGGGCTTTGGCAACAGAGTTCACATCCTTGTCCTTGAAAACCTTGTCAGGTCTGCTGCCATCATTGACTAGTGCAGCCATCCTCCTAAGAACAAAGCCACTGGTGTTGTTGGTCCACCTCATGGCCCTAGGACCCCCAGCAGGAGGTGCAGCTGCAGGTGCTTCAGGATTTGCAGCAGGAAGAGCTACTGGTGGAGCACCACCAGTACCAGCAGCAGCTTCAACACCAGTAGCTGTCCCACCAGCAATGAGCTCATTCAACACATCAGTAGCTGCAACAAACCCACCCTGACCACCAGCTGAAGCCATCCTAGCACTGCTAAGTATGTTTCATTAGTGATCAACAACCAAGTGTAAGCAATAGTAAATATATGAGAAACCACCAGTAGCAGCAAATATATGAGAAGCAAACAAATATCAGGTCTCAGCCTTGTCCACCAAATTATTACATCACAATGACATAACCATGAGTTCCATAGCAGGGCACACAAACTAAAATGAATTACATGGCAATTCAAACCCTTGAGGTTCTCCTCCCTTCCCACATAGCATTGCAGATGAAATCCCTCTTTGCAACCATGTCAATGTTATCTTCTGCCAAGTGTGGGGGCAGTGGGTCATCTTCATCATCAGGTGCAGTGCCAGTGAAACCCTGCTCAACAGGGACTACTTCATCAGTGCCATACCCTAAGATCCAATTGTGCAGGATGGAACAAGCCAGAACAAGCTTGACTTGTGTTTTGTACTTGTGAAATGGCTTATTGTCCAAGATCCTAAACCTGCCCTTCAGTGCACCTATAGCCCTCTCCACAGTCACCCTGAGTGATGAGTGCCTCAAGTTATACAATTCCCTGGCATTGGTTGGCCTATTCCTGCTCCCAAACTCAGACAGATGGTACCTTACCCCCCTGTAGGGGGGTAAAAACCCAGGGCGACATGCATAACCAGCATCTACCAAGTAGTGTTTACCTACAATGTGACATCTACTGTGAGACTTGGCTAATAATCTACAAAAACAGATTGCATTGATTTATGTATGTGCAAATTACCTTGTGGGACAGTAAACCCATCATCCCTCTCAATGGCATCTGCCAGGACAGTAGCATCATGTGCAGACCCCTCCCAACCAGCTAGAACATATTGGAATTTGAGATCAAATCCCACAACCACCATCACATTCTGAGTGGGCTCCTTTTTCCTACCCCTGAAGGCCTGTTGTATCCTTCTAGGGACCCTCACCAGCATATGGGTGCCATCAATGGCACCCACACAGTCCTAACAACCCATGCTGGTAAGACAAATAACGAAGACAACCTAAACAGTGCAATGTACCCAAGGTAAACAATTACCTTTAAATATGGATTCCATCTATGGCTTTCAAGGATCTTAGGATCAGTGGCACCACTGGGTGGCTTCATCAATTCATTTCTAAGCTCATCCACTGCATACAAAACCTGGTGGAAGTGCTTGTGCACAGTTTGGATGGACCTCCTAAATGACTGGTGTACAACTCTGAACCTCTGGTTGTGGCCTACAACATGCAAGAACATGGCAACCTGCTCCTCTACTGAAACCCCATCCCTATCAGTTACAAGGTTTCTCTATCTAAATGTTTGGCATAGGCCATAAAATGGAGCTCTCTTCATCCTAATCATGGCAATGCACTCAGAATCTGTGGAGTTGTAAATTTTGTTCAAAGTTCTCATCCTGTGCTGCTCATTTTCATCTTTAAGTGCAAGGGCTAGAGGATCAGGCTCATGTGATTGTGGCTCAGGGTGTTTTCTTTTGAGCCTAGTGCTAACAAAGGAAACCATTACAACAGTTAGAACAGCTGCCTGCCTACACAGAACATCATGGCTCATTGAGGGATCCATCTACAAGCATATACACATGAAACATTATTTCAGTTCATAATACCCTGCTAGGCATCAACATGATTGTGTCACAGTGCATAAAAGTTGCACGGCTACATCCATAAAAAGATGCCTCCCAGTGCAGACGAAGGACTACATCACAGACCAATGGAAAACAAACAAACTGAACTCAAGAAAGGACGATAATAAATTGACAGCAACATGGTATTACCAGAGAAAAGCAGATCAAGAACTTCATGTACAAAAATAGCCTAACAGAGCATGATGAACAACTACTAACACTAAGGAAATATGGAAACAACCAGCACAAAATACACAGATTTAGGGGGATGGGGGAAGGGGGGAAGGGGGTCGATTTCACCTTGCGCTCGGGGTCCTAGCGACGGAGAGGAGGCAGATCTGGGAGTAGAGGAAGCAGATTGGCCGGAAGATGGAGAGGTAGAGGAAGCAGATCGGGGACGGAGACGGAGAGGATGCCGACCAACACGGAGTCCCGGGAACGGCCGGAGCAGCACCGCAGCTGACCAACCTACGCGACCACCAGCGATGGGGAAGAAGGCCACCGGAGGAGTGCGCCGCCGCCACGAACTGCTGCTCGCCGCTGTTCTCTCACGCGGTGGGTGGAAGAGGGCAGACCAGAGAGTAGAAGGGAGAAGAGGGAGCGGCAGCAGAGGCTTATAAAGGCTCAAGGATTCGCCATGGATTCGCCTTCCCGCGCGGCGAGCAAGCGCGCGAGGAAGTTTCACCTTCCCGCGCGAGCCCACGCGCCGCCCCGCGGGAGCCGCCGAAATCGCCCCGCTGCGCCGCGCCGAGGCTGGCTCCCAGGAAACGAACCCTAGCGGCGTTTCCCGGGGGCCAGGCCGAGGGGTGCCTTTTGGCTCCCCGTAGCCGGGCTCGCTCGCGGGCCAAGTGCACAAACATGCGCAGTGGGCCGCTAGGAGCGCAGCCAGGCCGCTGGGCCAAGGCCGCAAACACGCTCACAGGTGCTGCGCCGCGCCGCCGCCTGCGCCCTACGCCGCTGCGTGGCTGCGCCTGTGCGCCCTTGCGGCCCTGCCTGGCCACCTCTGCGCCACCGCCACTATGGGCTGCGGCTCCCCTCTACTGCTCAGCGCCACTCAATGCCGCTGTCGGCGCCCAGGCCCAGCCCCAGCGCCCCACTGCCCCACTGCTAGCCGCCCAGGCTTGCTGCAGTGCTGCTACCTCTGCCTATTGGACTACTAGGTATGTAGTGTTTCACTGATTTGTGAATTGTGATTCGGGGATTTTAGGAAAGGTATGTCTAGCCCATTTTAAATTCTTCAACGTATTTTTATAATTAATATCATTTTTTATTGACTTGTATATAAAAATGGAAAATTTTGTACTTCATTTGTCCATCGATTGAAACATCTATTATTTAGACTTCTTTTATTAAAAGGTAACATTTTGATTTTTATTGGTTGCTCTATAATTTTTGTCCAAAACGGTTGCTCTATAATTTTTGTCCAAAATATAAGTTGTGGTTAGCTCCGCCCTAGGTGAATTCTCCGGCTGGATTCGCCATTGATGGCGTGATCGGTCATAAGCATGGTCTGCCTAGGTCGACCTGCTGGTTTTCCAGCGGGTTACTGTCGGTTTGATTGCAGTGACGACAGGTGGTAATGGTATGGTAGCCTCAACGCATTGCCTTTTCACGATCACTTCGCTGGTGTTTCTGGCTGCTTCCGTGTATGTAACCATCATAATAATCATCTGCAGCGAATGAGAGTAGCTAGAAATCATGCAAATCATGGGTGGATATACATGAATCAAGGATGAAGAAATTGGCGGAGGTTTCGAAGCTGCAGCCTACTATAGAAGAGAAAATACCATGACACGAGATATTTCTGCAGCAGGAAGATAGATGAAGCCGTGAAGGAAATAGAGTAGGCACAACTTGTTCTGTACTGATGATGAGGAAAAAAAAAAGAGGCTAAGGCCTTGTTTAGTTCCCAACTTTCTAATTTTTTTTAAAGATTTTCTGTCATATTAATTTTGTGGCACATGCATTAACCACTAAATGTAGGTAAATAAAATTAATTAATTACACAGTTTATCTGTAAATGTCAAGGCAAATCTTTTGAATCTAGTTAGTACAAAGTTGTAAATACAAACAAAAGTGTTACAACATCGAAATCCAAAATTCTTTTCAAAAGTTTGGAAACTAAACGGACCCTAAACAACAACAAGCAGGTAGCTACTCCTACAAAATCTCTGCCAGAAAACCTGGTAGCTACTCCTACGAAATATGTGAGAAAACCTGGCCTCATTTCACTAGTAGGTAGAAATAGGCGGGCCTGCAGGAAGGAAAGTGTGGGGGCAGCGGGCAGCCCCAGAAGCAGTTCCGGCCCACACAAGCATGGCACGAAAGGGAGAAAGGCCTCCAGCAAAAATTTGAGCTGGTATCAACAAAGGAAGGCGGACAGCAGATTCCTACATCTTTGCCCTAAAAAAAAAACAAAAAAGCAAATTCCTGCATCTCGGCAACCCGCCCCTACTCCCAGTCCCAGCTGCCCAGGTCTTCGCCGTCTCGTCGGGCTCGGATCCTCCTGCCCCTCCCCTTTCCTCCCCTTCCTTTCTGTGCAAAATTGAGCACCAGCGCCGTAATTGAAGCTATTTGGCTATCTGTCTTCGGATCTGATCTGATCTAGTCCCCTTCCTTGCGTTCGAAGCAGCCGACGATGGCTCGAAGTCCCTGCGACCTCCGCCTCCTCCTCCTCGCTGCCGCTGCAGCTTTCATCTACATCCAAGTATTGGAGCATACCTGCCCATTTTCTCTCTCTCTCTCTGTCCGCTGTCCAATTGAGGTCTCGGCCGTCCGGTCTCCGGATGCTATGAGTTCATTAGCTATGCTGACAGTCTTTCCCTTCAGGTGCGCCTCTTTTCTACTCAGTCCCATTACGCGGACCGTCTTGCAGAAGCAGTAAGTAATATTGATTGTCTCTCTTTTCTTTCTATCTCTTCTTCATCTACGCATTTCCATTGGAAGCCTTCCATCTTCCATAACTCAAAATTGTTTGCACCTGTAATTTGCTCCATACAGGAACGATCTGAAAATCAATGCACCAGTCAATTAAAGTCCTTGATCGATCAAGTCAGCATGCAGCAGGAGAAGATCGTAGCATTGGAAGGTACAAACACCTTAACCTTGCACCTCCATGTGATATTTTTTGGACGTTCCAATTATAGCTGAAATCAGGCATATCTATGAGGTTGCTCGGGTGTTATGTTTGCAAGATACAATTGATTACAAAATATAGTTCCTGGCACTGTCTTGGATATTCACCACCCAAGCTTGCTACAACTTTTAGTTTTCTCTGCTGCGCTCTGTGACAAAACATACAGCATTTGCTGATGATAAATTGTTACCATGCTCATCTTCACCAATCACCTCCTGAATAATCTTGTATATATTGACACTGCTTTGATCATGGCAGTACAGATACACTTTTCCGTGCTTTACGAAAATTCCTTCTATTTCTTTTGAGGCATTGTCTGTTTTTGTGTATATGTTGACTGACAGATCTAGTGGCTATTTAACATTATAAAGTTTCTGTGATGCAACAGAGATAAATGTACGACAAGATGAAGAACGTGCACATCTGAAGATTTTGATAAAGGATCTTGAAAGTATGGAACCATCGCCGCCTTGTAGCATTTGATTGTTGATTTTGTTCGCTAGCCTT
Source organism: Eremochloa ophiuroides (assembly GCA_038502445.1). Taxonomy (NCBI): domain Eukaryota; kingdom Viridiplantae; phylum Streptophyta; class Magnoliopsida; order Poales; family Poaceae; genus Eremochloa; species Eremochloa ophiuroides. Next base: position 59,885,737 of record JAHLJS010000006.1, read on the forward strand.
GTCCTCCTTAGTTGAATTTCTTTGTCCTCCCATTGTTCGAGTTATGAACTTATGATGTATTGGTATGCAGAGTAAGCCTTTTAGGTTGCAGGTTACTGCATCATTCACCGATCAGAACCTTGCCATACTGGAGCATTATGCACATAATTGAGTCCTCCATGTATTGTGAACAACTCATAAATAGTCTGACTCATTTTTCATCTTGAAATTAGCATTCTTTTTAGGAATTCAAATATCATTTTCCATGACTTGTATGTGCGAGAATAGTTTAACCTTTGTATACCACGTGTATAAATCTTAAGTAAAGCATGTTCTCAGAAATAGAATTGCAACAAATTGACCATAGTGAAATTTGCTAAATGTTGTTGTCCAAATGTCAAATATTTAGACCTGCTTATTGGGTCTAAAAATTGTATATTTACTTAACTATACACTGTTCTTCCTTTTTTTTATATTCTACCATAGTGAAATTTGCTAAATGTTGTTGTCCAAATGTCAAATATTTAGACCTGCTTATTGGGTCTAAAAATTGTATATTTACTTAACTATACACTGTTCTTCCTTTTTTTTATATTCTACCCTTGTGTACTTTCTAACCCTTTTATGTAACATTTCTTTTGATTCAGAAAGGAGTGTGCAGAAGCTGCTAGACAAGAATGTGGTTCCTGTTGCTGCTGTTGTCATAATGGCTTGCAATCGACCAGACTATTTAGAGAGAACAGTTGAATCTATCCTGAAGTATGGTTCACATCTGAATCATTCATTTTGAAAAGGCAAAAAGATCTATTCTACTCTTGATTTCCTAAAATGTCTCCTAAATTGGTACTAGAACCCACCCAATGTTGATCCTTTGTGGTTCTATACACAGATTTAAGTTGCATTCTTCATTGCCACCCGTTAACCCTGTTTAGCTCATTGTAGCTTGTGCATAGAGCCCCTTTCTAAATCAGTGATGTATGTGTTCCAGGTATCAGAAATCAGTTTCTTCAAAGTTTCCGCTTTTTATATCTCAGGTACTGAAATATCAATTTCTTTTCTTGGATCTGTGTGGAAAGTCTTTTTTTTTTTTCATTGGTTCTTGTCACAGGATGGAGCAAATGGAGCTGTGAAAAAGAAAGCTTTGGAATATAAACAAATAACATACATGCAGGTGCAGAAATAAATGTTCTATTGGTTTTTTGAGCTCTTTTATGCTTATTTAACTGGTACTGTAGAACACAGTACATCGCGTCTTGTATTTTAAGCACAACTGGTTAGACAGTGTCACGGAGAGGTGATGATCATATTATGAGTAATAGAATCATTTTCATTTCAGCACTAGAGTCCTATTCTGTATTCCACTAATGCATTCGATATATTACCCCTTGGGCTGTTCAATACAGTTATGTTCTATAGCAGTTTACTTGTGGAATTTTACATAGCCCTGATGGATAAAATTCTTGCATTATTTTGGTTGCATTAGGGTTAACATATCAGTGACAATCTCAAATAGGCTGATGGCATTGGTTCCAGTATGACATAGAGAACAGAAACCAAAAGACCTTGTTTATCTTTGGTGTCTGTTTTCACCGGGCTAAATGAAGGTTGAAACTAACTTGCCTTGTGTGAAAATAAATGATAATTGACAGAATATTAGTATGCTCCCCCCCCCCCTTCTCTTTAGTTGAATTGGTTTCCTAACAAAGCAGTAATTAATTCATTCTAGATAAGACTTTCTTTGGTCCTTATGCTCTCTATATGTTGCAGCATGTGGATCTTGAACCTGTGCGAACTGAAAGGCCAGGAGAATTGACAGCATATTACAAAATTGCTAGTAAGTGATCCTTAACTGATGTACGTGTACTTAAGTCTTTTATGTGGTTCCTAAATCCTAACATTTGCACTTGTTCAGAACATTATAAGTGGGCCTTGGACAACCTATTCATTAAACATAACTTTGCTCGAGTAATCATTCTAGAAGGTCTGACATCTAAGATGATCCTTTCCATTCATTAGTACATATTTTTGTTTTCCAACAGGTTTTCATAATTAGTTTCTTAATAGATGACATGGAGATTGCCCCAGATTTTTTCGACTACTTCGAGGCTGCAGCTAAATTACTTGATAATGACAAGTATGTTATGTTATTATATGCTTTCTACATGGAAATCTGAGGAACTCGATATATTAATTTCCTTTTATTCTAATCATTGTGGCATGGAAGGACGATTATGGCTGTTTCTTCTTGGAACGACAATGGGCAGAAGCAGTTTGTTAGCGACCCAAGTTTGTGCTACGATACTTCTACTTTCAAATTCCCTTTCCTATTTAGAGGGAATACTACTGACTTGACTATGCTAGTGTTCTGCAGAAGCTCTTTACCGCTCAGATTTCTTTCCTGGGCTTGGATGGATGTTAACAAAGTCCACCTGGATTGAACTGTCACCAAAGTGGCCTAAAGCATATCCTTACTGCCGCGTAAATAATTTTTATTACTAGATGTTCTGTTTCTCCACTTTTTATCATCTAGTTCTCCTTGACGAGATTTTACTTATTGGGATGATTGGGTGAGGCTAAAGGAGGTACATGGAAATCGGCAATTCATACGCCCAGAAATTTGTAGAACATACAATTTTGGCAAACATGTACGTTGGCTACTCTTCCTGTTTTTTAATCAACAAAATACTATCAGTTGCTATAGCAATAGGAATAGCAGTCAGCTGTACCAGTGGGTAACAGTCAAAAGTGAATCTGCAGCAGCAAGTACCACATTTCTTTGTGCAAAAGATACCAGAGAATAACAGTTGTTGTTGGATCCATTATATTGTTACCGTCTCACAATTACATGTTGGCATTATATTTTCTTTGCAGGGATCAAGCTTGGGACAATTCTTCGAGCAATATTTGGAGCCCATTAAGTTAAATGATGTTCATGTATGCAAAACTTTCCATATTGTTCATTTTGTAATCTTGTTATGAGCTACTTGTGACTGAAATTTACTTTTTCTTATTTGTGGCTGCAGATTGATTGGAATTCTGAGGACCTGAGCTACCTTGGAGAGGTAAGAACTAGTAATTTGGATTTCCAAGGCTCCCATTGACATAAGAAGTGCCTAATCATTGTGATACTGTTACTCTTTTAGGATAAGTTTTTAACCAAATTTGGGAAGGAGGTGGCTAGTGCCACTCCTCTCCATGGATCAGATGCTGTGTTGAAAGCACACAATATGGCTGAGGATGTAAGGATCCAATACGACGATCAAGAAGATTTTGAGCGGATAGCTCGTCAATTTGGAATATTCGAAGAATGGAAGGTTAATTCTTTAACCCAAATCTAGATAATTTCCTCAGTTATGTGAAGCAACAGTTTTTCATATGTTGTAGATGTAGTTCTTTGCTCTGTTATCAATTGCTGATTTGGATTTGAAAAGTAGAAGAATGTATAATTATTATTATTTTTTTTTAAAAAAAACTCCAGGATGGCATCCCAAGAACGGCGTACAAAGGAGTAGTGGTCTTCCGGTACAACAGTAGTCAAAGGCGAATATTTCTCGTCAGCCAAGATTCTCTTCGTCAGCTGGGGATGTAGCGTGTTGAGAAGGTAAATTTTACCATGGAGGAGAGTTGAACCCTTGGAATGGCAAATATCAGGGATGCATGGGGAAGAAAATTTTGAGAAGTGATTGTGTTGACCCAAGGTACTGAGTAATACAAGCATGAGCTTGGTTTATTGGACATTTGCAAGATATAATACAGCACTATTATATTTTTCCCTGCATCCGGAAATGTTTAGTCAGCAAGGGACTATTTATCCTGGAGTGTATTTAGGGTTTACACGATGCAGTGGTATACACTGAAAAGAGAATGTAGCAGCAGCACACTAGCTGACCTGACACACTCGATCCTAAGGGTAAAAGAAAGGTGTATTTTATGACCAAGTTTTCTTATTTGGCATCTTGGAATATCAAGATGGAAGGAATCTTGGGCATTCGTTTGTTGTATTACTGTTTTGTAGGGATTTGATGTGCGATAAGATGGTTATAAGAGTATCTCCAGCAAGGGTCTCTACTTGACCCCCCTACTTCATATTTCATATTTGAGTAGTGGGGGTCAAAAATACTGCTCCAGCAGACCCTCTATTACACCCTCCAAGTTTGTTGGGTCTCTATTTTTCTCCTAAGTCTCCATATTCCTGTTGGCCCTCTACTCCTCCCCGGCGCAGCTCCTCCCTGGCGGCAGGCCATGGTGCGTGACCTCATCGGCGCATGGCCTCGCCGGCGGCGGCCTCACCTCGGCGCGGCTGCCCTGTCCCGGCTTTGCTCTATCCGTAGGTAGAAGAAGCTAATAGAGGATGACTTTTGGGGCCCATCTGTCATTCTCTGCTAGTTTGAGTTTGGATATTTTAGGTAGTATTGCTGGAGTTGGGAGCAAAATATAGGTAGTATGAAAATAGGTGGCTATCTAAAAAGACAAATAGGTAGTGTAGTATTGCTGGAGATACTCTAAAGCATCCAGTCCATTCCATCAAGTTATTGGGCTGTCTTGTTCTGAATATGCTCTGCAAACTGGAGTGGTTGATTCGGTTGTTGTGCAGGCTATTGCCCTAATATAATGTTGGATGGTTTCAATGTATACACAGTATATATGCAACGTTCTGAAATCCTTTTATGTTTTTTTAAGTTTGTGGTTTGTAGAGGATTTGTGGGAGTTTATTCCATCCAAAAGCTTGGGATTGATTTCCCTGGTTAAGACGGGATTTGAGACGATCACTTCAAAATTCAAATCTCCGTTGGTTAATTTCTGTGTCTTTTATGCCGAGTGTCCAAGCAAGGTTGTAGAGTTATTTCTGCATAGGACGATTGGCAAGATTCTCTCCATGCAATTGGAATTGAATTTTGTCGTGGACTCGTGGGGACACCAGCGCGTGAGCGATACCATGCGTCTTCGCCGGCCATATCTTACCCAAGCGCCTGGGCCTAGTGTTATAATGCCAAGCCTAAGCCCAACTGCCGGGCGTCGCGGCGGGAAAAGCAGGTCCCTTTCCCGCCATAGCGCCCCAAATCTACTTACTCCCGCCTCCCCGGCTCTCCCACACCGCGCGCCCTGTAGTCTCCGACGACGCCAGCGCACCGTCCGCAGACGCCGACCCCGGCCGGAGCCGGACGACTGGACGAGGATCCTGCTCCGCGCTCCAGACCCGCTGACCGCGCAGCCCTCGACGCCGCATGGAGATCGTGCGCTCCCACCGGCAGGTCGCCGCCGCAGCCGCCGCCGGCGGTGCGGGGGCCCTGCCGACCTACAAGGCGGCGCCGCAGCTCGAGGTGCGGCTGGAGGAGTTCGAGCTCTTCGCCATCGATCGCCTCCGAGGTGCGGCCCCCTGCCTTTTCCTAGCCCGCGTGGCTTACTTTCGTTAATTCCTCAATCTGGCTACATTGTGATGGGATGGGCAGTTCTCAAGGGGATTTCGGATGGACTCTCGCGGGGGAAGAGGCCGGAGGAGATGGAGAAACTGGTGAGCGATCCTCCACTTTGCTGTTCATTGTCTTGGGGGGAATTGTAGGAGGGAACTGTATATTTGGAGCATGTTTCTGGCGAAAATTTGGGTATTGCCAGCAGGAGTAGGCGAAGGTTTCGGTGGTTGCAGTCTTTGTGTATGTGTAGGATCGAGCTCTTTGTTTGAGTTCGATTTCGCTAGAGAACACGAGGAGTCGCTAACTTAGGCTCTTTTGGATGATAGTGTGGTACTACTGTCCGAAATTCCATTTTTTTATCATTGTCTTATTTTTGTAGCTAGAATTGTTACTTTCTCCTCAGGAAATCATATTGAATTAAGATTACATGGAAGGTTTTGGGACCCTAGTTATGGCATTGGTCTGAATTTTGTTTTCTACACCTAATAGATGGTGGCCACTGGACACCAAAGTGGAGACCATTTGCTGGTGGACACTCCATACACATTTTTATATTAGGAAATCTATGTCCACCAGCAAATGGTCTTCACTTTGAGTGTCCGGTAGATAATTTTCTCTAATATTTAAAGAGCCGAAATTTCAGCCCATTTCTTTTTGTCTGACCCTCCTTAACTACCTGTGGGGATGGTGGAAATCGGATGAAAAACTGTTAACGAAGCCAATAAAAAATTGGACACAACACGGGCTGGAAGAAAAGAAAATTGACACATGTATTAACAGACCAAACCGAAGGAAACAACGTGAAGAAAAGAAACTGATGAACCAACACGATCACCTTTTTCGGCTCGGACTTCGCTGGTCTTTGTCCAGTGTTCTTTTCTACTTAGCTTTAGTGGTTTTTTTTTCATATTTAGTAATCCGTGTCCGTTTCTACTTCGCTTCTGTCATTTTTATTTTCTTTATTATATATAAATCTGGTTCTGGTTCTCTAATTCTCGTCTTTTCCATCAGTTCCTGTCTGGATTTTTTCACTTTTCTTTCTTCCTTCAGTTACATGTGTTTCTATTTTTCATTTTTCTTCTTCGATCCTTTTTCTTCTTTCACCGGTTTTCCTTTGTTTCCTTCTTTCTGCACGTGTTACCGGTTGGTCCAGGGTTCGAGCCCCAGCCTCCCCATATTTGTGCGGGTAAGGCCTGTGCGCTAATTTCCCTTCCCCAGACCCCGCGTCAGTGCGGGAGCCTACGACACTGGGTACGCCCTTCTTTCTGCACGTGTGTTTGTGTTTTCTGTCTCTCTACGCACCAGTGTTTTTTCCATAAATAGAAGTTAATAACAAATCTGTATAACGTTATGGCCATTTGAACATTGATCTTTCTTTTCAGAAACAAAGATTTATACCACTAAAATCGTTATATAGTTTTGTTTAAAGCAAAACTTATTCTTTTACAATCTGGATCACAGATGTCCAACTAATTAAAATGTAAATTGAAATCTTGAGCACTTTGTTATCTAATTCAACCCAAACAAATGTATCTCTATTTTTCTTGTGCCCTGTTCTGTCATTTTTCGTTCTGTTTTTTCAAGTCAGATCCGTTTCTGTATCTTGGGTTTGTTTTTCCCGAGTTTGTTCCTTGTTCGCTCTGGTTTTTTTACTGCTTCCTTCTTCTGCCTGTTCAGTTTCTTCCACCTGTTCATTCACTCTGGTGGTTTTTTATTTTTTTCTGATAAACGTGAAAAAATAACAAATAGCTTCCCATTCCAAATTATAAGATGTTTTGGCAGATACTAGATTTCGTAGCGCTTAGAACTAAACTATGTCTACAGAAAGCAATGTATCTAAGAAAAAGCTAAAACATTTTATAATTTAGAACGGAGGGATTACAATATTATTGGCCCTGTTCTGTCATATAAAAAGGTTGAACATATATAGATGTACCATTCCTGTCATCAAAGTTCGAAGCACATAAACATTTGATAGTTTTTTTTTTTCTTCTGTTGCAACGCATTGGCATATTTGCTAGTAAACAGAAATGCCTTACTCTGTTCTGCACTTCAGGTCAGTGAATTGTGGAAGAACCACATGAGGCATCATGATCCAGCAGAGACTTTGAACAAGGATATAATATCGCACTTTGTGCTCCGCCTAGTCTACTGCAGAACGTAAGCTTAATATTCGTATGTTTATCTTCGCTATACATATATTAACTATGGTGGTCCACTTGTGGTTCTTTGACCAACTCAAAGAAAAGCTGTATTTGATACAATGCACAGGGAAGAATTGCGAAAGTGGTTTCTCTCCATGGAGACTACACTTTTTCGGTATCGCTTTCGGCTTGAGAGTCCTGAATCACAGGTGACTTCCTATCCATTTCCCATAGAACTGACAAAGGAAAATAATATGCATTTATGCTTTAACTGTTGCTTGTTGCACATCATCTGTTTCAGAGGATTCTTATGACTGAGTTTCAACTGCCATACAAAGCATTGCCACACTCAGAGTTCGAGGTATAGACTTTGGCCTCTAATAGAACTGCTGAGGACTTTGATCTTCATGCTTAACACTGTACAACTGCAGTGTTTGTCTTTTTCCTGTTTGCTTCGCGAAGTGATTTTTCTTTTAATGTTTTAGGCTGTGAAAGACAAGTTGAACCAAGTTGCACGTTCCATTGGTCAATCTGCAAATGGTATGCATCATTTGATATTGCCACTATCTTTCACTCAATTTATTGTAGACGCTGTTCCAATTGGTTATTAGTATCAGTTACAGAATAGAATGCTTCTCTATGATTCATATTTTTTGTGCATCATGTAAGCAGTTATTGTAAGGTAGCTTTTATTTTTGCTATGTCAGCTGGATAGCTCAATACTTTGTAATAAAAGCAGGCAGTGTGCAATTGAAGAAGCTGGAAATACCGGTTTTATATTAAAAAAAATAATAATCTAAGAAGTTAACATACTGAAACAGCAGATTTACCATTGTGACTGAACTTCAGGTTAAAGGAAATGTATTGGAATTTGCAATGTATAGCCATTTGAAACATTTACTGTGTTAAACATTGTCATCAACTTTCTTCTGTTCTTTTTTGCTTTCATTATCTGCTTGTCTTCTTTTACCGGAAGCTAAATTCATTCTGTACCATTTCATTTTTGGCAGTTGAACATGTGTTCTTCAAGGTATGTCCACTTACATGTTTTAGCTCTTTATCCCTTTTCCATTTAAATCTTTTCTTCTGTGCCAAAATTAATTCCGAGTAAATCATATTGTAATCCAATTAAGGTACCTTTTGAAGAAGTTCCTGATCTTGTTGCCAGCCGCCGGGTATTTCTTTCAAAAGGCTATGCTTATGTGGCGATGAGCCAGGTTTGCTGTTGACATGAGAATAAAAGTTTCAATTGTTGTTTTGGTTGGTGGCCTTCATCAACATAGCTATATAATTCTGTAGGTGGTTTCACTAGTGGTTACTCAATTCCGCTGCAATATCTCAAAGGCACTTGCTTTAACAAACAGGTACTACACTAGTTTTACTTTGTTCAGTACCTATGGAACATGTTTTGTAAGCCTTCTTACTTAATTCTCTGCAGGAAATCTCTTGCGGCTTAGATATAATACCTACACTATGGAAATAAGCAAATAATTTATCACATACTTGCAGAAAGATCATACTTTGAAAGTTTCCAGTTCTTTCTTTCTATGACATTTATGAGCAGCAGTTGTCATTAGGCTCTAAACTGAGTGCTCACTGGTCATTAAGCTAAGATATGTGTAATTGTTTAATGTACAGAAAATGGACAGCAACAATTAAAGAACAAGAAAAAGACAGGTTGACTCCTGTGAGTACCAGAGTACCGCTTCCCTACCTTTCTTTCAGAGCCTTTTTAATACCCTCTGTGATGCCTAATATTATTATGACAGATTGTCGAAGCATTAAGCAATGCGTATTTTGGACCTGATTACTCTCAGGTGTGCTGTCTCACCTATGCAGTTATGCTTGAGTTTCCTGAGATTTAACTATGTTTTCCCCTAGTGCTGTTGCCAGCTGAATTGCTTGACTTGTTTTCACACAGCCAAAGGATGCTGTTGACATATCTCTGAAGGATATTGACCAACTGGCTAAAAGTTCTTTCCCTCTTTGTATGCGGCATATGCTAGATAAGGTGAGGTACCTTAAATGTTCCTGTAGATATACATATCTTACAACCAGGTGTCTCAGTGTTCTCATTTATTTTGCAGTTGAGAGAAAACCACCATCTGAAGCATGGGGGTAGAATGCAGTTTGGTCTTTTTCTTAAGGTAATAGTTGAATGAATTGGAGAAAAGCTTTGATATATAGGTACCTCAAATCATGTCACATAAATTTACTTCTGGAAATTATGATCCAGGGTGCTGGACTAAAGTTGGAAGATGCTCTTGCATTTTGGAGGGCGGAATTTTCTCAGAAGGTACATATATTTCTTGACATGTACTGTGTCGTGCAACCATTTGACAGAAGCACATTATAACATCATTGCCTCTATATATTAGCAGTGGCGCAGTGCACACTGAGCTAATATAATCAAAGATATGCAAAATTAGGCAGTTCCTTTTTCTCAAAGAAATTAAACAGTAAATTTTCCCTGAGTTGAACACACAAGTAATCACAATTTCTCTTGCCTCACTTATGTTGTATCTTCTTTGGATAAGATTGGTTCTGAGCGGTTCGACAAGGAATATGCCTATACTATCAGACATAATTACGGAAAAGAAGGAAAACGAACAGTAAGTCCCTCTTCCATGTGTAACTTGAAATTGCACTAGAATTATTACTTATTCTCACATATGCTGCTCCAGGATTACACTCCGTATTCATGTCAAAAGATAATTTCTGCAACACCTGGTGTTGGAGATCACCATGGATGCCCGTTTCGAAATTTCGGGTACAATTTCAACCTTAGTCTTCTATAGACGATTACTATATAGTTATTGTTTAGATAGGTGCTCTGACCTTTCTGTTAGCAGTATCAGTTTGTATTTCCTATCTTCCCTTTTTTCACTAGATTACTCCTGAACTTGGACTGCAAACCAGAAGATAGACTCCTCTTTAACGCTTCCACGATCGTCACGATTGGAGATGGTTCCAAAGCAAAATTCTGGCACCACAACCACAGTTGGCTTGATGGCGAAGCACCAAGAAATCAGGCCCCGCATCTTTTTGAGCTGACGAGGAGGAAAGGCAAAACCGTGCGACAGGAGCTGCACAACCATGCTTGGTTCCGGGCCGTTAGGAACAGGATCACCACAGTCGCCGAGATTGAGGAAGCTGTGTCACTCTGGGTAAGACTGCAACACATACAGCTGCAACCTGGGGTAGAAGACTCCATTACTTGGAAATGGACGTCTGATGGAAACTTCTCGACACGTTCGGCATATCAAATCCAGTTCCAAGGAAGCTACTGCAATTTCCGTCCGAACCTTATTTGGAAAGCCCACACGGAGAATAAATGCAAGTTCTTTGCATGGGTTCTCATACAAAGCAAAATACTAACGGCAGATAATCTGCAAAAAAGAAACTGGCCGCACCATGATCACTGTGTTTTGTGCAATGGACCATTGGAGACTGCCCTTCACCTATGCCTTCTTTGCCCTGCAGCAAAAGAGATTTGGAAGCTCGTGCTGGATTGGGAGCAGTTCGACACTAGCTTGATCACACACCAGCCCCAGCCAACAAAGCTTAGTGAGTGGTGGGAGCAAGCGGCAACCAAAGTGCCAAAAGAGCGGCGAAGACACTTCAATGGGGTGGTCATCTATACGATGTGGAATATCTGGAAAGAAAGAAATAACAGGATTTTCCAGGGCGTGGGTAGAGATGCTCGGCAGGTGGCACTTAATACAAGAGAGGACATTGTTTCACGGCGAAGAGTTTTTTTCGAGCCAGGCTAGAGGCTGGTTGTAGCCACTTCAGAGAGCTTTTTGTTTGTGTTTGTTTGTGCTTCCTCACTTAGCGGCTAACCCACTTTCAGTTGGCGCTCAGCTCGCTTAACCCCTGTACATAGCTCTATTTTCTTCCCCTTACTTAATTGAGAGGCAGAGCTCCTGCCAGGTTTTTCAAAAAAAAAAAAAAAAACTCCTGAACTTGGACTGGAAGTAAGATCACATTTGGAAACCAGAAAATCTGAATGGAGTAAGAGGCCTAATTTCCAGTTTCTCTGATTAAAAAAGTGACACCAACCAAGAAAAAAAAAAGCCTTAATGTACAAAAGAAGCCATAGGTAATTACGAACTAGAAGTGAATATTTTGTTCACTCATTAAGTACCCAGGTTGGACCAGATAGTACAATACTAAACTACCAAGCAGAGCAATTACACATTCTGCCGTAATTCCTGCCAATATAGTTTCATCTAGTCTCATCCTTACTTTTCTAACATATAGTTTCTTACTCGATTATGGTCACAGCAGCTTCTTTTTTTTTTTAATAAAAAAAAACTGACCTTCAGGGGTACACAGCAGCTTCTGTTGTGATGTCACTTGGCATGTCAGTTTGTGATGTTTCAAGATAAACATGATTCTACCTTGCTTTGTACCTGATGTTTGCTCCATGCATTTGCTTCTGCTCTACTGTATCTGCAGCGAAGAAAATTTGCGGGCAGCACTCAACAAAATGGGTGTTGGTGGGCATGCATTGGAAGAGATAATGGATAAAGTGAAAAACAGGCATTACCAGGTGCTGTACTTCATTGCCATTGGCCTAACCGAGCAATATATGATATCCCTGAACTAATTGGTTTATCTGGCATAATGAAATATACAGCTAGCTTGCACATTAACCTTTGAGACCACACACGGTGTCTCCTGTGATTCTGGAATCAACCATCCAAATCAATATTTCAGTGAGAGCCAGAAAGTTCTGCGAGCCAAAGTGAGTGCAGTAGTTATTATACACTTGCCCTTTTTTTATTATGCTCTGCTGGTTTTATCAACATGAGTTAATGTTCCAATTTAACATGTGTGGCTGAATGCACAGAACCAAACAATGGAGAGCCAATCGCAATCAACAACCTAAATTTAATCGCAGCTGGAGAAACTATCCATTTTCAAAATACTTACCAGGTTTTGACACCACCCAGCTTTTGCTCTACATTTTCTCTATGTTACCCACAACTTGTTCATGACTTGATGCATTTCTCATGTGCTGTGATGAATACAAGACATGCTGCGCTCCATTTTCTGTTTATGGCAAATGTGATTTACTCTGCTGAATTATCTTTTGACTGCCTACATCTTGCGAGTTACAGTGGTTAGACCGTTCAAGTCCTGGGGTCAAAGAAACCCTGTCACCAGTTCATGTTCAAAGCCTGGGATTCTTATTAAAGCTATGTCGGGGGCATCTTTAATCCAGAATAGTGTTTTATTTATTTTGTGTAATATTTTCGTTTTACCCCATCCAAGGTGCCCTTTATTACTGAATTCGCTTAGGCCCCGTTTGAATCCTTGGAATTTGAGGAATTGAAATCTAGTTAACAACTTAGGCTATTTCACTTAGAATGTGGCATTCCACCACTTTCTAGAGTTCACATATTAACCTACGTCAAATTTATAGGATGAGAGGTGGAATTTGATTTTATAGACCACCATGCCACATTTTCACTTTGCAATTTATAGCACGTTCTTCAACTCGCTCTCACATGGTAAAAATACAACACATAAGTATCTCTCTCGTATAGCCAATAATAATATACAAATATAATCTATATACAACCATATTAAGTTCAATAATATGTTTATAAATTATGATTTTTAAAATAAATTCAATTCCAAGGATCTAAACGGGACCTTATACTAAATGCATACATCTCTGAACTTCAAGTGGCCTTTTATTAAATGTGTGCAACCTTGTGCCCCTGTCAGTTTTTAACTGATTTGCTGGTTAAAACGGTGTAATTTCTGTACATCCATTTTGTTAATCAAACACGTGATTTGGTGCAGCACGCGAGATTCATCACCTCAATTTTCAATTTTCATTCATAAACTTCCAGATTTTCTACACTAGATACTGTAAGCTCACTAACAATCTCTTGGTCATACAACAGGTAAGCACTGGAGCGAAATGCATCCTTGATGCCAATTTTGTTATCGTTACTGGTTGTTGACCATTGGCGCTTACCTGGAATATTGTTGCTCCCTGGTGTTTCCAAATTCGAGCTTCTGGCTTGGCCTAAAAAGAAAACCTCCAGGCTCCAACTGCTAGCTGTCCGTAACCTACAGGCTATAAGGGATGGCACCACACTCCACTAGTGCTGCGAACAGCAGCAGATCAAGGCGTCTGTACATGTAATTCTCGAAAGAACCAAGAGTGAATATTCTGAATTTAGTGTAGGATCAGCTGTGATGTGCTGTAATATTATTGTCAAACTCTTTGAGTAGAAGAGAATTCTTTACTTGTGATTCTGCGGTTCTGCCCATGTGCATTGGTTGCCTGATTCGTGTGTGCTGCTCTGCTCATTAGACTTGAATTAGCACGCAGGAAAACATTATTACGTAGGCTGATGGCCCGGAGCAGGCAGCCATTTTCCCTTTGCGTAGTCTGGAAACGCTGTAGTCGAAGTGGTTAGAGGTGAGGAAGGGCTGGGTAGGAAATGACGTGTAGAGCTCAGCTGTGCTGGTGCATCTTCTATATGGTCGTCGATATTTTAAATTTGACGGGAATGCTCTGGCAATGGCCAAGCAGAACTCAGCCGTGGCCCATCTGGAATTCTGGGATTCTGGGATTCCATGAAAAAAATAACACAATCGCAGTGGCCCATCTGGAATCATAGGCTTTGCTCACAGCTAAGCCCAGTGGCCTTCGCTTTGTGTTTTTGATATATATATATATATATATATATATATATATATATATATATATATATATATATATATATATATATATATATATATATATATATATATATATACACACACACACACACACACACACACACACACACACACACACGATTGCCATAGGTTTGGTGCTCCCTTGGCCTCGCCATTGACGCCATTGTTTGCGTGTCAAGACCGTCTTCTCCTCTTTGTTCCCCTGTATTATGTGAATTGTGATATAAGAAGGAAGTAAACCACGTTGGACTTTACAGTCCTTTGGACCCAATTCCTGCACGCGTCCAAGTGGTGTTGGTGTCGTTCTCGTTCCAGGCAAGTTGCGTCGCGGAACACACTCCTCGATCGATCAGAAGGGTAGCCGCGAGAGGAAACCAATCACAAGGACGGTGCGCACTCTTGTGTCTTGATGACAAAGGAACTCTTTTTCGCCTCTTTCCATTTTCGATTGGCTGACAAAGGCTCCACGTTGCCTTGGCACCAAAGACACGATCCATTATTACTAGGTGATTACGTAGCCGATTAGTACGCACTCTGCCTCTGCGTGTGTTGGCTACGTGGCGTGCATATCCAAACCCGCTCGCTTTTGGGCCAGGCCCGCCCGTGCCGATCATTGAGCGAGGCGACACGCAGAGATGGCTCCTTGGATCGACACGACGTATGTTTATTTTGGACACAAAACAAATTACAAATAGAGACTGAACACACACACACACATATTGATGGTGTGATCGGTCATAAGAACGTCCGTAACGGTGATAACTATGTAACTACGTAACGGTGGTAACTACGCATAGCTACTAATGTGAAGGTAAAAGATAAAAGACAAGACTACTATTTTATATATTTGCTGCACTAAACATTTACATGTTCATCTCTCAGTTTTTTAATCACGTGAAAAGACTAGTATTTTATATATTTTATCACTAGCGACTATTCTCTACTATTTTCTGCATGTCTAAGCTGTAGATGAAAGCTGATAATGACTTATGCTAATTTCATGTGAGAGAAAGTATTGTTCTTAGCTAAAAATAAGAAAAAATAAACGCGTATAAGTTGAATCGAGCGGAGCTAGAATAGCTAGTTAAATAGCTAACAATTAGGAACGACTCTAAGCGTGGCTTCCCTGTGTCGAGCTGCTGGTTTTCAAACGCGTTACTATCAGTTAGATTGCAGTGACATACTGACGACAGATGGTTATGGTATGGTAGCCTCTAGTACGATGAATTATTGCCCATTTGCTCTCAGGTAAGTAACCATCATACGAACCATGTGCGGCGAATGAGACGAGCAATCATGCAAATCATGGGTGGATATACATGAATCAAGTACGGAGAAATGGACGGAGGCTCCCAAGCTGCAGCCTACTACCTCTCTATAGGAGAGAAAATACGATGACGCTAGCGAAAAATATTTGCTGCAGCAGGAGGATAGGTCATAGCCTCATAGTCATAGGTGAAGCCGTGAAGGTAGTAGACCAGGTACAACTTGTTCCCCCTATTTCTAAAGCGTTACTGTTCCGTGCTGATTGGGGGAAAAAATGATGCTAAGAATAACAACCTGGTAGCTACTACTCTCTCCGTCCCACTGATTATGCTAATTCTAGCACAGTAACATGTTTCAGTGTATCTGTTTGTACCCGATTTGGGCCACCCCGACGGAACCGGCCTAGCCGGGTTTGTGACCCGGCTTGGCCGGGTTCGGTCCCTGTGCCAGCCATCCGCAGGCTGCCACATGGCGCCCCCAGAGGCCCGCCGGGTTTGGACCCGTGAAAGCTCATGTTTGGTTTTGGGTAATTGATGAAACCCAGTTTGCTAACGATTGCTCTAAGTGTTTCATGAGAATTGATTAGCAAATGGTAAGATGGAGCAAAGGACCGGGTCGGTGGAGGCCACAAGTGAAGGGCATTGACGGCATCCATGCAAATGGTATAAGTCCATCATCAAAAGGAGTCCACAAGCTTCATCAAGAGATGGTGAAAAAGCTAGGACCTCAAGGCAAAGGTATAATCCATAGGAGCTCTTTTGCTTTTGGTGATCAAGACTCCATAGAGGGAGTGATCACATTTAGAATAGATAGCCGTACTATCAAGAGGGGCAAAATCGTTGATGAAATACGGTTACCAAGTGCCACTAGGTGTTCATGATCATTGCATTGCATATAGATGCTAGTGACACTAACAAACCCTTGGAAAACTCTTTTGAAAAGGCTAACACACGTGCACAAGGTGTAGAACACTTGGTGTTAGCACATGGAAACAAAGGGTGAAAGGTTTGAGTGAAAATCCAAAGAAAACAGAGCGTCGGACCGTAGAGTCTCAGAGCGTCGGACCAATGTCTTCGGTCCGACGGCTAACACTGCTGAAAGCGTCTGACGCTCGGTCCCTGAGCGTCGGACCATTAGCCGTAGCGTCCGACGGTGCAGATCGTGCGAGAGCTGACACGTGGCGAGCTCTGAGAGCGTCGGACCTTCAGCGTTAGTCCGACGGTGAGCGTCGGACCAACGCCCGATGGTTTTCAGCGCTCGAGGAGCTCTCTGGAAGCGTCGGACGGCCGCGTGCGTTAGTCCGACACGCCGTGTAATTTCAGTCCGACGGTGCAATGGCAGTGGGCGTCGGACCGCGGGTGTTAGTCCGACGATCGTCCGTCCGACGGTTCGTTTAGCGCGGGAAGTTAGCCGTTGTGATCCAACGTTCGACTTCAAACGGCTAGTGACACGTGGTGTTCATCCGGGGCGTCGGACCGTGCTGATTAGTCCGACGGTCCGGCCGTCGGATAGTCCGACGGTACGCAGTGAAGTTTAAACGGCTAGTTCTTTGTGTGTGATTTATAAATAGTCACTTGACTGGTTTGGGGAGCAGCTCTTGGCACTCCTGAACATCATAGCATACTTGTGAGCCTTCCCTCTTCACTCTCACTCATCCTATTTGATTGTGATCATCTTTTGGTGAGTTTGGAGAGCATCAAGTGCATTGCATTGATAGAGATCATCTAGAGGCACTTGGTAGTGGTGATTCGCAGCGGTTTCACTCATTACTCTTGGAGTTTGCCGACTCTTAGATGGCTTGGAGCTGCGAGGATTGTTGAGGGGAGTTGGTGATTGTCTCCGCCTCCGATCAAGGTATTGTGAGGGGTTCTTGAGCCTATCCCCGCGGGAGATTGCGAAAGGCATCTTTAGTGGATTGCTCGTAGCTTGGTGGATCCCCATCTTGTGTTGGTTGTGCGGCACCCTTGAGAAGGGTTTGGCGTGTGATGCCAATTAGCGCGTGAACCTCCAAGTGGGTGTATCGCTACAACGAGGACTAGCTTGCCGGCAAGCAAGTGAATCTCGGTAAAAAAATCTTGTGTCATCTTTCTACCGAGGTTTTCTCTTGTATTTGATTGATTGGTTATATTGGTCTTCATATCTTCTCTACACAGGGGGTATTAAAATTATCTTTACTCTATACTTTTGTGTACTTACTCTCTTGTGTAGTTTGTTAGTTAGTTGCTCACTTAGGAGTAGTGTATAGTAGTGACATAGCCTTTGAGTGTGAACTAGTGATCATAGTGTAGTATACTTGTCTAGGTAGCTTGCATAGTGTAGTTTAGAGCTAGTGCTTTGCTAAGCTTACTATTATTACTAATCGGCTTGTTAAGTGTTGTTTATAGATTTTTATAGGCTATTCACCCCCCTCTAGCCATTTAGGACCTTTCAACCCGGCTTAGTCGGGTTTAGTCGAGTCCGAGCCGATTAATAGATCTAATCGATTTTTGGTAGTTTTTGGACGTGGGGAACTTGGAGACTTGCCTAGATACGTGTTTTCTACTGGGATAAGACTAACCCCCTCTCTATATATGAGAGGATCATGGTCGATTGAGATCTTAACCATCCAATCGTCAAAAACACATCTACAAAGTAGATTCTCGCGGTGGTTCATCTCTACCCTGCTGTTCGGCTCGACTCTCCGCGAGTTTAGTCGGTGTTCGAGGCGGTCTCCGCGGTCCCTAGGCAACCTCCACGTGCATCTCTCCGACGGTGGTCCCTAGGGCAACTTCCACGTGCATCTCTCCGACGGATCTTTCCGAGAGGTGTTCGGGAGTATTCCGGCGAAGGACGGTCGCTACATCGACCACCAAACGTCCTCTGCTGCAGTTACCGGTCGTCCCGACGACCATCTACCTCGACCCTCACCTTCCCGGCGTCAACCCGCGGAAGGCGGCTCAGCCGGCTCTCAGAGTCGGCCAGGCCGGGTAGGGCGGCTCGGCCGGGTCCAAGAACCGGCCAAGCCGGGTTTCGTGACCCCTGCTGCTTCGTGCTGTTTCGTCTCATGCGCGACCATCCGATCCAGTATTGCTAGTGTGCTGTGCTGTTTTGGCGTCAACACACTTTTTGGCGACTCCACTGGGGAAGATAGCTCAATCCCAGATCTAATCTACTAGCAACATGCCAGGCGACGGCGAGGGAAAGAAGGGCGACAAGAACGTCAACGAGGACAACGTCGTCTGCCCCACGTCCATTGATGAGCTTCCCGAAGAGCTTCGGAAGAAGCTAGACGCCAAGATTGCGGCCGACATCCAAGCTTTACTGAAGAGTTGTGATAAGGATCGGCGAAACAAGGTTACTCAGAAACGCGAGCCTGACTTCGGAGACGCGTCTTCTTCATCCGGTGGGGGAAACTGGAAAACCGAAGAGGCGAAGGCTGCTAAGGAGGAGGAAAAGCTCAAGGCAAAGGTAAATGATGGTGAAAACCCCTCCTCTACTACCAATGATGGTCTTGCATATTTAGTTGAAAATATGGGTAAATAAATTAAAATTTCCATTGATGCATCTGAAGCTAAAATTGAAATGCGCATATGTAAAATTGAGAAAAAAATAGTTGATTTTGCAGATCATGATAATCAACTTGAATTTGGTATGCCTTTTGATTTTTATGAAAATCAACCGGATTATGCTACAGCTAGCCAGCTTCAATCGGGTCATTCGGCGCATGAAACCGATAGAACCGATCACGGCATGGCTGGCTCATCAGCAAGATAGGCGAATCTGATTAGGCCATCGGCGGGTCGTAACACTATTTTACCTAATCCCCCACCGTCACCTAGTCAGATTCCAGTGGCTAATAATGTTGCTCCAGATTCCTCTAAAACCGATGTCGATGCTATCGTAAATCAGTATGAAGCTGAGATGACTAAATCAATTAAGAGGAATCTGGGGATAACCATTAAGCCTATCCAGAGTTCATACCAGAAACCATATCCCTCCACTTATGATGTTTTGCGGGCACCTCTTGGTTGAAAGATGCCCGACTTTCAGAAATTTAATGGTGATGGCAGTAAAACCACTATGGAACATATTGGTATGTATTTGGCTCAGTTAGGAGAAGGTAGTGCTTATGATTACATGAAAATTAGATATTTTCCTTTATCTTTGTCTGGCACAGCTTTTACATGGTTTTCTTCATTGCCACCATATTCAATTAATACCTGGAGTGATTTGGAGGAAAAATTTCATAATTATTTCTTTACTGGTATTTAAGAAACTAAATTGTCACATCTCACATCGGTTCGTCAAGGGCATGATTCTGTTCTTGATTATGCTAAGCGTTTCAGAGACGTGAAGAACCGATGTTTTAATTTAAATATTTCTGATAGAGATTTGGCAAATTTATTTCTGAATGGTATGAATTCTAATATTAGAGAGAAATTAGAGCATTATGAGTTCTATAATATTAATCAATTGTTGCAAAAGGCTATTGCTGTAGAATCTAGCTTGGCAAATGAATCTAAAAATCTTATCGGACTCATGTGTTAGAATGTTCTGACAACGAGGACGATGAGAATTTAGAATGCAACTCTGCTGAGTTTGTTTGGTCTCCAAATAAAAAAGGAATTTTTTGCCCATCTCTCAAACAGATTTCTACAAATTGGCAAGATGAAATTAAATTTACATTTGATGTGTCCAAATGTGATCGGATCTTTGATGAATTGTTTAGAACTGGTAACATTAGAATTATTCATACTTTGTCGTCTAGTGAAGAATTAAAAAAGCAGGCTTATTGCAAGTTTCATAATTCTTCTAGTCATGCTACTAACGATTGCAACTATTTTCGTCGGTTGATACAATCGGCCCTCAACGAAGGACGATTGAACTTGGCTGAGATGATGGTTAACAACGTACCTTTTCTGATGAATGTCATCAAGAAAGGGGAGCCCGCTATTTTGATTCGTCCAGAGCAAGCCGGCACCACGCAAGGCAAGAATGTGATTATCGGCGAACCGCGGGCGGCGCCGAAACAAGTTTCGGGGCGTCAGGTGGTGCTCGAGAAAGATGAAGACGGCAAGACCAAGTTGACAATTTCTGCAGGATCGTCACAGCACTTATCCCGGCAGTGGCGCTGGGAGGCCACGGCGGCGCAGCAGAGGCCGGCCAGGCCGGTTCCAGGAACCGGCCCAGCCAGCTACAGAAGCCGGCCAGGCCGGTTCTGGTGCCAACCCGGCCAGGCCGGGTCCAGGAACCGGCTCGGCCGGTTCTGTTGGGGGCAGCACCGCTTCCTCGCCTAGCGCTCCAAAGGCCGCCAGTGCTGGTGGTGCTCAGGCGATCAGGACATTCGTCCCAAAACGTCTAGAAATTAGCACTTGGAAGACGAATGCAAATTCAAACAAGGGGAAGGTCGTTCCCAAGAAGCTTTGCACGTTCGACCGGCTCATAGAAAAATACCGACAACGAGATGAGCAACCAAAAAAGATGACTGTCACTCCGACAGCGTCTCCGGCACAAGAGGTTGTTCGTCCTTGTGTCTCTCGTTGGGGTCCACCACCTCCACCTCAGCCACATTGGGGCCCCTACGGAGTTTTTGTACCATACCCATACTTCGCGCAGCATCAACCGATGAGTGGAGCATCATCATCATCGGTGTTCAGCCGATTGGGCTGTGGCCAATCGAGCTATGGTGGCCAAGGGGCGTCGCTCCAGCCGCCGCCGGCGAGGTTGGTGATTAGTGATGGGAGAGAGAGGGCTCCAACGCGACAAGTTTACGTGCCTAAGAGGGCCGTGGAGTCTCCCGTTGTTCCTGCTACTCCTAGTGGACCACCTCCGAAGGAAGCGCCTTCCGCAACAATTCTTATCGGCTCGCAAGAAGTGCCCATCGTCGACAACAATGAGCCGATGAAAATTGAAGATCCATCTTCCTCCGCCCCGGACGTCGTCGCCGAGGTTGTGGAGAAGAAGCCAAGAGATCCCAAATATTTGCAACCAAAGTGGTGCCCGCCGGGATTGATCAAGACACAGCGGCGAAAATTGCAGCGAGCGCGCCAAACTCAACAAAAGTGGGAGAAATTGGAAAAAATGAGGGAGGATCTTCAATGCAGCGCATCCAATTTTTCCGCAAATTCAGAAAGGAAGTGATCCGGCATGTTTTGCAAAGGGTGCCGAACAGGAGGGGCGTCCAGGAGCCCGCCCTGTACAGCCTGCAGAAACCGGCTAGGCCAGGTCAGAGCCGGCCTAGCCGGGGCTGCCCGAAGCCAGCCAGGCCGAGTCCAACCCGGCTAGGGCGGGTTCTGCAGCTTCGTTTCCCGCTGCTGCCGTCGACGCTGGTTCATTGGAATCGACCGACGATGCCGTTTCTTCTGCTGTTTCAGGTTCTGGTGATGCAGAAGAAGATGAGGAGATGGTGGATTATGAGCTGACACCACCTCGCGCCGAGTTTAATGTCGTCTACTTGTCTTCCGATTACTATGTAATCGATGAAGACAAAGGTTTGGCGACGGCTCAGTTTTGCTTCGTCGCCGAGGATGCCGTGTTCAAGAAGCCGGAGGATTCGGTCAACCACCTTCGGCCGCTGCATATTAAAGGGCACATCAACGGCACGCCAGTTCATCATATGTTGGTGGATAGCGGTGCGATTGTCAACTTAATGCCGCATTCCCTCTACAAGAAGCTCGGCGGCACGGAGGGGGAGCTAGTGAAGACCAACATGATGATCACCGAAGTTGGAGGCGGGGAGCCAATTCCAGCTTTGCGCGTAGCGACCATGGAGTTGACCATCAGCAGCAAGACATTGGCAACCGCGTTCTTCGTCGCCGATGTGCAAGGTAGCTATAATCTCATCCTTGGTCGTGATTAGATTCATGCCAATCGTTGCGTTCCATCTAGTTTGCATCAAATCTTAATTCAATGGGTGGGAGATCAAGTAGAGGTTGTTCATGCTGATTCATCGGCCTCCGTTGCAGCGGCCGATGCTCCTTCGCTCAGGGGGCACGATGGTATTGTTTGCTTATCCGGTCAAGACTTATCTGGCATTGAGTTTATTAGCGTCACTAAGGAAGGATTCGTGCCTGTGTCGTTGAAGCCGATTCATAATCGGCTCAATATCATCATGTAATAAATTTTTTAAATTTTTTGCAATGGATGCTAATATTGAATGATTGAAACATCGTGTTGATCAATATTGGGCTTCTATGACCGATGTGTGTGAAACAATTGATGATTTTGATGAGCTCAATAAGTTAGTCAAAGGTTTCACGTCGGCCGACCCCTTGGAAGAAGTTGACATTGGGGATGGTTCTACACCAAGGCCGACGTTTATTAATAAAAATTTGAAAGCCGATTTTAAAGCTGAATTAATCGCGTTTTTGAAAGAATATGTTGATTGCTTTGCATGGAGTTATAATAAGATGCCCGGATTGAGCCGAGAGCTAGTTGAGCATCAGCTCCCCATTAAGCCTGGATTCCGGCCTCATAAGCAACGTCCTCGCTTCTTTCATGCTAAAATTTACGACCGTATTAAAGAAGAAATTAATCGGTTGTTAGAAACAGGATTTATTCCCCCATGTAGATATGCGGAGTGGATCTCTAATATTGTGCCCATTGAAAAGAAAGGATCGAGCAAGATTAGAGTTTGTATTGATTTTAGAGACTTAAATAGAGCCACTCCAAAATATAAATATCTTATGCCTATTGCCGACATGCTTATTAATGATGCTTCAGGACATAAAATTCTTAGCTTTCTTAATGGTAACGCTGGTTACAATCAAATATTTATGGCCGAAGAGGACACGTCCAAAACGGCCTTTGTTTGTCCTGGTTTCGTTGGATTATTTGAGTGGATTGTTATGACATTTGGATTAAAGAATGCCTGTGCTACCTATCAGCATGTTATGAATTTAATCTTTCATGATTTAATTGGAGTGATCATGGAAGTTTATATTGATGATATTGTGATCAAATCGGCTGCCAATAATTCTCATTTGGCCGATTTACGTCTTGCTTTTGAGAGGATACGCCGGTATGGTTTAAAGATGAATCCGCTTAAATGTGCTTTTGGTGTGTTGGCGGGCAAGTTGTTGGGATTTATTATTCATGAGAAAGGCATAGAAGTTGATCCCAAGAGAATAGAGAGTACCAAGCAAGTTCAGACGCCTACATGTAAGAAAGACTTGTAAAAGTTTTTTAGAAAGGTGAACTATTTGAGATGATTTATAGCAAACTTGTCCGGAAAAGTTATTCCTTTCACCCCCATATTAAGATTGAAAGATGAGAACGAATTTGCTTGTGGGGCAAAGCAACAAGAAGCATTTGAAAAGATCAAGAAATATTTGTCGAAGCCACCGGTTTTTCGTGCTCCAAGGAGAGGGGTTCCTTTTAAATTATATATTGCAACCGAAGAAAAAATAATTGGTGCGATGTTGACTCAGGAGGATGATGGCAAGGAGTATGTTGTTGCTTATATTGGTCGTCGTCTTCTTGATCCCGAGACAAGGTATGCCCATATTGAGAAATTATGCTTATCATTATACTTTGCTTGTACTAAAATGAGACATTATTTGTTAGCTAGTACATGCATTATTGCTTGCCAGGCCGATGTAATTAAACATATGTTATATCGGCCAATCCTTAGTGGAAGGATTGGTAAATGGGCATACGCATTAGTTAAATATGACTTGACTTTTGAGCCTTTGAGAGCCATGAAACGTCAAGTTCTTGCTGATTTTATTGTTGAACATGCAATTGATTTAGAAGATGAGGTCAATTACATAACTTTTACTCCATGGAAACTTTATTTTGATGGATCGGTTTGCAAACAAGGCCAAGGTATTGGCGTTGTTATTATTTCACCTCATGGTGTGGAGATGGATGTGTCAAACCGATTAAAAAATTATTACACTAATAATCAAGCTGAATATTTAGCTCTTTATTGCGGCTTGGAGATGTTAAATTCCATGGGAGTAAAACATGTTGAGGCTTATGGTGATTCTTTATTAGTTGTGCAGCAAGTTTCTGGTGAATGTCAATGTTTGGGAGAATCACTTAATGCTCATCTTGATACTTGTCTTGATTTAATTGCATCTTTTACCGAATTTAAAATTCGGCATATACCGAGACATGAAAATTCAAAAGGCAACATGTTAGCTCAATAAGCATCAGGCTTTGACGTCGGCGGGCGTAAAGATTTAAAGCCGGTGCGAAACGTTTTTTCTGATTTCTGTGCAGGCACGTGGAAACCGGCCCAGCCGGGTCTGGAAGTCGGCCAGGCCGGCTCTGGACCAAACCCGGCCAGGCCGGGTGCTGAAGGCGGCTAGGCCGGTTCTGGTCAGGAACCGGCCAGGCCGGGTGTTGAAGCCGGTTCAGCCGGGTATTGCGGGTTTGTCCCAGATCGGCCAGAAGTGTACCAAATTGATGGTCAGGCCGGTTCTGAGGATTGGAGAAATCCCTTGTTGAAAATTCTGCGAGATCCCAGCGCTAAAGTCGATAAAAGTATTCGGCGGAGTGCGTTTAAATTCACTTTGCACAATGATGAGCTTTATCGGAGAACCGCCGATGATTTATTGCTTAAGTGCTTGGGACCTGATAAAGCTAAAGTGGCTATGGGAGAAGTCCATGAAGGTGTTTGTGGTACGCATCAATCGGCTCCTAAGATGAAGTGGCTTTTGAGAAGAACTGGTTTTTATTGGCTTAGTTTGATAGCCGATTGTTTTCGCTACTACAAAAGATGCGAGTGTCAACGGTTTGGTAATATTCAGTTAGTGCCTGCTACAATGCTTCATTCTATAATCAAATCGTGGCCTTTTCGTGGTTGGGGACTAGACTTTATTGGCCAAATTCATCCCCCTTCTTCAAAAGGTCATTGTTTCGTGTTGGTAGCCATGGATTATTTTACTAAGTGGACCGAAGTGGTACCTTTGAAGAACATGACACATAAGGAGGTGATTGAGTTTGTGACTGAGCATATTATTCATAGATTTAACATTTCTCAGACTTTGTCTACGGACCAGGGAAAATCGTTCATATCAAAAGAAGTGCGAGAATTTACCGAATCATATAAGATTAATTTGCTTAATTCATCTCCGTACTATGCTCAAGCCAATGGCCAGGCTGAGTCTAGTAATAAGACCTTGATCAAGCTTATTAAGAAGAAGATTGAGGACAATCCAAGAAGGTGGCACGAGATATTATCGGAAGCTCTTTGGGCTCATCGTATATCTCGTCATGGTGCTACAAAAGTGATTTCTTTTGAGTTAGTATTTGGACAAGAAGCTGTGTTACCAGTCGAGGTGAATTTAAGTGCATACCGGCTCGCTAAGCAAAACGACTTGTCTGTCGTTATGTATCATGATTTAATGATGGACAATATTGACGAGGTGACTGACAAAAGGTTGGCGGCTCTAAAGGAGATGGAGAAGGAAATGGTCCGAGTTGCTAGAGCTTATAACAAGAAAGTGAAGATCAAGTCGTTTCAAGCTGGGGAATTAGTGTGGAAGACCATACTACCAGTTGGAACAAAGAGCAATAAGTTCGGCAAGTGGTCGCCTAGTTGGGAAGATCCTTAGAAAGTGGTCAAGGTGATATTCGGAAATTCATATATGTTAGAGACGTTGCAAGGTGATCGTCTCCCAAGAGCAATTAACGGGAGGTATTTCAAAAAATACTTTTCAAGTGTTTGGCAAGAAGCCTGAGAGCTCTCCAAGCAATGGCCGGTACATGTATCGCCTTAGAACAAAATATGGCCGATGTATACATCGCCCTTAGTCACTAAACGGCCTTTGGGTTAAGTATCGTTACTGTTTAGTTATTTGTTTTTAGGTTCATGTGCAGCAAATTCGCCTGAAAACAGGGGGGCATATGTTTGCACTCGATTTGGGCCACCCCGACTGAACCGGCCTAGCCGGGTTTGTGACCCGGCTTGGCCGGGTTTGGTCCCTGTGCCAGCCATCTGGAGGCTGCCACGTGGCGCCCCAAGAGGCCCCGTGAAACCCGGCTTGGCCAGGTTTAGTCGAGTCCGAGCCGATTAATAGATCTAATCGGTTTTTGATAGTTTTTGAACGTGCCAAACTTGGAGACTTGCCTAGATACGTGTTTTCTATTGGGATAAGACCACCCCCTCTCTATATATGAGAGGATCATGGCCGATTGAGATCTTAACCATCAAATCGTCAAAAACATATCTACAAAGTAGATTCTCGCGGTGGTTCATCTCTTCCCTGCTGTTCGGCTCGACTCTCCGCGAGTTTAGTCGGCGTTCTAGACGGTCTCCACGGTCCCTAGGGCAACCTTCACGTGCATCTCTCCGACGGATCTTTCCGAGAGGTGTTCGGGAGTATTCCGGCAAAGGACGTGCGCTACATCGACCACCAAACGTCCTCTACTGCAGTTACCAGTCATCCCGACGACCATCTACCTCGACCCTCACCTTCCCGGCATCAACCCGCGGAAGGCGGCTCAGCCGGCTCTCAGAGTCAGCCAGGCCGGGTAGGGCAGCTTGGCCGGGTCCAAGAACCGGCCAGGCCGGGTTTCGTGACCCCTGCTGCTTCGTGTTGTTTTGTCTCATGCGCCATCGTGTGATCCAGTATTGCTAGTGTGCTGTCCCGTTTCGGCGTCAACAGTACCAACTTTGACCAATTATAAATAAAAAACTATAAATATTTATAATGTCAAATAAACACCAATAGATTAATTATAAAATATATTTTCATAATATATTAATTTGGAGCTATAAATATGAATACTATTTATTAAAAATTTAGTCAAATGTTAACTACTTTATCTGGTACGTAATATGGAGTTGCATATTTAAAGGGACGGAGGGAGTACTAATAGAATCTTTCTTGGCAGAAAACCAAGCGGGGACACTTCAGTTGCAAGTAGGACAAAATAGGCGGGCCTGCAGGAAGGAATTGAAGGAGCCCCAGAGGCAGTTCCGGGCACGGTATGGTACCAGAGGGAGAAAGGCAACGAGACCAAATGGTAGGGAGCGCATGTCCTCCACCGAACATTTGTGCCACTACTCTAATCAAGAAAAGGAAGGCGAAAGCAATGGGCTGTGCCGTGTTCAATGGAGATCAACAAACAAGGGACAGGGACGGATAGCCAGCACAAGAGCGTCACGATTCCTCGCGCTCTCGGCATGAATATCACAATTCATACACGACGTCCAGGCAACGAGGCGAGGCAAGTGGACGTCGCCGTGCCCAGAAGACGATCCGATACAAAGGAACCAGCGAGAGAGCTGCTCCTCTAGGCTATGCAAGAGAGCGGAACAATAGCACGGGAACAGGAAGTGGCACAAGTGCAACTGCCACTGGCTGAAAACTGAGTTCTGCTAGCTCCTAATGGCAAGCAGTGCCCTGGAAAGGGAGGAGCAGCCGAGCAGGGGCCAAAGCAGGCCGGCAAAAGCACTTGCCCGCTCTCAACCTCTCCCTTTCCTTTCCAAGAGCATTAGCATTACATACAGTACCCTACAATACAAGCCCAGTTTCGCAAGTGGTCCTGCCCTGTCTGCCGTTCCATCGGGTTTAGGCACTCCAAAATATCGATAGCCAGGCCAAGTGCACGCCTGTCCATACAGGCATTCAGCTTGTGGGTAGGCTTGCCGGCCGGCTGACGTAGATGTGGATCGCACGGACGCACGCGCCTGCCGGCCTGCCGCTGCCGGTGCCGCCGGACCCCGTCGCTGTCTCGCGGCTGCCGTGCGCGTCCGTGCAGCGGGAACAGTAACAAGAATCAGCTGCTGCTGCTGCTGCCTGCGCTAGCTTTACTGCTCTAGTAGCGGTTAGCTCTCTGTTGTCCGTTCCAGGTTAATGAAAAGCTGGCTGAGGTCGATCTGCCATGCCATTTTGGCCTCATAGGAATATAGTAGGAGTGTGTGCTGTACAGCAGCCATCGGTGAGACGGTCGTTGTTTCTACCTCTGAACTGTACTCCATCCATGGCTAGAGCCTCGTACGTGCTGTTAATTGTTTGCACTCGCCGCCAGGGCACAGCACACATCCAAACCTATGGTACCATACCATGTGCCTGTAGATCGATCGGCTCTGGTCTGGTTAGTTACTTCACTTACAGGCAGAGTATATTACTTAAGGATCGAGCTGCCATGCTGGTCTCTGCACCCCAGCCGGCCGGTCCATAGGCTTGGCTTATTAGCACAAAGATTTTATGAAAGAGCTTTACGGAATCAAGCATGCATGCATACACCGAAAGCATATACAAGGCCCTTTTTCTGGTTTCTCCCCCTTTTCGCTGAGAAAGGATCAGATGAGGCTAAAATATGCGCTCGATCCGGCCTGTAACTATACAATTAGTAGGCCTGTGCTTTTGTCTTGTCGGTCTGTTGCTTTGTGGTTGTACAGTACTGTATGTAAACTTTGAAGGTGGGGTGGGGATCAGCATGCAGCATCATTTTGTTTGTTGGGGAGTCCACGCATCCATTCTTTGGATTCAATCAATTATTAAATTTTAAAGGGGGAGGAAAGTGACCTTGTTGCGATGATTAGAGCTTCCAGAAATGGAGTCCATGGAATGGGCGGGCCACAGCTGCATGCACTAGCTACAAAATCGGCACCAAGCTAGCTTTCCCCTTCCTCTCTGAGATTGAGACTCTGACTCTGACAGGGGAACTAATAATCACAAATCAGGGCGCCAACAAAGTATCCGTATAAGAAAGAGTTCGTCAGCAAAATGCTGCTGCCGCCAACGGTAAACAGCAAGGAATTCCACTGAGAGCGGGAATACAGCTGCGAGAAGTTTCCGAGTCAATCATGCACGGCAAGGGCCCCACCGTAGGGCGTGCGGACCACGTGCCGGAGTGCACGCCGCGCGGTGGCGCCTCCTCTTAACATTGCCGGGTCTTTTTTTTTACGATAATAACATTGCCGGGTCTCAAGAATCCTTGCTATTTTGTGCTGTATAAAATTAAATTAGCTTCACTGATATGACTAGACGAGTATTCAGCAACATGCTACACACTTTATACCGTTCAAAATATAGTGGACTAGAACTAGAGCGAAGCGTTCCTCTCCCAATGAGTCAATTATTATTAGTAATTATTACTCACGTGTACACAGCATGAACAATGAAAAGGCGTGCATTTATGGTGTCTATCTACGAAAGGAAACTCGATCACACACTTCAGTGATGCAGCTCTTGAGTTTATGTCAGAAAATATCGGCCAATATAATCATAAAACTGACCGACAGAGCCATGCGTGGGGCAACTCTTAGATTATGATATGCCTGTTCACATCATGTTTGCTGAGTAATGCCAATTGCTTGCTCATGTCAGTACCTCAGAGCCCGACCCCATGGTGCTTTCATTATATTTGTTGTGGAATCGCACCCATTATCTATATAGTGTTGTGCCAAATTGTGTTTTATCATATTGTAAGCTAGTACTGAGATGGTCTTGTAAGGCGTTTTCACACAAAAAGCTACATAGTTGATGATCCGTAGCTGATAATGTCTAAGAGAGTTGGCGAGCTGAAATGTGCCTTTTTCCTGCAAGGTTTCATCCGGCATTGACGAAGGACTAGTGAAAGTTTGGTTTATCAGATATGTTGGTTCTCTTTAGATCTTGGTAGCAGTTACGGCGATTTCGATATCTTCTTTTCGTTTGCTCTATTGCAATGTATGGCATCTTCAATACTCTAATATGATGGTGAGGGTGTTTGAAGGTGTCTCTTTTTTTTGCTGTCTCTTTATTGCGCTTTTCAATCTTCAACAGGCATTGGACGATCAAAGGAAGAAAATGACTAGTTTGATCTTCAATGTAGTCTTATTTTTTAAGATCCTTTCATGTCAAGTTATCATTTTGTACGAGCTATTGGTTTCCTTGATTTTTAGCTTGTTCGTTTCAGCAATCAGCCGCTTATTTTCAGCCATGTAACAGTATTTTTCTCTCATAACAAATCAGCACCAACTCAAATCAGCGCTTATTTTCAGCCCAAACGAACAGGCTGTATATTAGGTATGAGACACTCCTTTGAGTGTCTTCCTAAAAAAAGAATGTAAATTTGCATACACATACAGCACTAAAAAACCAACGGCAGTGAAGACGGGGTTTAGCTACCGTTGCAATCATCATCGTCGTTTGAGCGACGTCGAAGCCTTATAACCAGCATTCCAGCAAGCAGCCAAAAACAGCTCGAGTGATCGACGGGGGAGAAGGAGAACCAGCAAAAGTTACCAAAATTTCTTATTCCGGTCGTTTCAGCGTTTCACGGTAGCCAGTACGACGGTGAGAAGTTAGTCCGCTTCATTGGCAACCCGATCGACACAAAAGAAAAAAAAAACCTCTATTGCGCACTTGTTTTTTATTAAGAGAGAATAGAGTTTGAAAACAACATCTGAACGCCGGTGAACAGTGGCGAGATGGACACGGCAGGAAAACATGGGAAGAAAATAAACCATCGACTCATCGAGGCTGGCGGTTAATTTTTGTTCGATCTAACGCCGCCGTCCGGACGGAAGCTGCGGCAATTTTCGCAGGAAGCTGCCGCACCCCTGCCGCCGTGGCCACTTCTGCGAGACCGGTAGTCAGAGTACAGTATAAGTATTTTATCTTTGATCTAGTCCGTACGTCTTCTTCCTGTAGTATGTACTCGTATCACGGTTTTCTCTTCAGGGCGTGTCGTGTCAGCACGTGAGGCCCAAGTTGCTGTGTGTATACTGGTTACCACTCGATCACATCATTGCGCGCGTCACATCGCCTTCGGATTAACGGCGTAGTATGCAGTAGGTATATACATGCATAACGTTAATTAAACAAAAAAAGATTGCAAATAAATGCACGAGAGAACGTACAAGGCCGACTTGCTGGTTGTAGCGTAGTGGCTCGCTCTCATGAACCGATGATGCGTGTTAAAGGATCCACGTCGGCCAGCAAGGTTCACGTCGGGCACGTCGGGCATGTTGGAGAATGCACGTCGGCCACGTCCAGCAAGGTTTACGTCGGGCAGCTAGTTAAGGATCACGTCGGGCAGCTAGAGACACGTCGGGTCCATGTCAGGTGTAGGTCGAGCGTTCGTTTATGTGTGTCTAGATTCATTGCTTGTACATGAAGCTTGTAATTAGAGTTTGTTGAGGGTTTTGTGGAGAGTTTGTTGTAATCCAAACCAATCTTGTAAGCCACCGCAGGGGCTGTTCCTGTGCCTATTTAACATGTAACCGAGAGCCCTGGAAGGGTTATCTCGTTCCCTCAAATCTTTTCATGGTATCGAGCTTTTTTTTTCTCCTCACCGAGTAGATCCAAATGGCCGCTTAGAGCTCCGCCGCCGCTGGCCTCTCAGCCTTCTCCTTCGGCTTCCTTCCACCGGTCTCTGAGAAGCTGACCCGCGGCAACTAAAACATGTGGTTAGCCCAGGTATCGTCCACCATCAAAGGTGCTCAGTTCGGCGGGTACATTAGACCCGACGCGGTGCCCCCGGCGGCGTACCTTGATGGCGCGGTCGATCTAGCCACCGGCAAGAAGGGCGATCCCGTGCCCAATCCCGCTTATGAAAAGTGAGTCACCTAGGACCAACAGGTCCTCAGCTACCTCTTCTCGTCGCTGTCCAAGGAGGTCTTCGCGCAAGTCTCCTCGGCCACCACCGCCTCCGAGCTGTGGGCGGCGATCCAAGCGCACCACGCCTCTCAGTCCCGCGCCCGCATTGTCTCCACCCGCATGGCCCTTGCTACAGCCTCCAAAGGGGCATCCTCCATGGCCGAATACTTCGTCAAGATGAAGGGGCTGGCCGATGACATGGCCGCGGCGGGCAAGAAACTGGAGGACAACGATCTCGTCACCTACATCCTCATTGGCCTCGATGAGGACTTTGAGAATGTCGTCACGGCAATCGCTGCACGGGTGGAGCCTATCACCATGCCTGAGCTCTACGCGCAACTCATTGCCCACGAGCAGCGCAAGGGCCTGAACACGAGCGGTACCCACTCCGCCAATGTCACCACCAAGGGTGACCGCAAGGGTGGCCGCAACACTGGCTCCTCCAATAACAACAGCTCCCGTGGTCGTGGTGGTGGTCGCGGGGGCTTCGGTCGTGGCCGTGGGGGCAATGGAAGTGGAGGTAGCGGCCATGGCCGCAACTTCCAGGCTAGTGTCTTCTGCCAGATCTGTGGCAAAGAAGGCCACCCCGCTCATCGCTGCTACAAGCGGTTCGACTCCAACTACAATGGCCCACCGCAGAAGAGCGCGTCCTCGGCTACCTCCAGTTCGTACGGTGTAGATACGAACTGGTACATGGACTCAGGCGCCACTGATCATATCACAGGCGAGCTGGAGCGCTTGACCATGCGCAACAAGTACCACGGTGGTGACCAGATTCATGCTACTGACGGAACAGGTATGGAGATCGCTAATGTTGGTCATAGCACTTTATGTTCCCCTAGTAGACGTCTTCATCTTAAAAATATTCTTCATGTTCCTCAAGCACATAAGAGTCTTTGTTCCGTTAATCGCCTTGCTAGAGATAATAATGTGTATCTTGAATTTTATCCGGATCACTTCTTGATTAAGGAACAGGTGACTAGGAGAACCCTCCACAGAGGCAGATGCGAAGGAGGGCTCTACCCGTTACAGTCATCATCTTCGTCGTCGAATAAACAAGCTCTTGGTGTCTCCAAGTATCCCGTGTCCCTGTGGCATCATCGTTTAGGCCATGCTTCATCTCGTGTTGTTAAGCAAGTTCTAGATTGCCATAGGCTTTCTTTTTTTTCATTATTCAAATAATGATAGGGTTTGTGACGCTTGCCAACAAGGCAAGAGTCACCAATTTCCTTACCCTAAGTCAACAAGTGTGTCGACTGGTCCTATGGACCTAGTTTTCTCCGATGTATGGGGCCCTGCTCCTAGTTCTATTGGACAATATTCATATTATGTTAGCTTCATTGATGATCACAGTAAATTTACTTGGCTTTATTTATTGCGGCACAAATCTGAGGTGTTCTCTATTTTTCATGAGTTTCAAAACCTCGTTGAGAGGCAGTTTGGCCGCAAGATACAAACCATCTAAACCGACTGGGGTGGGGAGTATCAAGCTTTGCATTCCTTCTTTAAGCGTGTAGGCATTGCTCATCAAGTCGCTAGCCCTCATTCTCATCAACAAAATGGCTCAGCCGAGCGCAAACACCGCCATATAGTTGAGATGGGGCTCACTCTTCTTGCTGATGCCTCCATGCCCCTCAAGTTTTGGGATGAAGCTTTCTCCACCGCGGTCTATCTCATAAATAGATTGCCATCTAAAGGCATTAAGGATGAATCCCCTTTTGAGAAGCTACATAAACAAAAACCTGACTACAACTTCCTTCGCACGTTTGGGTGCGCTGTATGGCCCAATCTCAGACCCTACAATTCTCAAAAAAGCCTTTCGATCCAAACAATGTGTGTTCATTGGCTATAGTACTCTCCATAAAGGCTATAAGTGCCTTGATCCCAAGAATGGGCGTGTTTATATTTCCCGGGACGTTGTTTTCGACGAGCACATTTTTCCCTTTGCCTCTCTTCACCCAAATGC
Source organism: Eremochloa ophiuroides (assembly GCA_038502445.1). Taxonomy (NCBI): domain Eukaryota; kingdom Viridiplantae; phylum Streptophyta; class Magnoliopsida; order Poales; family Poaceae; genus Eremochloa; species Eremochloa ophiuroides. The sequence goes on from JAHLJS010000006.1 coordinate 59,919,734, forward strand.
TGGTGCACGCCTCCGCAAAGAAATTGAGCTCCTCCTTGATCTTCTTCGTCCATCATCTACTAGCCTTGGGAACATAAATTTGCTAGACCCGCATATGCCTTCTCCTGCCTCGACTAATGTCTCTTCAAGTTCCTTTGATGATACAGCACGTGCAGGAGGAAACGCGAGCTCAAATGGTGAAGAATCGCGGCGCCCTCATGCTTCAGCGCCGGGTTATCTCATGTGTGCCCCGGCAGGAGGCAACCCAGGCTTCGAGATGGATTCGACTGTTGAAAGCCCATGTTTGGTTTTGGGTAATTGATGAAACCTAGTTTGCTAACGATTGCTCTAAGTGTTTCATGAGAATGATTAGCAAACAACAAGATGGAGCAAAGGACCGGGACGGTGGAGGCCACAAGTGAAGGGCAATGACGGCGTCCATGAAAATGGTGTAAGCCCATCAATAAAGGAGAAAGCCCTATTGACGGCATCCATGCAAATGGTATAAGTCCATCATCAAAAGGAGTCCACAAGCAACATCAAGAGATGGTGAAAAAGCTAGGAGCTCAAAGCAAAGGTATAATCCATAGGAGCTCTTTTGCTTTTGGTGATCAAGACTCCATAGAAAGAGTGATCACATTTAGGATAGATAACCGTACTATCAAGAGGGGCGAAATCGTTGATGAAGTACGGTTATCAAGTGCCACTAGGTGTTCATGATCATTGCATTGCATATAGATGCTAGTGACACTAACAAACCCTTGGAAAACTCTTTTGAAAAGGCTAACACATGTGCACAAGGTGTAGAACACTTGGTGTTAGCACATGGGAACAAAGGGTGAAAGGTTTGAGTGAAAATCCTAAGAAAATAGAGCGTCGTACCGTAGAGTCACAGAGCGTCGGACCATTAGCTTTGGTCCGACGGCTAACACTGCTGAGAGCGTCGGACGCTCAGTTTCTGAGCGTCGGACCATTAGCCGAAGCGTCCGGCGGTACAGAGCGACGAGGAGGTGACACGTGGAGAGTAGGTGAGCGTCGGACTCTCGGCGTTAGTCCGACGGTGAGCGTCGGACCAATGTCCGACGTTTTTTAGCACTCGGGGAGCTCTCTGGAAGCGTCAGATGGCCGCGTTCGTTAGTCCGACGGCTCCGTCTGGCTGAGTCCGACGGTGGTCAGCTGAGGGCGTCGGACCGTATGGTTTAGTCCGACGCTCGTCCGTCCGACGGTTCGTTTAGTGCGGGAAGTTAGCTGTTGTGATCCAACGTTCGACTTCAAACGGCTAGTGACACGTGGCGTTCATCCAGGGTGTCGGACCGTGCAGATTAGTCCGACGGTCTGGCCGTCGGACAGTCCGATGGTACGCAGAAAAGTCTAAACGGCTAGTTCTTTGTGTGTGGCTTATAAATAGTCACTTGGCTGGTTTGGGGAGTAGCTCTTGGCACTCCTGAACATCATAGCATACTTGTGAGCCTTTCCACTCCACTCTCACTCATCCTACTTGATTGTGATCATCATTTGGTGGGTTTGGAGAGCATCAAGTGCATTGCATTGATAGAGATCATCTAGAGGCACTTGGTAGTAGTGATTCGCAGCGGTTTCTCTCATTACTCTTGGAGTTTGCCGACTCCTAGATGGCTTGGAGCTGCGAGGATCGTTGAGGGGAGTTGGTGATTGTCTCCGCCTCCGATCATGGTATTGTGAGGGGTTCTTGAGCCTATCCCCGCGGGAGATCGCGAAAGGCATCTTTAGTGGATTGCTCATAGCTTGGTGGATCCACGTCTTGTGTTGGTTGTGCGGCACCCTTGAGAAGGGTTTGGCGTGTGATGCCAATTAGCGCGTGAACCTCCAAGTGGGTGTATCGCTACAACGAGGACTAGCTTGCCGGCAAGCAAGTGAACCTCGGTAAAAAATCTTGTGTCATCTCTCTACCGAGGATTTCTCTTGTATTTGATTGATTGGTTATATTGGACTTCATATCTTCTCTACACCGGGGGTATTGAAATCACCTTTACTCTTTACTTTTGTGTACTTACTCTCTTGTGTAGTTTGTTAGTTAGTTGCTCACTTAGGGGTAGTGTATAGTAGTGACATAGCCTTTGAGTGTGAACTAGTGATCATAGTTTAGTATACTTGTCTAGGTGGTTTGCATAGTGTAGTTTAGAGCTAGTGCTTTGCAAAGCTTGCTATTGTTACGAATCGGCTTGTTAAGTGTTGTTTGTAGATTTTTATAGGCTATTCACCCCCCTCTAGCCATTTAGGACCTTTCAACTGTGCCTGGTCCTTCGTCGTCAAGTGGTGCAAGTGCATCCCCTTTGGGATCGGCGCAGGCGGATCTGTCGCCCTCGTCATCTTCTGGCCTAGATGCTGGTGCGGTCCCTGGCGCCGGATCCTCTACGCCTCCATCCTCGCCACACATCTCTGCGCCTGCGTCCACGGGGCCATAGACCGATCCGGCTGCGGGAGTTACTATGCCGACAGCATCCCTGTCACCCACACTTGGATCATCTGTAAGCACCGTCCCAGAAGCCGCACCTGTGGTAGCCAACCATCAATGCCCTTCTACTCAACTTTCTCAAGGTATCTCCAAACCCAAGTTACACACTAATGGTACTGTTCGATGGTGCATGCATGCCAAAGTGCCAACAGGTGAACCAACCACTTTGGATGAGGCGTTCCGTCACAAGCATTGGATCACCGCCATGGATGCTGAGTACCAAGCATTGATGCAGAACAAAACATGGCGTCTTGTGCAGCACCCGAAAGGGAAGAACATAGTAGGATGCAAGTGGGTCTATAAAATTAAGCGCAAGGCAGATGGGACCATTGATCGTTACAAGGCACGATTAGTTGCAAAGGGATTCAAGCAACAATATGGTATTGATTATGAAGAGACATTTAGCCCGGTTGTCAAGGCCACAACCATTCGTCTCATTCTCTCGATTGTTGTATCCAAGGGTCGGTCGCTTCGCCAACTAGATGTTCAAAATGCCTTTCTTCATGGTATATTGGAGGAGGAGGTGTATATGCAACAGCCTCCGGGCTATGTTGATTCATGTCATCTCACATATGTTTGCAAACTTGACAAAGCACTCTATGGTTTAAAACAGGCTCCACGGGCTTGGTATGCAAGATTGTGTCGCAGGTTGGAAGCACTCGGTTTTGTGGCATCCAAGGCCGATACATCACTGTTCTTTTCCAACCGTGGTGGCTATACTATGTTTGTTCTTGTCTATGTTGATGATATTATAGTGGCTAGCTCCTCCTCTCAAGCCACCGAAGCCCTACTCAAGGATTTGCAGCATGACTTTGCCCTGAAGGACTTGGGTAATTTGCACTACTTCTTGGGGATCGAGGTCAAACAGATGCCGGATGGCCTTGTTCTCTCACAAGGGCGATATGCAGCTGATGTTCTGTCCCGGTCTGGCATGGACAAAGCCAAACCTATTGACACACCAATGTCTTCCACGGAAAAGCTCAGCCTAATAGTTGGTGATCCTTTGGGTCCCGATGATTCAACGCGGTATAGAAGTGTGGTTGGCGCATTGCAGTACCTCACTCTTACAAGGCCAGATATCTCCTTTGCTGTAAACAAAGTTTGTCAATATCTTCACGCCCCGACCACAGTCCACTGGAGCGCTGTGAAGTGCATTTTGCGGTACATTTGTGGCACCATCAACCTTGGACTCAAGATCAAGCGTTCCAACTCCACCTTAGTCAGTGCTTTCTCTGATGCCGACTGGGCAGGGTGTGTTGATGACCGCCGGTCCACTGGTGGCTTTGCAGTTTTGTTGGGTGGCAACCTCATCTCGTGGATGGCAAGGAAACAAGCTACAGTCTCACGGTCAAGCACTGAAGCGGAGTACAAGGCATTAGCAAATGCTACTGCTGAAATGTTGTGGGTACAAAAGTTGTTGACAGAGTTAAAAATTTGGCATCCTCCAACCGCTCGGTTGTGGTGTGATAATCTTGGTGCCAAATACTTGTCAGCAAATTCCATTTTCCATGCTCGAACCAAACATATAGAGATTGCCTTTCATTTTGTTCGTGAACGGGTGGCCAACAAGCTGCTGGACATACGGTTTATCAACTCTGCTGACCAACTAGCTGATGGTTTCACCAAGGCTGTTCCTGCTGTCAAGATGAAGGATTTTAGAACCAATATTGGCCTTGTTAGCGGCTAAGATTGAGGGAGAGTGTTAAAGGATGCACGTCGGCCACGTCCAGCAAGGTTCACGTCGGGCACGTCGGGCATGTTGGAGAATGCACGTCGGCCACGTCCAGCAAGGTTCACGTCGGGCAGCTAGCTAAGGATCACGTCGGGCAACTAGAGGCACGTCGGGTCCATGTCAGGTGTACGTCGGGCGTTCGTGTATGTGTGTCTAGATTCATTGCTTGTACATGAAGCTTGTAACTAGAGTTTATTGAGGTTTTTTAGAGAGTTTGTTGTAATCCAAACTAATCTTGTAAGCCACCATAGGGACTGTTCCTATGCCTATTTAACATGTAACGGAGAGCCTTGGAAGGGTCACGTCGTTCCCTCAAATCTTTTCAATGCGAACCAGCTGCGGCGGCCACTTTTCGATCACAACGACAGCTCATGCACAGGTTTGTCCACTTCTCGCTAGCTGCAGCATGTGACACTGGTGCTGGTCCTGCTGGAGCTGGATAGGGGAAAAAACACAAAAGAAAAAAAAAAGTTGTTCGTGAATCGTGATAGTCGTCCAGCCGGCCATCACGTGCCAAGTTTTATCGGAAATGAAAATCTACTGCACGTAACATCGAAATGGTAGCTAGGTGCAACAATATTTGATTATTTGTGGTGATCACTGATCCACTCACGGGAGATGCAAACCGACCACTACTGGAGACGGTGGCTCGGCAAAGGCCAAATAGCACCCGGCAGCAAAACCTTTTCGAGTGCGCATGGGACACTTGTTAAAAACAATATCGACAAAGATACTTTTGGTATGTGTTTTTTTTGTCGGACACTCGACAAAATCTTTACCGAGTATTGTAAAAACTAACAGAAAAAAAATCATGACGACAAGGAGACGGTGAGGGTGACTGCCGAGTGTCCAAGGTCACTCGACAAAAAAGGGCATTTACCGGCCATATATACCAGCCGGGTATCAAATGGTTCAACACTTTCAACTACCTACGCTACACAGTTGCATTTTCGCCAGTGCCATGGAAGGAAGCCACGGCATGCAAGACGCTATTGGCCCTATTACACTTTTGTTCTGAGAAGCACACGCAAAAACTATTGCTCTGTTCGCTTCAGCTGAAAAGCTGAGCTGATTTGGGCTGAAACTTGATTTGTTGTGAGAGAAAATACTGTTCCAGAGCTGAAAAATATGTTCTGTTTAGTTGAAGGTAGACTAAGTGCAATCTAATTTGTCATGTTACCCCTAAAAAAGCAATTTTAATAAAAATAACATCACAGTCTTCTCTGTACTGTACATAACGCGTGGATCAATTCAAAAGAACTCGGAACAGAACAATGGAACAATTGTCTTAAAAGGGCTGTGGTTTACGTGGGACATATATATGGTACTCTCCCAAATTCTAAGTCATTTTAAGTTTTTTAAGTCAAAACATGTCAGTTTTGACCAAATTTATTTTAATAAAATAATAACATTTATTATACCCAACTCTTCATTAATTATATTTTATAATATACCTATTTTTTCTATAATTTTGGTTAATCTTGATGTGTTTTGACTATTCAAAATAAAGTTGGAATGACATAATTTGGAATGGAGGGAGCATTTGCTAGCTGCATCAACAAATGAACTCTTGCGTAAGCATATTATTTTGGAGATATGTACTAAACCACAGGAACAGGTCATGAAAACGAGCGTGGGGGTAATAGTTCAGCAATCAAACAAGTACAATAATTGTTTAAATACGATTGGCTCTTCACAATGATTTCTCAACTAGTTTTCTAGTAGAGGGAAAAAGACCGGCTGGGTAACATTATTGAGTTCAGTTGTCTTTGTGAGGAAAAAGGATCAGATCGCCAGATATTTCTAAGCCGATCTCGTCAATCTGTATTAATTTATAATTAAATGGTGAAATAGTATCATCTACTATTCAAAACCGTACCAGTAGTTGGAGATAATTAATCTGCATGCATTCCTGTTTGGTAAGAAAATATGCATGTGCTTACATGCACCTTGTGGAGAGCTCTAAATTGTATGGCCAAACTAGATGAGTATACTCTTTTTTTAAGAGTAAAATGCACCCTAGATACTTAAACTATTGGAGCATTACTATTTGGGTATTCGAACTGAAAAAGCTACCATCTATATACTTAAACTGGCGGCGGCGGCGGCCCACTCGCGTACCTAGATGGTAATGCTCAATAATTTAAGTACCCAGATGAGAGCTTTTTTATATGAGTATCCAGATGGTAATGTCCTAACAGTTTAAGTATTTAGGTGGTAGCTTTTTCAGTTCGAGTATCTAGATGTTATTGCGCCAATAGTTTAAGTATCTATGGTGCATTTTACTCTTTTTTTAACTAACAAAAAATAAATGAATAGGACCATAACACATATTCCCTCAGCCCCCAAAAGAATACAGTCATGATATTCATGTTAGTCAAAGTAGCTCAAATTTTACCATGTTTATAGTATAAACAGTATTAGCATTTATGACTCTAAATAAATCTATTATATATATATGTAATTAATTTAAGGAAAATTTTCCATAATAGTTATTTTGCATCATAAATATTAGTGTTTTTCACATATATTTTTTGTCAAAGTCCAAACCATATAACTTCTTAACAATGAGGATTGCATTTTTTTTCTAGTACGGAGGGAGTACTATTTAATTTCCACACATACACTATTTGATTCAGCTTGAATAGTATAATGGTGGAATATTTGTTTCCAACCGTCGAGGCATGTATTATTTGTTCTCTATGCAGAAATAGTGCAATGTGTTTGGCGATACAATATATTTGTTTGGAATTATAGTATATATGTATATTATTATATAAAATTAATTTAGAGGCAAAAAGGGCTAGAGAAGTCTGTGGCAACTCTGCTATATAGGAGTATATGTATGTGTAATCTAGAGGGTGTTAATTAATTAATTAATTGTGCCTTTCACTTTGCATCAAGATTCATGCTGATAGGGATGGTCCGGGAATTATCATGGTTGTGTATGAAATGCATCGAGATTGACGTCGCAAAAGGAAGATGAATGGCCAGGATGCAACCGCATAGTAATTAGACATCCCCATTACAATCATGCTTGGTAAGTACTTGAGATAATATGACCATAAATTTTCCACATCCAAATACGTTTAAATATAATGTGGTAAGGAGACAAATAATCTGTTTAGCAGAACTTATTTTGACTATGATAGATTTGTTCAACTGATTTGTTGTGAGAGAATAATATTGTTTTATATCTAAAAATAAGTTAAATGTACTCCCTCCGTCCCATAATATGTGTCGCTGGAGCCACAGTGTTGTGTCCCTTAATAATCGTCGTCGCCTACTAGTACCGAGCTGTACCGCACCGACACACCTACTCCATCCATCGATGCATGCGCCGCATACTTATCCTTTCCTCTCCCCTCCCGGCTTCACAATACCACACACACTCATTTTTTCTTAAAAAAATCCCAGCCTCATCCCCAACCTCGCTCGCTCCCCATCTGCATCCTCGCCATCGTGACCGACCTCCGTCAATCTCCTGCGCCACCGCTGAATCCTCCCTCCGTGCCTCCCTCCATTGGTTCCCCTGCGCAGAGATCCGCTTGCGACGGGCCACGGGAGCTAGGAGCGCGGGCTCCTACTCCGCGCGACGCCGCCATGGCTCTCCGGCAACGCGCGCCGTCTATCTCCTCCGGCCAGGCCTCTCGCTTGCATCCTGCACTGGGCCACAGGAGCATGGGCTCCACGTGACACTGCCGGCGCCCATCCGACGGTGGAGGACCCAAGCTCGGCATCTACTCCGACCTGTAGTTCGATCCCGTAGGTGCTTGATACTTGCAGATGCCTGGTACTCCGTCCTGCGGTTTGTTTTGGCCGTGTAAAATTGGCACTAAGTGATATTTACCGCCGAGCGAAATGCATTCATCAATGTTCTCTTTGATTTGTTTAATGGAATAATATTTTACAGCATGGTTTATGGTGAAAATTTGAACGAAAACACCTGCTTTGTTTATTGTTTCGGTGAGTAGCATTAATGGTCTGTCCATCAAAGCACAATTGAAAAATCATTGGCATAGAGGTGTTCAGTGTCTTTTGCCATTTGTGTTGGTAACCGAGCGAGAGCTCCGACGACACACATCGCAGGACGGAGGGAGTAGGTAGCATGAAAAATACAATGCATCGTTCCTCTGCACTCAAACAGCAACATGCGTGCATGATGAGCCGCACATGCCATGCACGCAAGGGAGGCGCTGGCTCCCACGGAACCCTACCGATCCACATCCACAGTAGCGTACTATTATTCTGTAGAAAAAGGTACTGTAGCTCGCAATCCAGATCTACCAACCGATAATTGCGTGACCTTATCATGGCAGGCAGGCACGGCCAGCCACACCAAGTCCCAGAGCACCCCGAAGCTTCCTATCCTATCCGGTTGCATACTTGCATTGCATGTCGGTTCTTTCACCCGATAGGCCGATACGTAACGTACCCCATGGAAAACGATTTTCTAGGTGGAAAAAATATCCAGATCTCCGATCGGGGAATAATAAAATTCTTGCGCTCCACGCCCAGGCGCACATGCCCATGCGAGGCGCACACAGAGGAAAAAGCCTACTCCTCCAAATAAATTACCTTTTTAACTTTTAGATTTCATATTTAACCATTCGTCTTATTCAAAAATTTTATACAAATAATAAAATTAATAAATTATTAATAAAGTATCTCTAATGATAGACTAAGTTATAACAAAAAATAATAATATTTGTATAAAATTTTTGAATAAGACGAACAGTAGAACGTGAAGTGCAAAAGTAAGAGAAACTAACTTATTTGGAGACGGTTGTAGTGGTGAGGAGGCAAGGGCAGGCTCTGAAAATGGCGCGTCTGACTGACCTGCTCTGCCTGCCGGTCTATACCGGTCTCGCCGCCGCACCCGCACCGACCAGACCGTGCGCTTTCACAAACGTCAAACCCGGGACGCAAAATCCACAGGAAAACGCGAGAAAACTCGTGCAAAGGAGCTGCCCATCCATCCATCCGCAGTCGCCGGCCAGCGGCGCTAGGACTTGAAGGAGTCGGCCCCGTCGGCGCAGCGCAAGAAACCGCAACCCGTACGTACCCGTACCTAGTAAAAAACACGCCTGGCCTGCTCTCGCCGAATCGTGGTGGCCAAAGCCAAACAGACAGGTGGGGACATCTGTCCCACATGGCGGGCCACACTCTGCAACGTAGCCCCACCCCCGCTGCCATCAATTCAATCAAAAGAAGAAGGAAAAAAAAAACGCTGAAACGGAGCCGCAGGAGCAGTCACGGACGGAATCTGATCACGAATCGCCCGGCGAGCAGAGCCTGCCTCCCTGTCCGCCCTCTCCCACTCACACTCACACGGTCCCACCAGGCCAGGTGGTCGCTCGCATCCATCGCATCGCATCGCATCGCTCGCACGGCACGAGGTCGGTCCGTCCTCGGGCGCTCTCGGGTCCGTTTTAACGCCAGCCACCACGCGACGCAACAGCCCCAACCCCCACCCGCACCGAAGCCACAGCACCAGGAATCGGGACGCCACGCCACCACAACAACTCCCACCCCGCACCCTCGCCGCGAGTTGCTCAGTCGCGCATCGCAGCGAGCGGGGCGGGGGCGGGGGGCCACAGCGCGGGGCGAGGCGAGCGTCCCGGCCGCGCAGCGTCGCGGTCGCGCGCTCGATCCAGGTCGGGGGCCGGGGGGCGGGGTGGGGACTCGATCGGGAGGGAGGGCCAGGCCAGGGATCTCCACCTCTCTCGTCCGTGCGGGAGCGCGGGCGGCGCGCCGGGGGCAAATGCGGGTAGCCTCACGGGCGGAGGAGCGCTGACCTTGCGGCGGCGGCGGCGGCGGCCGGGGAGCGATGCACGCGCCGGAGCAGCAGCTGCGGAGGAAGGTGAGGGGCAGGGCTCTCGTCGTCGTCGTCGTCGGTGGGAGTTTGGTTTCTTTCTCGTGCCGGGGTGGTTGGGGTACGGGTGGACGCGCGGTCGTCTGGGTTGTTTGGCGTCTCAGATCGGTTCGCCTGCCCGGTCGCCTTCGACCTTGCCACACGACGGCAGCTCTGAAATCGTCACGTATTATTTATATTATATAAACGAGCCTTCTTTGCCTCGGAAATTTCCTGTTCCCGTGGATGTGAACACGAGGAGAGCTGTAAGGATAAGGATTTATTACTCGTGCCGGTTTTTTTTCTCCCTCTTCTCCGCAATTCTTCGTTGCGGAAAGACGATCGCGTGGAGCTGTACTTGGATTTCAGTTGTGGAGTCGCCACACACACACAGTTCAGGTTTCAGGTTCGTGCGTTTGCCAAAGACAATTCTCGTCTGATCCGGAGTTTTCTGAATCACCAAGAGATTCTCTGTTGGATTTGCCAGTGGACGCTTTCTTGACAATATCTGAACTCTCTTCCGGTGTTAGGCTTTTTTCTTGATAATATCTGAACTCTCTTCCGGTGTTGGGCGACGTCCTCTTTTCTGCCCTCCAAAGGAAATGGCATCCTTCGCGACTTTTCCAACTGTATCGAATGCAAATTGCTCCTTAAAGGACTGGTTAGGCCTTTTCCCCACCCAGCTAATCCGTGATGGCACGCCAGAAAAAGCTGATTCACTTGGGTCATAGAGGTATCGCAAATGAGGAATTAGATTCGCTGAGTAGTTTGTGTTTATCCTAATCCACTCTGTGGCCGTTCTCGCCTTCTTTTCCTTTGAGGAAAAAAGGAAAATATTAATTTGTTCCAACGGATTAGCTTATCTATATATTCCATGCCCACTGAGGAGGCATGTTGATTGAGATGGTTGTATGCCCAAGAACTCTCCCTTAAAATAATCATTCTTCGACTTCTTCAAGTCTTATTTTGTCTTTCACGCTCATTGCTGGAGGCAAAGGAAAGTTCGCGCTGGAGGGTAGGTGTAGTGTAACATAAACTTCCAGTGACCAGTTCCTGGTTGTGCCATAATCTTTGTGAATTAGTTGAACACAGATACTGTATGTTTCGGTGGTCATTTGGGTAGGAATTAGGAAGAAAGCTCGGGTGCCAAGCTTCACATAATCTGGTTTTCTCATTCACTGTTATCTTGAGTTTTCTATTTATACTTCTGTAAATCTGGTATTCTCATGAAAGTTGTTTCTTACAATTACTGAGGATGGCTTGTATTATATACCCTATGATCATCCAAGGAACAATCCAATTAGGATCTGACATTGGGTTTAGCTCTTAAAGCAGATTCCACATTTCTACTCGGCCGAATTGGTCCTTCTCATTGAATCACTATAAATCTATATGTTTTTTTGTTATATGTTTTTTTTTTGTTTATTAGTAGTGCTTTGCTGAACAGAGTTAACTCTGTATGTTAAACTTTGCTCAGGGTTCATCAGAGATGGACTTCTTCAGTGAATACGGTGATGCCAACAGATACAAAATCCAAGAGGTCATTGGCAAAGGAAGTTATGGCGTTGTTTGCTCAGCTGTTGACCAACATACCGGTGACAAGGTAGCAATCAAGAAAATACACAATATCTTTGAGCACTTATCTGATGCTGCCCGGATCCTACGTGAGATCAAACTACTTCGGCTATTACGCCATCCTGATATAGTTGAGATCAAGCATATAATGCTGCCTCCATCAAGGAGGGACTTCAAAGATATCTATGTTGTATTTGAGCTGATGGATACAGACCTCCACCAAGTCATCAAGGCAAATGATGATTTAACCAGAGAGCATCATCAGTTCTTTCTCTATCAGATGCTCCGTGCACTGAAATACATTCATACTGGTATGGTTTTTTTTTTTTCTTCTTTTAGAAAATGATGTCTTAGATAGAGTACAGTTTTGTATCTTTATGATTGTCATACCCCATACTACAATTTACATGTCTTGGAATCATTTCTCTTGAACAATGGTGGTTCAAGTACTATTTGCATGGGGATCAGAGTAGTGTGTTCACACAATAATAATATCACTTTAGCATTAATCTATTAACTAAAGCTGTTATTGTTGATTGTTTCTATTCTTCCTGTTTAGTGTACCTTTTGTTAAATATATATATTTGGACATTCATCTCATACATAGACTCGTATCCACTTTAGTAATTACAATACCTTCAAAACTATCGTAATTACTTGGTGCCATCCATTTTTAGTGGAGGAGCCATCAACAACATTGGTTTCTATATGCGTGCTTAGAGCATCTCCAACAGTTTTGTAAACACCTGGCGATCTGGCGACGGCGCGACCTGGCGACGGCGTGAAAGACAAAGAAAAACGCCACCTGGTCCACAATTTTGGTTTTTGGAAAATGAATAATGGGAAACTATTGGAGATGGGGTCTTTTTTCCTTTCCCATACTTATTTGAGAGTTGCCAAACAAGTTTTTGGAAAGAATATTTACCAAACTGTTGGAGATGCTCTTATTAGCTACATCTTCCCAGAAAAAAAAAAACAGAACTGATACATGTGTTTTATGTGATTGCAGCTAATGTTTATCACCGTGATTTGAAGCCAAAGAATATATTGGCCAATGCTAACTGTAAACTTAAAATATGTGATTTTGGATTGGCAAGAGTGGCATTCAATGACACTCCTACAACAGTATTCTGGACGGTATGTAAGATACTGCCTCACTGATTTAATGTAACACTTTATTTAACAGGATATATTCATACTATGTTTCACCACTTAATCTGTTTTGCAAAATTTTCAGGATTATGTTGCTACAAGATGGTATAGGGCCCCTGAACTGTGTGGATCTTTCTTCTCTAAGGTAAACAATCATCACATTCCAGTATAGGGTCACTTAGCAGTCCTACTTCTTTCAGAGCATTCATTATGGCAGCACTGAGCAAGATGTACCCTGTTTCATACCATATTGTGCTGTTCCGCATGCCTTTTAACACCCATTGTTCCATAGCTGACTGTTTTTTTTTTTATTTTTTTGTGTGTTTCACCTCATCCGATTCCCAGTTCACTAGTTACCAGGCGGCACACTAAAGAATTATTCCTTCCAAATTGTTTGTTCAGAAGCTGCATTTTTCTTCAGACCTTAATATTTCTAGATGGGCTTGCTACTGTTTAGTAGGTATTGCCTTCAGAGAAAATCACAGATTAACTAGATTAACTGTAGCAGTGTTTGGTTAGGTGCGGGAATTAGCATTTACAGTAATCTGCAGTTCTCCTTAGGGAGTACTGTTATTTTCAGCTTTATCATACCTTTTTCCTTTCATTTTGTGCTGTTGAATTCAGGATCTCATTTCATTGTTCTATGTAGTATTCACCAGCTATTGACATATGGAGTATCGGCTGCATTTTTGCGGAGATCTTAACTGGGAAGCCTCTGTTTCCTGGAAAAAATGTGGTCCACCAGTTGGATTTGATGACTGATCTCTTGGGTACTCCATCACTTGATACAGTTTCCAGAGTATGTCTTCTCATTCATGCTTAATGTTCCAAACTAAACTGTTGCAATTGGCAAACATTGAACCTTTGGCTACTGTAGATTCGGAATGAGAAGGCAAGGAGGTACTTGAGTAGCATGAGGAAAAAACAGCCAGTACCATTTTCTGAAAGGTTCCCGAAAGCAGATCCTGCTGCACTCAAACTTTTGCAGATGCTTTTGGCATTTGATCCCAAGGATAGACCAACTGCTGAAGAGGCAAGTGTTTGAACTGTAGAATCCAATTTCACATTTTGTACTTGTATTTGCTTAGTGCCTCAACCATTATTACATCTTAAAATTCACTCAAGTGATGTTTCTTTTGTCATTGATGTACAACCAGGCATTGGCTGATCCGTATTTTAAAGGCCTCGCAAAAGTAGAGAGAGAACCATCATGCCAGGCAATAACAAAAATGGAGTTTGAGTTTGAGCGAAGAAAGGTGACCAAAGAGGATGTCAAGGAACTTATATTCAGGGAGATATTGGAGTATCATCCTCAACTTCTCAAGGATTACATGAATGGAACTGAGAAAACAAACTTTCTATATCCTAGGTATTTATTTGCCAGTAACAGAAATGGAGTTTGAATCTTTCATTTCTTTATGTGTATTACTACCTGCTACATGCCAATGTGTTAACTGTTCCTAACTGTTATTGTGCAGTGCTGTTGACAATTTCCGAAGGCAATTTGCTAACTTGGAGGAGAATGGAGGAAAGAGTGGGGCACACACCGCTGCATCAGACAGGAAGCATGTTTCACTCCCAAGGTGACAAATTTTTCCGAGTTCTCTTTCTATGATTTAGGCTGCTATGTTCTTCTTTTTGTAAAATCCTTTTTTTTTTGCCTGAATAAATTAAATTGGATTCCACAGGTTCCTAGTTTTTTGGGAGTAAAATGAATTAGCTTACACTCGCCATGTTTAAAAGAACTGATGTTTGATAACCTTGTGTTACTGTGAAATCAGAAGCTAGCAACTTTACTTGTTGGATTATTATTGGCTTATATATACTAATTAGAATTTCCCATCGAAACTGGCTTCTGACCTTTACTCCCTACTATTTGCAGGACAACCACAGTTCATTCTAATCCAATCCCTCCAAACGGAACCTCCCAAGTTCCTCAAAAGATTCCCACAGGTGGTAATTTCTCCTAATGAAATAGTATGTCCTTCAGACACCACTAATCTAATATAATTTTATTTTCTGAAAAAAAAAATCAGCTAGACCAGGAAGAGTGGTTGGTCCAGTAATACCATTCGAGAACGCAACTGCTGTTGATCCATACAGCCAACGTAGGGTGGCGAGGAATCCAGTGCTTCCTCCATCCACCTCAAACCTGTCAGCATATGCCTATCACCGGAAGTCAGACAACTCAGACAGAGAGCTCCAACAGGAGCTGGAGAAGGACCGCATGCAGTACCAGCCAGCACAGCGGTTCATGGGCGCCAAGGTAGTATCACAGATGTCCCCTGACATGAGGTCTTCCTACTACATACCAAAAGGTGTCCCGAAAGCTGATGCCGCAGATAGAACTGGGTTGCATTCTAGCATGATTCATGGAATCGCCCCTTTTAGCGGCATTGCTGCTGTAGGAGGTGGAGGGGGCTACAACAAGGTCAATGCAGATCAATATGGAGTTTCTAGGATGTACTAGTTCTAGTTGCATCTCCAAAAATCCTCAGCTGAGTTGAACTAATAACATGGCGAAGGGTGAAAAGATGTAGGTACCAAAGAACTGCCATATTGGCTCGGAGCCGAAGACACAAAGCAATGGAGTATGGATCTCTGATCTCGGGTCAAGGAGGATGTGACATCAGATTGAAAACAGATCTTGGGGAACAGTCATGGTTCTGTCCATTGGACCTAGCTTTTCGCCTTTTCGGAAAGCAATGCCATCACCCCGAGGAAACGGTAAAATAAACGGAAGGAGAAGAAAGGGCAGTCTGGCAGTGCCGTCAGTTGATTGCTGCTTATAAGAAGCAAAAAGAGGGGCGGAGAGGATTATTACAGGGAAAATTATGTACTTTGCAAGAATGGAAAAAAATGTGGGAATAAAAAATAGTGAGCCTACGTTTAGCTCTGTATATAAAGGAACTTTTTTATATATTTATTATTACGGCTGGTGAAACCCGCTTCTTTAATTCAAAGCTATGGAATTGTTGCCTATATTTAGCTCTGTAATACCATAGGCAGTTAAGATTGATACAGCCGTTGGTTTATTTTGCCCTCTTTACCTCATTTGTTTGTAGTATTTATATTAGAAATGAAATTTTGCTTGTACATTAAGCCGTCATCCTCCCTTTCCCGTCGTCTGGTTGCATCGTTTCCTTTTCTGATGTTGTCTCGAGGCTACACTGACAGTCAACAATACATGTCCTAGAATGAATATTTCTGCACTCCAGGCGAACTCCAGACCTCAGACTGTAAACTTGACACCGCCAGCACCAGCGATGTGCGCCCGGGGGAAATTTGGATTATGGCCATTACAATTTTACGAACTTTGAAAAACACCATTACAATTCACGTTACTGGAGATTTGCCATTATAATTCTGCTCCTCCCTCACAAATGCCCTATTCTACGTATGTCGAGCTACTGGGTCCACTTACAGGCATGTGTATACGTACGGAATACGTATCAGCCTGTACAAGAGAGAGAAAGAAAGCGCCCCTGTTCGGTCGCATTCTTTCCCTTCTTGGCTGCACGCCATTGCCGCCGCCGGGAAGATCCCCATCCAAACTCCCTCTGCATCACGGTTCACGGCGTCGCGAAGCTGCCATAGCGTGCGAGACCGGCCGCCGCCCCGTCCCCCTTCAGCGCCGAGTCCGTCGCTCCCTCGCATCGACCTCCGGCACTTCGCCAAACCACCCCCCCCCCCCCCCCCCCCCCCCCCTTCACCTCTCTCCTTCCCTCTTCTGGTCCGAAGCCGAACTGCTCCGAGGAAAACAAGAGGAATGCGTAGAGACGGAGGAGACGTGCTTGCTTCCTTGATTTCTTCTTCCATTGCATAATTGATGGTGGGTCCCTAGACCTCCTGGAGGCCGTGCGCATAGGCCACCATGTCCGACGCCACCCAAGCCACGACGTCCGCACCGGCCACGAGATCCGCACAGGCCACGTGCACGCACCGCCGACCGCTCGCCCGAGAGCTGCTTTGTGCCTGTGCGACTGCTTGCCATGGATGGCGGCAGATGTTGCTGAGCAAGGGAATGGCAAGATGAGGAAGAAGAAAATGACAGGTGGGTCCGCGTGTTAGTGATACGGAGAGAGGCTGCAATGAAACACGCCCAGACAGCGGTGGCGCCGCTCCGCCATGTCCTTGGAGGCTACGGCTGGTTGTTCTGGTCCGTGCAGGTGCTCCGCTCCTTGGGCATGCCTTAGGGCTGGCCGATGACTCTATTCTTGGTCTGAAGGTGGCGACTCTGTTCTTGGTTCTTCTCTGCGACGGCGGCAATGGCGTGAAGCGACCCAGAGAAGAACAGGAGCGCTCTTATCCTTCTCGTACTGGCTGATACGTATCCATACGTATACATATGCAGCAAGTGGGCCCGAGCAGCTCGGCATACGTAGAATAGGGCATTTATGAGAGAGGAGCAGAGTTGTAATGGCAAATCTCCGAATTGTAATGGTGTTTTTCAAAGTTTGTAAAATTGTAATGGCGAGAATCCAAGTTTCCCAGAAATAAAAAGAGCATACATGAGCAGTTTGTTACATGTCATTTATAGTGGGGTGGCAAGTGACTAGTGTCCCGTACAGTACAGCGATACATTTATCATCCTCGCCAAAGCCGCACACATTCCAGGACACAATGGTTAACTTGTGATTGGAGCTCATTTGGAACTCTTGAACACCTGATTCAGGGATTCAGAGGCAGAGCCGCAGAGGCAGACAGCCCAGCAGTACCCGCCATAGCCCGCAAGTTCGTTGCATTAAGAGTCCTCTTGCGGAGGAGCCCACGGCGTTTCACCTGGACTTTGAGGTCTTTCGAGCAGCCTGCAAGTTTGTTCTTCAGCGTTTTTAGGCGTGAAGCTTTAGTGGACATGTCCACAAAGCTGGCAGCTTCCTTCTCCCCGCAGCTTAAGTTTATCAATTCTCATAAATTCAATAATAGATTAACAGCAAACATCTTAGAAAATTCATCCACTTATCATTAAAAGAGAGCAAATTACTAATAACCCTGTACACTATATCTTTATCAAAACAATTGATTGGTGCAATTAGTTAGATTAGTGCAAAGATTGCTACAAGAAATATCTTCACGAGAATAGGGGAAGGGGATAGTTCCCTGTTCCCATGGAAACCGATGGGGGAGAGTTTTTTTTCCCCCTTTTCATTCCCCGTGGAGATTAATTAAGAATTCCCATGTGGAACTAGAAAATCAAGGATCATTTTCATTCCCCGTGAGAATAATTAGGAATTCCTGTGGGGAACCAGGAAATCAAGGATCGCCCCGATAGCATCTATACAATAGCATCTTTTTTAGTTAAATTAGGGGAGACTTGAGACGCCTTGCCAGTAATTGAAAGTTTTAAAAGCAATGGCATGCATGGTTTTCAGCTAAATTAATGACAATACTTCTTCAGCTACATGAGATCCAATCTATTATCATTACTGTTCAACTTAGACTCGAATTGGTCTTTGTAATATCACCCACTGGATTGTGAAGTGTGCTGAGATTCTGGTTAGAGTTAGTGGGTGGTTACAGAGTTAGTGGGTGAAGTTTGGTGAGGTTCTGGGTACGGAGCTATCAGAGAATCTAAATCTCTTGCAGGTAAAGGTTAGAACGCTCTCGCTCAGAAGAGGCAATCAAGGTACACTAGGGGATTATAGAACCCCCTTTTTTTTTATTGCCTCCCTATTACTACAATTAAAACACCTATAGAACCCTAAGATTACAATTAAAACACCTAACAAAACCTGCACAGCCACCTTCATAGTCCGTCCCCAGTAGAATTGACGAGCGATTTCATAAAATCGGTTCCCTCAACCTTGTTTATCATAATCTTGTTCGACTCATGGTATGATGAAACAATATAACACATCCAAACAATCGAGTCAAACGGTTACAAACATCATATTGTTGCGAACATTAAACCACATGGAGCAAAATGCAAAGAAACTTTGCATAGATGTATCTGTCTTTCAATTCCAACAGCATCCTATGTACAAGTTGGAAAACAAAATTGAGGATATGTACAGTTCTAAGGAATACCCCAGCACCAAAACTCTTAGATCCTATGCACCAACCTGCTTTTATAGAGAAAAATGTCCCACCTTGACCAGTTAACATGTCATCTAGGTCCCTCAGCTATGTGAGCAAACAAGACTAACCCTATAACTTATTCAAAAACCTTAGCAACTATCTATTATGTTGCCAAACTTCTTGGCAATGATAGGCCGAACATCATCCGCTACAGCAAGGGTCTCTAAGAATGGGATCAACTGAAGTAAAGCCTCGTCCAAGGGGTTGCTATACCAACTCTCTATTGGTATACCATTGTTCACTTGCAGCTGGAAAACCTGATAAATACAGTATAATTGAGATGCTTATGAGCTCCAAAATGTCAAGGAAGCAGTAAATCAAGCATGTGGCAAGGCACTAAAAGTTTCAAAACAACAGTAAGTTCACGGCACTTCAAGACCATAGACACTTTCAACTAAATCAAGAACCCAAATCAAAATGAATCTAAGTAAATTTTACCTGTGGAGTGTTATCAATTATGGCAACCTTGGCAAGGTCTACTCCAACAACAGTCAGATCTTTTGTGTAGCCAGTGTCTGTGAACAAACATGATTCCCGAAAGAAACGCTTGGAGAAAATTTTCTTCTCTGGATCCAGCATGTCAAGCAACTGGTCTGCGTAAACACTTTGACTGGCTGTAAATATCACTACCTCAAACATTTCAACCATCTTTTGGAGGAACATGTGGACATGTGGTCTCTTTTTCACATATACCACATGCTCTTTCATATCACAGACCACAGGAAATGTGAAATCAGCGTCATCACAATGCTCCATAGTTGAATGAACAAGGGTTTCTGCAATAAAAGGATAAGACAATAAATTATTCTTAGGGACATGCAATGAGGTTATCAAAGATACTAACTTCTATCCTGCTTAGCTGCATACCATCCAAATCAAGCACAAGAGTGACCCTCCTGGTCCATTGATCTTTTTTTGCAGGAGCAGCATTTGAATTTAACTCAGCAAAGTCAACAAGATCTGGTAAATCCTCCTCCGATAGATGAGGGTTGAGCCATTCTAATACCTCAGAATTATTAAAGCACAAATCCACCTCAGATGAGCATATATTATTATCAACACTGGCTTCCGTGGTGCTCTCAATAAGTGGGAACACTCCACATGTGCTACTCATGTTCATCAATGCATCAATTGATACAGATTCATCACACAATCCAGTATAACTAAGATCAGGTGGATTATCAAACAAGTACGGGAAATCATCATCTGGACTATAAATATCCAGCAGTCTGCAACAAAAATTCGAACCCCAGCTTGCCTCATGATCACTAACAATACACAAATTCTGGGCTGAAGAATCTACACCATCATCTGCAAACTCTGTAACAGAAAAATAAATGAATGAATGAACTCACATGAGAAAAAAATCAAGGAAATATATAGCTGACAATCACTTGTGCTTTTTGTAACCACGTAGCTTGTGATTCAGGGGAAATGGGTCATGCCCTAGGCTAGGTGACACATACTCCATGCCTTTACAAAAACAAAAAGAGTCTTGATTTTTTGGTTTTAAGGACCTGACTTCTGCCCTTCGAGTGCATGGCCAGATTGGTTGATTGATATTAACTGCTGATGTGCTTCAATCAGCATGGTATATTTGGTGTGCTTACTAACTGAAATTTGAAGTCTAGAAGTATGTTCTCCAGATGCATGAATCAGCATAATATGAGCAGTAAAAAAACTGCTTTATGCTGGTGATAGAGCTGCAAGCAACTGGTACAACATGCCAAGTGAAAGAAATTGATATGAACAAAAAGTAATACACCCTCTATCCCAAAATAGTAGAAGTTTTAGATTTGGACACGGCAATTAAAAAAGAGTGAAAAGGAATTCTACACAGAAATCAAGGAGAGATAAAAATAGAAATAGAGAAGTATTATTGGGAAAAGAAAAAGGTGCATTGGTAGAAGAGCAAGGTGCATTGGGAAGTGTGTCAAACATTTTGGGACAAAATTTGAATCCCATAATGTCAAGTATTTTGGGACGGAGGGAGTAGATTCATGGGCCTCATGCATAGAATTAGATAAATGGAACAATGATAAATAAAAATCAAGATAAGCCGCCATGGCATAATAGCAAACCATTGAGCATACAATGTGATTCATCATTCATTACAACAACAAACATTTCCAAAGCAAGTTGGGCAACCTACATAACATGGTTCCTTGTCCAATTTTAGACACCTTGGCAGCATTGAATTTCAGATAGCTCCATAATAGCAGAATCTATAGCACTAATCACATATAATGCATTGATAAAAACACAAATAATCTAAACTCATGAAAGTGAACTAATACCTTACTTAACATCTCTTTATAGAACTGATGCTCAAAAAAAAAAAACATCTCTTTATAGAACTGTGTTCCCAGACACACTTTGATATTTAGGGCCGTTTGGCTGAGTGGACCGATTCCGATTCTTCCTAGAATCACAAGAAACACTACCAAACGGGATAAGGCCGAAACATTTCAGCCCAGAATCGTTTCACGACCTCTGCCTTGGTTCCCGAAACGGCCAGAGAGTAGTTTCTTCTGTTTCTTTTTCTCTAGTATACATGCTATTACTTCTTTTTAAATTATAATCCTTTTTAGGTGCAACAAAATTAAATGAGTTGTATTCATTATTCAAGTTGTTTTTTACATATAAAAATACAGAACTTTAAAAACATATTTATATTTGTATATATTTTTAAAGAAGAAAATATTTTCCCTTATGTATCAAAATCTAGTTTAATAGCCAAATGGTTGCATAAAGTGATTCTGATTCATCAGAAACCGAATCTAGGAGAATCTAGATCCTACCAAACGCACCCTTAATGCCAACATACATATGATTGTACCAGAAAGGGCTGCTCCTTACCTTTGCCAACATAATTCACTGCATGAAACTCAGATTTGGTGTCGTCATTATTATCAGAGGAATCAGTCTCTGAATTTGGTGAATCTATCACTTCGGATGTTAAATCCTGAAAACAAAAATGGATGGTCTTAGATCGCAAGAGAAGCTTATATGAAATTTTCACATCCCAAAAGGAAATGACACAGCAGAAACTACACATAATACTACAGAATATACCCAGAATTCAATATTAACTTAAAATAAACTCTCAACAATGAGAAAGGGAATCCCTGTGTGGCCACATAATCATCTATTTACAACAAGTTGAAGCCAAAGTACATTTTTTTTATAACAAGCAGAAATTACAATAGCTATATCTCGATCAGTTGTTTCATACATTATGTATCATTTCCATCCTTTTTCACAGGTTCATTAACATAAAAATCAAGACTGGGAGCTTAAGTTGAGAACTTAATGGTGAGAACTAGGATAATGTACTCATGCATTCATTTCGAAATATAAAACGAAGTGTAATTATGATCATTGACATCAATTTGGACAACAATAAAAGCATGATATTATGGACGTGTATGGAAACATCTAAGCTAATGACTGCAACCAAAGCACATCAATGCAGCAACACTGCAAGTGCTAATGTAGTGTGATCCTTAAAGACTGGAACAAAGGAAGCAACTATCATAATAAAAAATGGAAATTATTAAAGAGAAATTAAGTAGAAGTGCATAGTAAGTTATCACTGTGTTTAATATGAGATAGATAGCGTTAAAGAACCTTAAGCATGGATTTTCCTCCGATCGGATCATGCAAGCAAGAAGATTCCGTTACCCTAATATCCTGGTCAGCAAGCTGAATGGTTGGATCTGACTCTGCAGAACAAGGAGATGCTGTTAATCCATAAAATATACACATCAACACATGCCTAGTTATGTTGCTAACAATGCACGATGTAAATATATTGCTCTGAATTAGAGAATTTCGCATGGTAACAATTTAACAGAAGTATCAAATACTAGTGAGATTTTTTTGGGAAAAATTATTAATGAGATTATCAATCTATACATTGGGTAACCATCGGTGGATGTTCTAAATGTATCATGTGATAAATGCATTCCCACTGGCAAAGCATCAAGCATCAAGAATTCAAGATAGCCAACATCAGTTGAGCAAATTTAAAGATATCCTTGCAAGAAAAACAAAACAAACTTCATGGAAAACAAAATATCAACCTATCACACTCCAAGCAATATAGACAAGCATAAGAACATCGATTCAGCTAACTTTCTATAGAGAAAAAAATTCCCATGAGATGAGATTACTTACCATCTTGAGGAGCTTTATCTGATGAGTTCAACACAGCTGACTGCTCTAACTCGCTGACATGAAAGTGTGAAACTTTCAAGGATTTCACGGTCCTGGTGTTGAAGTCGTTAGCAAAATGATCACCATCAGACATTCTCTTCATTCTCAGTGCAGGCATCTTGACCAGTGCACTCCTTCAGAGAATTGAAGTCCTCTACAGATCCACTAGAAAGTTAAAAAAGAACCTTTAATAACAGGACATAAATATCTAGCACATCAACCACAAGAGAAAGCAAATGCATGATAACATCCAACAATTTTCATCTATAGCTATACACATTATGTCTTCTCTTATCCCCGTAAAGAACATACCAAGTTTCGCGGAAGATCAGAAAGGCTTGGTACATCAATCATGTACATTTAAAAACATACAGATGGACCTCAAACGATAAAGCAGCAATAGACACTAATTCGTTATACAAATTTGTATCTACCTATTTATTAAAAAAATACCTTGCCTTGATGTTCAAGAAAAAAAATAAATTTGTTCCTCATGTTTTGCTGTTCTGCAGTATGTAACTCGATAGTGTGTGCAACAGTCAGCAGGTCACAATTGAGTAAAAACACTGATGCCTAATTGTCTACTTTAAGCTGTAATAACTATGTGCCATGCAATTTGTACTTTGTTATCCAACAGCTCATGCAAACAAGTTGATCACAACAATGCATGTGTCACAAAAAGAAGGCGAGTATTGCAGCCATCTAACATTTGCAAATCGCGTCTTTAAAATGAAAAGAACTACAATCATGAACCAAATAACATCGCAAATCTTCACCACTTTAATTACCTAAAACTTGCCCAATAATGTCAGTGCCATCAGTACCAGACTCATGAAGCAAAGGAATATAAACGCCGAATTTACTATAACCTACCCGAAAAGACGCTCCCTTTGAAAAAAAAAAGGTTAGCCTTCTCACACAGTTTCTACTCTTGAATCACATCTTTCTGTAAGTGTTATGTTGCACACACAAAAACTGTCCTCTTTTACCCGGTATAAGGGTGGTGGCAACTGCAAAATGGTTCAGTTAGTAAGTTAGTATACTGAATGGCTTAAAATGCACGGTAAGTCACACAACTCTAGACGTATTAGGAAGAGGTCTATAGGTAACTTTGCTTTGGCAGATGAAAGAAAATCAGGAACTGCATATAAACAATGGGAAATTTAGGCCAACTTGTAGTGCTAAGTACTAGATAGGCAATAGATAGCAGCTCTATCCACATCCAAACACTCTGCAAAAGATAGGCAGCAAATACCCTAAGCTCCAGCATCAATACAAGGTGAAATCACGTGAGACAAAACACATATGGTTCCAAAAGGCGGCACTAAGCGCACGCTTCAGGGCGCTGAAGCGCTAAGCGGACAGGTAACTCTTCGCTTTGGGGCATATGTGCTCCCAAAGCGGAGCGACCGCCTTTGGTGGAGCAGCGGCTGCTGGCTCCCGCTGCCAGCCGGCAGCGCGTGGTGCACCGGAGGCGGGAAGGGAGCCGGGGGAAGGGGGAGGGGGTGGAGGTGCACGCAGGGTTCACACCAACCAGCTCCACCGAAGAATCTCCGCAAAACGCGCTGAGAGAGAGCTGCGAGTAGAAATCACTGGATCCTTTTTCTCTCCTCACGCGGGATGGACGCCGCCGCCCCTGGATCCACGCGCTGCGGCTCCTCCTCCCTCCTCAAGCACGTAGCCGGCGATGGAGAAGAAGACTAGCGGCCAGGAACGACGGAGGGAGACGGGGCGCTGATGAGAGACGAGACGGCGCGGGAGGGGCGGAAGCGCGCCGTCGCTACTCGCTCGGCGGCCACGAGCTACGAACCGACGATAGAAGGCGCAGGGACGAGAGAAGAGGGGAGAGGGAGTTGCCGAGGGGACTGCAGGAGAGAGACGTCGGTCACCTGTTCCGCCACCTCGTCCTTGCCTGCGGAATAGAGCGCGCCGGCCGCCGGAGGACGGGAGGAATCTGAGGGAGAGAGGGATTCGGCTCCTGCGACCGCCGGTCCGCCGCGATGGGATTGGGAGCGGGGTCGGGAATTGGTTGAAGCCTCGGAGGGGGTGAGGCACAGTGGGCTGAATTCGGGCTATGAACCCTAATTGTTTCGTGGACAGAACATGGAAACCGCCTCACGTTGACCCAATTTGAAGCTCTGAACTTAAAATCTTTGGGAAAAACCGTAGACATATCCCTTTGTTATTCTTGGTCGTTCGATAGCGTGATAGAAGGTACGGAACCATGATAATAGTTCAAGCTGATGCTATGAGTTGACATAAAAAAAGACGGTGAACCCTAATTGTTTCGTGGACAGAACATCAAAACCGCCTCATGTTGACCCCATTTGAAGGCCTGAACTTAAAACCAGTGAGAAAAACGCAAACATATCCCTTTATTATTCTTGGTCGCTAGATAGCGTGACGGAAGGTGCGCAAGGATGATAATAGTTCAAGCGGATGCTATGAGTTGACATAAAAAAAAGACGATGACATTCGTCGTACTCGAGCCGCGGATCCATGTTTTCCTATAGAGCTATGGGACAAGGGAAAGAACAGAAGAAACAAAAGAAGAAGAGAAAAGAAAAAATAAAAGTATTATAAACATTTAAATCTTCTTCCCTATTAAGAGAAACTATTTTATCAAATTGTTTTACCAAAATAACAACAACTTCCGAGAAAAAACAAATGTTTTTAATGGAACGAGAGTCTTGTGAAATAGATCCGAAAAAATGACAACGGTTGTGTGCCTTTATTGGAGCAGTGAAAAGATTAGGTAGTGTTAATATTTGGAATGGAATCAGAACTAGGTATAGGATAGAGATAAGGTGAGCTCATATCGCACCAATCCATAACCCAATGGGAAGGATAGGTTATGACCAGAAAACAATCAATGGAGGGCCACACCTCTGAGCTCCACCGGCGGAGAGAGAGCTAGTTTTACGACGAGACAGGCTATGCATACGCCATTACTAGACCATGGGGTGCCCAGCCGATAGTTTATTAACGGGTCTAGAACCATTAATCACCACAGCTTACCTTGATCCGCAGAAGGTGGAACCGACGAGCTGTTGCTTGTCTGCTTGTCTTGCAAGACTAACAAAGGCTCGGCTGTCATCGGAATCCTCGGTCGAGCTAAATGTCGTCGCTCCGCTAGAAATTCACTTGTCTATGGTCTCTCGTGGCACCCACCCATAGATCTTACCTGCTCAGCAGTAGCACGGACGGATATGAACTCGAGTAATAAGCTGATAGGAGCAGATGTATGACCCTGTTTGACAAAGCTCCCGGAGTTGATTCTCCGATGAATCCAGTAAGAGCTCTGCCAAACAATACTTCAAATAGAACTGACTCACTGAAATGAACTATGATGCTAGGAGTTGAAGAATCACTATTATCATAGAATCAACTTTCCAAATGAATCAGAATCAAATGGAGCTCTATTAAAAGAGACTTAAGATGACTTACAGGGAAACAAAGATAAGTTTCTCTTTTATTTTTTTTCTATTCCTATATAGGAACGAATGGAGGAGTGAAAGTGCATCAAGCATTTAAGTGAGTTTGCATGATTTGATGACAACTATGATTAAAAGATCTAATGTGTGTACTAAGTGTGAAACAGGGAAAGGTTTATCTCAAATGTACTTGGAATGATATTTAAAGCCAAAATGATGGTTGTTGCAAAGGCAATCAAGTATTTAGCACGAGACAACAATGAAAATTGAATTAATGCCAAGGCTTATCTATTGTGAGATACCGGTGATTCATGTGGATACAAATGAAGGATTCAGAGGTAAGTGTGGTTGAATGGCTTGAGATGGTGAAGATAGTAAGGAAAGGTCTTCGAGGTACTAAGAAAGAGTGAAGGGCAAGTAAGGGCTTGGCGGCCGAAAAACCTAGCTAGGGTGAAGAAGAAAAGTACTTGCATTTAGTTGAGGTATTAATCAAGCTTGAAGATCACATTTGTGTGGAGAATCAAATTCCTAGCAACATTTAATGATGGGAGTGACTTGATACATTTGGGCCAAATCAATTTTTATGGAATCAAGTCACATTGCTCAAGATGGCTTTGCTCAAGGTCAAATCTATCCTCATATATGGCAAGTATTCCCAAGGTCATGAAAATGGAAGAATGCGGCATTGATTTGATGAAGATCAACTCAAGAGGTTTAATTTCAGTTTTTCAATTTGACTTGAGTAAATAGGAATGCCGTACTATCAAGAGGGATGCAACATGTGATAGATGATCGTACATAAGTGCTCAATCCAACCCAAGTGAGTCACGAGAGAGATAGGCTAAACTGACCAAAGGAGTGTGCACTGTCTGTGCATACCGGACATGTCTGGTGTGCTACCGGACATGTCCGGTTTGGACTTCTTTCTCCGGTGCGCTCTCTGCTGCCTTTGTGGCGTGGTCAAGTTGGTAAGTCATACCGGACATGTCCGGTATCCATACCGCACATGTCCGGTATGAGCTAACTATGCTGGGTTGTTTTCCTCTGTGCTCGGTGCGCAGAGCGTCGGAAGTTTCAATGTTTGTCGGAAGTTTCGATGCGCCGGAAGTTCCAACGATCGCCAGAAGTTCCGAACTTCACTGACTTAGTGTTTTGGCAGTGTCAGGTCATATTGGACATGTCCGGTATGCATGTCCAGTATGGACTGACAGAGCTCAACGGCTAGTAACAGCTAGTTTTGGGGAGTGGGGTATTTATACCGCCAAGCCTCCACCTTTGGGGGCTACTGATTCTGCTGACTTGCTAACTCATTCTAGAGCTCTCCAAACACTCTCCAACCCTCTCTTAGTGAGTGATTGTTCCTAATTGCTAAATCCAATTAGTGGTTGAGAGAATTTGAAAATAGAGAGCAAGCCATTGTTGGCGCTTCTTAGCGTCAGTAGAAAAGTCTGCAAGCGCATGGAAGTACCGTTGTAGCCTTCACCCGAAAGTATTCAGGGTATCGTAATTTCCTAGAGGAACGGTCTTTGTACTTAGTCTCTTAAACTAGTTTATTCAGAAGAGACGGAAGGGATAGCTTGGGTAGAGAGGTTTTTCTAAAGTCAAACGCATATAAGCGATGGAAACTTCCCCAATACTTGATTGCTTCAGGCCCACTGACGCACCTGGTCTGCCAGGCGATACCAGTATCAGCGCTATTCCGCGTCCGAACGTGGGGGGTGCTGGTACGAGTGGACAGGGCTGTCACCACCTGCCATCTACCCCTCTGCCCGTGGGCGCGTGCAACATACGAAGGTAGACTCTAACCTAGATACCACGTCTACGAAGGCGACTACTACTCTAGCGGCGTACAGGAACATCCGTCTCTATCAGGAGTCCTCTTACTAGAGCATCTGTTCAAAGGACGAACGACGATCCCACAAACAAGTAGCTTTATGAAAGTAACATGCTTAATGAATTAAACCAAAGTTGAACACGAACTTCTTACTTCAAGTAGCAAGACGATCGTAGAGGTACAAGTTGGATCGAGAGCCGACAAGCCCGGCACTTCGTCCACCCGGAGGCAGAACTTCCCTATCTCACTCCCTATACTAAATTAGCTATAAGCTAATGGAATGGAGCTTGCTCTTCCTCTCTACATTGTGACCTCTTGTGTTGGTGAATCAATTGATGCATAGGTGTAGAGAGGAGGCTTCCTTTTATAGCTTGAGAGGAGGGGGTTCTATGCAAAAGGATCATTCTCACATGTAAAGATCCAAACCGACCTTCAAAGGGCAGTTTTCACTTGCCATCTGTGTTGATCGTAGGCGGGACCGTCCTTGGGGAACCGCCCTACACCTGTCAGAAGAAAACTGGGCCCGAGAGGCCCCACCAGGGGTGCGGCCGGTCCCGGGGACGGCCGGTCCCCTGGTGGGCCCATCTGGCTGCCGCCTTTTGGGAGCACGTGGGTCTCGTCGATAGCTTCGTTTTGACTGGTGATTCAGCCCAATCGGAGTTCGGATGAGTGAGTTATGGCCAAAATACTCAAGCCTACTCGTGGAGTCATAAATTAGATTCGAACTTATATATCTTTTTATTGAGAACTCCAAATAATGCAAATAATATATGCATTTTGATCAGCGCTACGAGCTGTCCGCAATGGTGTAGTCCATTTTATTATTTGAGATACTTTTATGTTGTGAAAACTCGGATATTCCTGTAACATAGTGGAAAACACCAAAACTCGTGGAACTTGTTAATTAAAGAATATTTTTCTATGATGTTCCATGGATTTATATTATTATTGGCGGTATAAAATATGACTTAAGGACCGCCAACAAGACCCCCACACTTAGTCCTTTGCTCGTCCTCGAGTAAAGGTTTAAAGGACTAAGATGGGTCATCTCCTTGATATATAACCTGCATACAAGATATTCCAAGTTTCACCTGTACTTGTGAACTTTAAAGTGTCTACCACCTTTTCTTGGGTAATTGAATAATGGAACAACATAGATTCAAATCTCCTTGCATCAGTTAGCTCAGAAACTTGGGTTTTTATAAGATTTTTGAAAAAGAAAAGATAGCCTTACTCCTCAAATGATACTCTCAAATTGCTCATATATGTGTTTGGTTCCTCACCAAGGCATTTTGGAGTTGCCTTCTTTCATAACCCATCTCTAAAGATTTTGAGTGGAGTTTTGGGTAGGTATGAAAGTGGGCATACTTGTATCACATATATTGTCAAGTCAAAAACCGAACCACACGGAAATACAAGTTATACACTAGATTGAGATGTGCAAGTGTGTGGCATGAAAGATGATTCCTAATTCTAACTGTTTTTGGTACTCCATGCATCATGACTCTCTTTATTGAATAGATGGATGATTCTTTGAAAAGTATGGGCTATAAAAGAAAATATTCATATATGTATTTTTTTTCTTGAACGGGGTTTTGGACTTTTCCGTTTGTTTATTGCTAAAAAATTTTCTCTCTTTTCGTGCCTCTTGGCATGTGTATATATATATGTATATTTTTTTCTCTTTTTTTTGTCCCTTGGCATACTTTTTTTAACATAGCCCATATCTCTTCTTAATGCAAACTTTGAATGGAGAGATATCATGATGGAATGCGAGGAGTAATTATATGGTGGAGGATGAATGCGCGACTCTTAGGGTAAGAGTCGTCATTTTTATTTGGTGGATAACAAATGCGCGGCTCTCAGGGTAAGAGTCGGCATTTTTATTTGGTGGAAGAGTGTACAACTCTTAGGGTAAGAGTTGGTGTTTTTGGTGGATGATAGGGTGCATGTTGTGCGCAACTCTTAGTGTAAGAGTCGGTATTTTATTGGTGGGTGCGTGTGAATCTCAATCATGGGTGCATGACCATAATCTCACATAGGTCACAACAATTTGACAAAACTCAATGATCCGACAAGCAGCATATGACTAAAGGTTTGCAGAAGTTAAACATGTCATATGGCCTTGGTGGAAAATTCATTATCATTGAGGAGCATGCCATCTCATTTTGATTTTGTAAAATAAATCCCAAATCCATCATAAAAAGAGTAAGGTTCAAATCATCCAGCTATATCACATACTCCAATTACTTAGACAACATGGGGTCCCTATGATAGTTGTTCACAAGTTATAAGAATGTTGGCGAGGAATAAGGAGTATGCAAATTTTATCAAAGGATAGCATGGAGATGGCGTGTCAGAAGTTTTGCATTTTTAGATTATCAGATTTAAAACTTCAGAACTTAGGGAGATGTGAGGGTAGAGGTGCACAAACCATCGTTGAAGATGAAGGAGGTTTATGGAAGTCATGTGTCCTGTCCTTGTTGCGTGATGAGTCACTCGGTGTTGTGCAACGTGCAGGGGAGATCTTGAAGGTGTGTTAGGTATGCTTGAGAGATCTCCCCCACACTTATTCTTGTACCTGCTTTATTTTGATAAAAAGAAAACAAAACAAGAGCAGCAACAACAAGCAAGGACTCTATTGGCTATAAGACCAGAGAGCAAGAAAGATATTATTATTATTTCTTTTTTATAGAAAACTTGTTCACTCAACTTTTTATAAACAAGGCCAAGATAAAGATGCAGAGAAAGATATGCCTTGGTTTATCTCCATATCAGATTACTTTCATTGATTATGTCAACAACTCAAAGTTCATTGATCAAATTTCAACACCATGCTTAATTTAAAAAAAAAGACCTATGGATGTACCTTATAAGACTACACCCAAACCAAAGTTTATAACATAAGCAAAGGAAGCATGAATTTGTATGATCAAATGAAGACAATTATAAGAAGTTGGTGAACATTTATTTACCTTCACAGACCTGAGTAAATGTACCAGCAACATATATGTATGAGGCGTTGAAGTTATTGTTGCAGCTAGCATGATGGTTCTGCTCAGATGATCTCCGAAGCCAGGCCACACACACATCAATAAGCATGGGTCATGGGCCTTGATGATACTAGCAAAGGTTCAGAAGAGGGTGATTCCCAATCTTTTTTTAGTTCTTTTTCTATTTTTCTTTTTTTCAGTCTCCCTCGTCTCTCTTCTTTTTTTTCTTTCATTCATTTTTTCTTCTCTTTTTTTTATATTTTAACTCTCTCTTCTTCTTTTTTCAAGGCGAGGCTAACATCTTCATCATTATTTTTTTGAGTGACCCTTTGGTGTGCATGGAACTTGGGTTTCTCACACTTGGAATTTTGCATAAAAGTCAAGTGCAGAGTTAGGGCTTTCTTACGAGTGTGTTCCATTACCTAGGAGTGCATCAAGCTTTTGTAGTTGATGTTGTTCCACGCCGTCAAGCATCATATGACCCGAGTTCTTCTTAATCTTTCCTGAAATGGTTAGCGACATACCCGAAGGTGCATACTAACTTGACAACATGCCCTCACCATTTAAAGAAGATATATATATCTATAGATATTTGTTTTGAAAATAACAATAGTAATAATAATAATAAAATGTATATATTTTTTTAAGGATAATCCGAGGTATCTCCCGGCAGTGCTTAAGTTATGGTCTTAAGCTTGACCGTGGGAACTTTTTCTTGCAGCAATCAATGGTGGTGTAGTTCCCAGCTTTACCACCAATCATAGGCATTAATATTCAAGCTGCAAGGTACGCACCATCATACTACTACGGGATTTGCAATGTTCATGACAAACATAAGCATTCATAACCATTCTCTCAAAAAGTTGAACAACTAGAATCAAGAGATGGTTGCGAGATCCTCGTAGAAGCAGGTGGTCCGAAGCGAAACAAACTCTGGAGACCTTGAGCATGAAACGTGAGGGACCTCAAAACCATGCTTGTTAGCGGGCCACTTCTAGGCTCTAGAGTTGTTGCTTTGGGCATGTCCGTGGCACGGAAGTTTTCATTCTCAAAACATATATCATGGAGGATGATCACTTAATCTTGACCATTATCGAGAACAATGTTCTTGATGGCCAGAGGGACATGCATCTTGTTCGAGCAAGGGTGCAGGAGAAGGATTCGCATGCTCGAACAAGTAGCTTTGCTTCGCCTTTAGATTTTCGAGCAAGTGCTAGAAGCAAAACTTTCAAACTTCTCATAGGGGCTCCCTTCTTTTTTTTAATATATAAATGAGATTTTCAAGAGGGTGCCCTATGAGAAGATCAAAATCAAGGATAGCATAGATGAGGAAGTATACAAAACTTCGATTTCGTTAATTTCCATTGGCACAACCCTAACAATCCCACAAAACTCAAAAAATGAGTCCGGATGGACTTCTCAAAAGTTTGTCAATCGGGACTAGCGGCATATTGCCCTAAAAGGGTTTCTGCTGGAATGAAAGTAGTCCCAACTATGAGGTTGTGTAGGGCTTTCACAGAAGTCCCCCTTAATGAGCAAGACATGGTCGTGGGAGGTGAAAGAATATGAATTTCTTCAAAAGAACGTTTCACTTCCAACAAGCAACAACCGTACTTTCGATGACTCAGCATTAGGGGGAGACTTCCTAAGAAATGTCAGAATTTTGTGCCAAGAAATGTTTCGAAGTTTTGCCATAATCTTCAAATTTTGATAGAGAACTCCGAAGGATAAAACATTCCTTCCTTCGGTGTTCATGGTTCGGGTGAGGGCTCAACAGACGAATCGAAGGGTGGTAAGGGAAAGGATTTGGCTGCTGAGGGCTCTTCAGAACTTGACATACCCTTGTATGGAGGGTTTTGGGTACGATGACGGGAGAAGCGTGCTTCTCTAGGATGCAAACAAGGATTTTTCTCTATTCCGTCATGTTTTTTATGAAAACGGCCCTCCAACGGTTATGTCAAAGCATATGGCAGCATCTATGTCTAGATCCGAACAAAGGATATGCAAAAGCACATTATCGGATAAAGACAAGTCTAGGTCAGCATATATAAACATTGTAAACCTGGCCTAGGCTGCACCTATGGACTTCTTCTCTTTTTGCTCAAAATCGAGGTTTGCCCTTGGTAGAGCGGCGATACGAGACATAGGTAAGAATGCAAGATAAAACTTGATCTTAAGTTCATCCCATTCTCCATTCGTACTTTCTACGGCATCAGTGTACCATTGTTTTACCTCCTGTTGAGGGAGAACAGAAACAACTTCCACTTAAAAATTTCTTGTGTCATGTCAGGAATGCTTAGGCATGAACACAATTCCTCGAATTTTTGCAAATGATCAAAAGAATTTTCATTGTCGTGACCAAAGAAGGGTTTTGTCCGAACCATAGCTTTGAATCTCAGGTGGAGTTCACAACTGGATGTAAATTTTGGTTTTGAAAAAGAATGTGGTTCAAAGAACTCCCCTTTGAAGCAGGAGAATTTTGAATTTGGAGCTGGCTTCATGGTGAACGGATCGGATAAAAAGGAATATTTTGTTTTTATAAAAAGAAAAGATAAAAGATTTTTTTTATAAAACACAAGAATACACGGGTGAACTAGGTTCGGAAATAAATACGACAATCGTTCTCCGGCAACGGCGCCAGAAAGCTTGTTGGCGCTTCTTAGCGTCAGCAGAAAAGTCCGCAAGCGCACGGAAGTACCGTGGTAGCCTTCACCCGGAAGTATTCAGGGTATCGTAATTTTTCAGAGGAACAGTCTTTGTACTTAGTCTCTTAAACTAGTTTACTCAGAAGAGACGGAAGGGATAGCTTGGGTAGAGAGGTTCTTCTAAGGTAAAACGCATATAAGCGATGGAAACTTCCCCACTACTTGCTTGCTTCAGGACCATTGACACACCTGGTCTGCCAGGCAATACCAGTATCAGCGCTATTCCGCGTCCGAACAAGGGGGGATGCTGGTACGAGTGGACATGACTGTCACCACTTGCCACCTACCCCTCTGCCCGTGGGCGCGCACAACATACGAAGGTAGACTCCAACCTAGACACCACGTCTACGAAGGCGACTACTACTCTAACGGTGTACAGGAACATCCGTCTCTATCAGGAGTCCTCTTACTAGAGCATCCATCCAAAAGACAAACGACGATCCCACAAATAAGTAGCTTTACGAAAGTAACATGCTTAATGAATCAAACCAAAGTTGAACACGAACTTCTTACTTTAAGTAGCAAGACGATCGTAGAGGTACAAGTTGGATCGAGAGCCGACAAGCCCGGCACTTTGTCCACCCGGAGGCAGAACTGCTTTGACTCCACTCTTTCTCCAGCTCTTGTCTCTATCTCACTCCCTATACTAAATTAGCTATAAGCTAATGGAATGGAGCTTGCTCTTTCTCTCTACATTGTGACTTCTTGTGTTGGTGAATCAATTGATGCATAGGTGTAGAGAGGAGGCTTCCTTTTATAGCTTGAGAGGAGGGGGTTCTATGCAAAAGGATCATCCTCACATATAAAGATCCAAATCGACCACCAAAGGGCGGTTTCCACTTGCCATCTGTGTTGATCGTAGGTGGGACCGTCCTTGGGGAACCACCCTACACCTGTCAGAAGAAAACTGGGCCCGAGAGGCCCCACCAGGGGTGCGGCCGGTCCTGGGGACGGCCGGTCCCCTGGTGGGCCCATCTAGCCACCGTCTTTTCGAAGCACGTGGGCTTTGTTGATAGCTTCGTTTTGACTGGTGATTCAGCCCAATCGAAGTTCGGATGAGTGAGTTATGGCCAAAATACTCAAGCCTACTCGTGGAGTTCTAAATTAGATTCGAACTTATATATCTTTTTATTGGGAACTCCAAATAATACAAATAATATGTGCATTTTGATCAGCATGACGAGCTCTCCACAATAGTGTAGTCCATTTTATTATTTGAGATACTTTTATGTTGTGAAAACTCGGATATTCCTGCAACATAGTAGAAAACACCAAAACTCGTGGAACTTGTTAATTAAAGAATATTTTTCTATGATGTTCCATGGATTTATATTATTATTGGCGGTATAAAATGTGACTTAAGGACCGCCAACAGCCATCACTTGAGCACTTGTGCAAATCGTCGATGTTGTGTTCCGCATTTGTTACTCTTGGACTCTTCGGTTCTAGACGGCTAGGCATCGCCGGAGAGCACCCAAGAATTTGTGGTGTGCCATGGAAAGTTTGTAACGGTTCCATCTCTCCGTAAAAGAGATCATCTAGTGGAAGGAGCATAGCAGGTGAAATAGATCACGGTTAGAGTTGACCTGTGGCGTCCTCTAGAGCTGACCCTTGTGGTTGCTCGCAGCCGGCTCAACGGAGAGTAGGACCCGAGGGGGTGCCGAACTTCGGTAAAACAAATATCGTGTCTCTCTCACATTACATTTGATACTTGTAATCTACTTTGGTATTTGAGCTTGTTTACAGGTTCTCTGTGTGATTCGCATTCTCTAACAAGTACCTGTAGGCTGTGACGAAGCTAGGAATTGAAAAGAGCAAACTTTGGGAGGTTTCTGCAGAACCCGCAAATACCGGACTTGTCCGGTATGATACCGGGCATGTCTGGTATTGGTTTTCAGTGCTGATTTATTTTATTCATTGCTCTAACCTTTGTGGTGCAGGTTTTCACCTCTTAGGTGTTAATTATACTTTTCATATGCTCTGTGCTTGTCTTGTGAGGGATTGTTTTATCTGATTTGGAAGCTTCCAAGTAATTGGAAGCTCACACTCTAATAAGCTTCCGCATTTAAGTTGTAATTTTTGAGAAACGTCTATTCAACCCTCCCCCCCCCCCCCCGTCTAGGCGGCATCCTAGGTCTTTTCAAGGAGACATAGAATTATAATAGCAGTTTTTTAAATAGGCTAATTGTAATGGCATATCTCCTGTCTAAACAGTTGCAATAGTGTGAATCCGAAAACCTCTAATTTTTTAATCGTACATAGTCCAAATTTTAATAATATGGTTCTATACTAAGCATTTGTTAACAATGGATAAATTAGCCTTAATAAATTCTTCTGGTATAGTAGTCTTCATATATGTAATTAGTTTTATAAATGGTTAATAAGATTAATACTCCTGAAATATAGTTAAACATTCGATATGACATGGATTAGATTTTAGCCACTAGAACCAAACAACTATTTGGTTAAGGTCCTCTTTGCCTAGATTCTAGAAGGCCTCGAGCAGGTATTAGCACTGTCTTTCATGTTGATGTGTTTAAACATTGTCCGAGGCACGGCTTGTTAGGTTAATTTTTTGTGATGGGACAGCCCAACGAACACGACAAATCTAGGTAGACCAGGTTGGCATGTGTCTCACTTTGTTAGGGAAAGAGAGGAGTTTCTAAAAAAACAGGGAATGAGAGGACGAAGTTGAGACTTGATGGGGCGTTGCCGGTGGACGCGATGGAGAGGTGCCATGGCATGTGGTCGAGGGGGGCGCTGACTGCAGAGGCGGGTCAGAGAGCTGTGGAGGAGAAGACTGGCACCCGACAGCATACTTGCATGGCACAGACCGGAGAGCTGGGTAGGAGAAGACTAGTACATGGCGTCAAAGGCGCAACGTTTGCGAGGAAGCGACACGAGGACCAAGTGTGTTTGTGCGCCCGTGGGCGAGACAAAGGAGTGGGAAAGCAGTGCAGGCGAGGAGCGTGGCGCGAGAGTCCGGAGGATGTCTACAATATGAGACCAATTGGGGGATCCAACCCCAAAATGAGTCTCCAATATAATAGTTATAACCTTCAACAGAGTACCGTTACAAAAGACCACTTTTGGGCGATAAGAGGGGCATAACACAAATCCGAGTAACCTCTTTTTTGAAGACCCATTTGTAAAAAGGGTTGTCTTTTAAGTCCTGTTATTGGAGATGACAAAAAAATAGGTATTGAACCCTTTGCATGTAGCGTTAACTAAAGTACAAATGAGTTTTGTATTTTGGGTCTCGGTTGTTGTAGTTAGTCTAAGTGAATACGGTTACGATGCGGGTGGGGACTCATTCCAGCTGAGTTAGGGTTCCATGCTACCATGGTCTGTAGGGATTTTGACCTTTTTAGATTATTTAGCGAGTTCTAGTACTGGGCTGGGCTGTGTGTGTCATCCAGGCATGGTCCTATGTGTTGGACTGTTGGGTTGTGTTGGCTCAGACCCCATAACACCGTGCTCGGCTGTGCTTTGGTCAAGCAAAAAATCAGGCTTTATGCTAGGGCACAAGAGGTTATGGCTTGTACGCATGGTGAGGGGTCGTGCAGAGGCATGTCAGGGCTCACACACACCTCGTGAAAGCGTTCAGTGGCATAGTTGTATGTGCTAAGGTGATTGTGTCGACAGTGGCGTGGTAGCGGCATGCCCTCCGTGCCGCGCTTGCTATTGGAGCCTTCTGTGTCGCGGCTCTCGCAGGGTGTCGTGGCCGGCGGTCCGTCGTCACCTGCATTCCGTGATTCCAATGGTGCCTCGTGGTGTCCAGACGCCGTACCTAGACGCGGTGCTTAGGCGAGCCCTTGGGAAATCGAAGACGAACATAGAGGATCAACCCAGGTTTCACTCACATGTGAGGAAAGAGCGCAAGATGAATTATGGTCATTGGATATGGGTGGCTAAGGAGAGATAAAGGTGAAAATTGATCATGGATCGTCAATTTTACTGATTCGCTTTTCTATGGATATATGAATTGGTGTGGATCATTTTTCTATGGAATATGATTTGTTGGCTTTACGTGTCAAAAATTTGTCAAGGTGTTTTTGGCTATTGTTTGGTTTGCTATCGAGACTTGCCAATCTTTTACAATTGGCTTATCAAATCGAGGGTAAATTATTTACTTAACTTTAGCTTATCAAATATTTGACATGATAAATTTTGGTCATGAATGAATCAGGCTCTTTAACTATAACGGTTGGGGGTTAAGTGGACGCAAGAAAGAACACCGCATAGTTCGGCTAGGAGGGAGAAATACTGTACATTGGCTGGCTGACCACAGTGCCAGCAGCCAACACAGCAGGCAGCCAGCCATCAGCCATACAGTGAACATAGTTGAATTTGAATACGAAATTTCTTTCCCGCTATCACTGTTTAGTTCAACTAATCAGAAAAGCAGCCTACTGCTGCAAATACACCAAATCAGAGATACACACCGTCCTCAACAATACTGAACATTACATGCACAATACTTCATTAAGAGTCTTAACAGTTCATTAATCGGCATGGTCAATGGACACCCCCCCAAAACCACCACCACTCAAACCATCGTCCGCTGGACGGTTTCTCCAGCTAGCAAAAGAACCAGCCTCCACAAATCTGCTTCTTTCTCCAAGCCAAGCACACCTCAACCTTGTGTGCCATTAGAAACTGCTTGCGTGCTCTAGTCTTCAAATACATCTTCCTCACCAAACCAGTCAACGTCAGATCCTCCATCACTGGCCCGTCACCACCGCATCCCTCCAGCGTTCATTTCAGCTTGACGCGCTGGCCTGCAACACAACAATGGTTAGCATATGGTATATCCGCTGAGCCATTTCACTTCTCATCTACAAAACGACTCAGGTAGCACATACTTACTTCAGCACATTGGAGCGCCGCTCAATCTTCTTCTAATGCTACACCAGAAGCTTCACCGGCCCAGTAGGAGAATGCTTGTTCGTCCCCGAACCAATCAACCTCCTCGCCAACTTGCTCACCAGCTTCTTCAACCGTACCAGCACACCCCTCATCTTCTGGTTCCTCCATTGCCTGTGCAACATGCTGCGCATGCGGACGTGGTGGCCTGCACCACAGCAACCATCAAGTACATGTGTCATGTTAGGCAATGGAAGGTACGATGTGAGCACTCAAGTACTAGATGCAATGCTCTGTCACTTACCTTGGCTCAAATATCCACGCCAATGGGTTTGCAATGCTCTCCCTCACCCATTTCATTTCTGCATCTGTGGTTGCAGCATTGGACTCCACCCATTCCGTGTTCAAAGGGGCCCTATTGGCTGCCAAGTTCGTGATCCCTTGGTGATAATCATCCATATCCTAAACGAAGTTGTTCAACGCAAAACATGATATGATAATTTTGAACTGTGTATCATGGTCATACTCAGGTACTTCCTTTAGCATCTTCTATTTCATTTTGGCTTGACCAAACAACCTTTCTATCACATTCCTAATTTTTGCTTGGTGATAGTTGAATACATCATGCTTGTCCTTGGGTCCGTTGCCCCTAAACTCCTTGATATGCTTCCTGCCATCATGGAAAGGAGTCAGCACATGCTTCGTGAGTTGATAGCCTGCGTCCCCCATATAGTACCTTCCTGTCAAGGACAACACATGTCGAACATCCCAAATTAGTAGTGGCGCTACAACCAAAAAATGCCCTAAAAGTCCAGCTTCTTACCGTGTGGCGGGAAGGGGAAGGGTGTGTGCTGCTAGCAGTACTTCAACACTGCGCTATCATGGCAAGCTCTTGACCGGCCAGCTCTAACATATGTGAACTGTTCGTCGAGATTACAAACTGCCAACACATTCTGGCTTGGTACCCCTTCCTATTGATCCAATAAGGACGCTCCTCGGTGGGAACAATCACTTTGACATATGTTCCATCTAATGCCCCTATGCAGCCATCAAACAATGGAGCATATCTTTCTAGTTTGGGGTGCCGCACATGCGCAGTTGAATGCCGCGGCCTAATAACTTGGTGCGAGAAAGCATACATGCAATCTACTGCCTCATGGAACTTCCGCGAAACTGTGTCCGGAGACCTACAGAATCTATTATGCATTTCCCTAACAGAGTTGCCATGCGCACACGCCCACACAAACATGCCAACCGTCTCCAGTGCTGTCATATTATGTGTGCTCTTGACGACGTGAAAACGGGCGACTAAGACCGCCTCCGCGTCAGTAGAGACAAATTTAAATTTAATTGGGACAAGAATGAAAGAACAGGTATTGCGAGTCCATACTTCCATAATTCTTATATTTACATAAAAATTATGTTAATTACATCTCCGTAGAGAACACCCCTAATTAAGAGTTCCAACATGAGTACATGAAAAGAAGAAGATTACATCATATGGTTTGCTATTACAAACTAAAAAAAGAGAACAAGGTCTTCAATCTTGTAGCCGTAGACAGATGAATATGCATGTTGGGCATAAGCTTTGACATGATAATTGTCATTTCTTTTTAGCATGGCATGAGTTCAGTTCTTGGTAGCCAATGCACACTCGTTGTAGATATGAGCGACGTACAGCTAGTTTGCTTGGGCCTTTTGGCAGACCAAGGTATGTGGCGACGCACTACATATGGTGCGCCAGGTATATGCATGTGATTTACTTTGGAGATTTTAACATGGTCGATTGGGATCATGCAAGATCATGATTTGACATATTTTAATACATAGGGGAGAGCACTCAGCATATATGTGGTGCAAGGTTCTATTCAAGTAACACAAATTGCTTATCTTGCCAAGATTTTGAGTGTTATGACACTAAGCGGGCCGTACACAATTAATTTATTTTATCATATATGCTTATGACATAGTATTTGGCCATGGATTAGCATGTACGATGCTATCAAATTTTATTTGATTTGATTCAATTTATTAGCTAGACATGACTGTATATGAGTGCAGTCTAACTAATGTGTAAGATTTAAGTTAGCCGTAATGCATATATAGCAGCTGGAGGGCCTACATGAGGCGTGACTAATATGTTTATCCAAATTAATTGGGAACTGCATGATGGCCCATGAGTGTGATGACTTTACCTGAATCAGTTGATTTTACACCAAAATCTATAATATTTTGGATATTTTGACCACGGCTCAAAAGCATGTTTTAATTAGCATGAGCAGCTATGGCTTGGGATCTAACATTAAGAAACTAATTTTGTTTAGTTCATCTTGTGATTTGGCAGGGGATTAGGTTCAGGTGTGAAGGCCACCTAAACGTATGAAGGGGTTATTAATTTTTTATCTAATCTTGGCGAAGATAGTAACCGTCAGAGTTACTATTTGATTTTATCTCTGCATGATATATTTATGTTGAATAAGTATATGCACCGTGACCTCGCCTGTATGCAAGACATAGACACATATACTAGATTTATGAATCCGGCTAGGCCTTGCATGCCCAAACGGAGGATTTTCACTATTTTTTTGGAACCAAGGCTTCATGCAAACCATACACAGCGAACAGCAATTATACAATTTTTAGCCTTTACTTATCTCGGCCAGTATGGACCAAATGTATATGTATGATGGATATATACACATTCAGGTTTTGGATATGCAATGCATGACTGACTCCATATACGGATACACGTGCACACAGTAGCTATTAAATTTGCTATACATGGCTGATTTGATATACAGATATACATGTACATGCTAGTTAGCTACTTTGTGCAGAAAAGCTAACTGACTAGAAGCCGAACATATCATGTATATGGCTGCTTTTTGGGCAGCACTTTGGCATGGGATTTGTGTTTTTCGCGTGCGACTCCTGGAAAGCTTCCTGTTGATTTGAATCCCTACACAGATCGAGTGCAGCGAGAAATATCTTTTGGCATGTTGATAGATGACATAGCTCATGTTCTTTAGAACGAGGCGCTTCCCTGTTCGGTTTGTATGATAAATTCGGCTTGGGACCTTCAAACATCTCATAGGAACTTGCTCAAGAGAGCGAAGCCACATATAAGGCCTTGATCATAGAGATGATGATGATGACATAGCTCACGTTCTTTAGAACGAGGCGCTTCCCTATCCGGTTTATATGACAAATCCGGCTTGGGGCCTTCAAACATCTCATGGCAACTAACTCAAGAGAGTGAAGCTACGCATGAAGCCTTGATCATGGTGTTGATGAAGATGTTGCCAAGCGCCGTGGAGCCGTGAAGATGAAGAGAGGAGGGAAGGGATCAGAAGAGCTCCATGAGGCTCTGTTCTCACCTTCCCAGGAACTCCGGCGTGCAGCGACGACGGCGTACGTCTCTCCGGGACGGCAGTAGTAGCCTCTTGCAGTTGTTGGCTAGATTAGAGCAGCAGCAGCGTATGTGAGCAGCCTGGCGGTACTACGGCGTATGAGCGTATATGGAGGCAGCCTGGCGGCGGTATGCAAAATGGAGCGGAGCATCCTTCTGTACAAGATCGGCATCTATTTATAGCCATGGAGAGCAATGCGGTTGCTTCCTCAGGCGACGCGCGCTTTCATTTGATTTTTGTGATTAACGCTAATGACGCCGGCGCGGGATTTGAATTGTTGACCGCGCTCGACGTGCCTGAGAACGTGTGTGCATACGTGGAGGACTTCAACCGGTGCTTGGACTTCGTTTGAATATCTAGAACGCGTTCAGGAGCTCCCAGGGTAACTGGTATTTGGACCATATATTTTCTTTTATTCTTTAATAACTGAAGCGATTAAGGAGAACAGGCAGTAGCTTATTTCTTTGCCGGCGTGCATTTACGTACTATACGTATATACGTTGCCTGACGACTACTCCATGCATGTGTGTCTTTTCTTTCTTCTTCTTTGTCACTTAGCCAATCAATAAAATACTCACTTAGTTAATCAATTAAGTATTTTATTTCTATATGTGACTTTCGGATGGGATGGCTTGTTGGCCGGCCATGTATTCATGTGAATTATGGTATTTCGAGCATTGGTACGAAATACACATGTACGCGCTCGTGAGCTCTTTGATTGACCGAATAACCTAGCCAATGTCATATTAATTTTGTTTTCTTTTGACGAATTATTTTATTATTTATGTATTTCATATTTAGACGAAATTTGAACATCTATATTATTTTATTTTATATGGTATAAATACTTTCAAATATTTTGGGCGAGCCAAAATTTGTGTCAATAGCTCTGGAGCCCAAATCTATTGACCAATGTCGAATGCAAGCAAGCAAAAATATTTGGGTCTATGCGCAAGTTCTCATAACACTTGGTCGGATCATTCAGCAGAATCTGCAACCACTGATGACCACGTGCCTCTTCTAGCACGATAGGTCTTGGGACAATGCTCTCGTTCACTTCGAGGCTTCGCGCAACCTCTGCACCCATGGCAGCCACCATGGCCGCTGCCTCCGGCAACTCTCGCTGCCTCCTTGATGCGGCTTGTGAAGCACAGAGCCCCCATTCGTCCCTCCAGCTCATGGACTTGTCCTACCTGCACACACGCAAAAACAAGCAAGGCATCAGCACGTGTGTTGCAGCAAAAGCTCTGAGATGGGATAGTAGGGAAGTTCAGACCAAAAGAATTGGTACAACCAACACAATTTATTACAAAACTTGGTACACAAAACATGAACGAGTAGTAGTTCGAACTTTATGTCCATCGCAGCACACAAACATTATACAAGTTCACACTAACAAACAGGAAAATTAAAACAAACTCGTCGATCTGACGCCTGTCTGCAACGATTCAAATCATGGGCGTCTAAGTCAAGAACGACAACCGGCCACTAGGGGTTGTCATATCCATAAAAACAGCCCGGTTGCTTGCATTCTTCAACAGGTAAATGGCCTTGTTGAACAACTCTGTCCCTTCTTCGATGCCATCTGCCTTCACAAGCTGCATGCAGTGTCGGATCTGGTTCTGCTCAACCTGCATCGGGTCATCTTGGGCAAGCTTCTACATGACACTATTGGACAGGTCCTCAAATGATGCTGCCAACCCCGAGCTCCTCTTCTTGGCGGGGCTTTCGTCGACACGCTCCAGCATGGGACGTTTGCCTTTGCGGCCAACCGCGGAGCATCCTATCCGGCTGTCATCTGAGGGAAGAGGGGGTGGTAGGGTGTGGGTACTGTCTCCATCATTGAGGATAGGCTGGTCCCCTCCAGCGTAGATCACGTTTCCAGTGTCCTCTCTGGTTTCTGCCCACAGCTCATGGAGTTGGTCAAGGTATTGGGGTGGATCGCTAGATGACCTTCGACCTTTCTGGCCAGACTAGACACAAAAGCAGCACGTTAGATAACAGACGATTTAGGAAAGATTGACAAATGGATGGGGTACAAGTTAGATGCTCACCGGCGCTCCTGAATCCCAAAACTCGGGATCTGCAGTTATGGATCTAGTGATCGTCCTTCCAAGGCCAGTGTGGTCGACAAGTTTACGCCATTCCTTGTAGCTGTTTCTCAGTGTGGTGATTTTGTTCTAAATGACTTTCTTCTTCAAAGAATATCCATTTTTCACAACAAATTCTTTGTACAGAAGTGACCACCAATGGTTGGTTAAGGTCCCCTTGCTCCAGTAACACCGTTGCTTAAGGTCAAGGAGAACCTCAAGCAGAGCAATGGTTTCGGCCGCCGTCCATTTGTGGTCGGTCATCTGTAGAGTTGGAGTGTACTTAATTTGGTAAAGCAGGGGAGAAAGACAGCAGGAGGATCGACAGGTTTGTGGGGGAGACTTGCCTTGTACTTGGGCGACGCGCGGCGGCGGGGACGGGGTGTTACATTAA
The DNA here is from genome assembly GCA_038502445.1 of Eremochloa ophiuroides. Taxonomy (NCBI): domain Eukaryota; kingdom Viridiplantae; phylum Streptophyta; class Magnoliopsida; order Poales; family Poaceae; genus Eremochloa; species Eremochloa ophiuroides. The sequence continues at coordinate 59,964,542 of JAHLJS010000006.1, forward strand.
CTAAAACCTGCCATGTCATCATGATCGCATGCAAATCATTCCGCATTTAACCCTGTTAAGATGCATCAACTAAAATAACTTTTATTCTTGTATCTGATTGTGCATAGGTGCTTTAGAGTGACTTATTATGTAAATGCTTATGTTTGTGAGTATTTATCTAAATTCATTTGGAAATTAAAAAGAAAATCATTTATAAATCCTAATCGGACCCAAAACCCTAATTTAAAAACTAAGATGAATTAAACATTGGGCCTTAAATAAAAGTTGTACATCTTTAAAAGTTGAGCAACTTCTATTTTGGGTAACTTTGAAGTTATTAAATAAAATACCAAATAAAACCCTACTCTATGTTTGAATGGGTAGGTTTAAAATACAAATTCAAAAACTAGTAAGAATCTGAGGATAGTTCCTTAATAAAAGTTTTATCCCTTTCGAAATGGAACAACTTTTATTTTTGAAGATTCTGAAGTTATTGAGTGGAAATTCAAATTAAACCTTAATTAGTGTTTTGAAATTCAAATTTGAAATGTGATTTCAAAATTATAAGGAATCTGACCACACACCTTTAATTAAAGTTGTAAGGCTTGTCAATTAGCACAACTTTTATTTTTGGGTATTTTCAACTTATTTATAAAAATCTTAAGAATTTGGTTGGATTAGAAATTAAATCCAAAATCCCTCTTTGCCCCTTTTTGAATCATTCAAAAACTATTCAAAATTTGAATATGCTTCAAAAACCAAAGTTGCTCAGAATGAAATATACTACAATTTCTATATTGATGATTTTTCAAGGTTCCACACAGATTTGGGAGTAATTGTGCAAAAACAGTAAAAAGGGAAATTGAATGCTACAGTACTCGAGCCTCCTTCCTCTGTTCACGAACAGAGCCGCGCGCGCGGCAGCGCAGCGTCGCCTCCCAGGCCGGCCGAGCGCTTGTCGCTGGCGCTGTCGGTGTCGTGGGGGACCCAGAACGCTGTCGGTCACTTGTCCCTCCTCTTGGCCCGCCTATAAAGTCGATAAGCCGCCCCGTTTTCGTCCTCTCCTCCATTACCGCCGCCGTGTGAGCTCCACGGCCGCCGGCGAAATTCGCCGCCGCCGTTCCAACATCACCTACTCCATCTTGTTTCTGGAAAGGCCACGTTCTTTCGCGTCGTTTGGGCTAGCTTGTGACGCCTGTTGCTGCCGGAGTTGGTCTGGACGAGGGCTTCTTCCTTGCGGCTGACGAGAGCGCCGCCGCGATCCGCTCGCCGTGGCCAGCTTCCTGTGGCAAGTTCTAGCTTGGTCCACCATTGTTCTCGACCCCTTGTGTTGCCCTAGTGCTTACCAAGTAGACGGTCGGTCTTTTGGTTTACAGGTTCTACGGGAACGTCGTCGTTTGCCGTCGGAACGCGCTGCCGAATCCGCTCCAACGTCAACCGAGCCGCCTCGTTCATCCTCGCTTGAACCAACGTAAGCAGCTCGACTCTGTGATCCTCTAGATGTCGTAGGTGTGATTGTTCACGTTTGGGGAGGCCCGGTTCGCCGGAACGCCGGCACCGCCGCGGCCGAACCCGCCATGGCCGCCATGGCCGACGTCGGCGGGGCCCTAAGCCTCTGAGAGTCCAACCATCTATTGATTGGTTCGCTAGACTCTGGGGGTCGCGGGGGTGGCGTCCTTGTCAGCGGTCGGGTCATCGCCGGCAAGCCACCGTAGCCGGGACCGCCGTCGCGCGCGCGAGAAGGGGAGGGAGAAAGGGCCGGCTGGGCCGCGCTGTGGGCTTGCTGGCCGGCCCAGTATCGCGGTGGAACGGCCGGGAGACAGGGCGAGCGCGTGGGCCGGCCTGCCGAGTTGGGCCGTCCCGGGCCGAAACGGCGTTTTCTATTTTCACAGCGAATTAAATATATTTTTCCATTTGTTGAGGATATGAATAGTCATGCACCTTGTTGTTTTTGCTAGAATAAAAATATTGCCCGAAAAATCATGAAAATATTTATGGATGCTCTATGCAGTATGTAGTATTTAACAAAAATACTAAATCATGAATTTGAGTACTTTCTATAGATACTAAAAATCAGTATATAAATTGATAAATGCAACTTTGAGCAATTTTACTAAATTTTATGTTAATCCAAAAATCATGAAATTTGCTGTGGTACTGTTCTAGGCTAAGATTTAGCTGTAGAAAAAGTTTGGGCTCAAGTGGAGATAGTTCATTTATTTATTAATTTATACTCTATAAATGATTAATAAAAATGAATAAGAAACCCTAATCCCTTTTAGGAATGGTGTGAACTTTTGGAGTTGATTGTGGACCTTGGAACACAAAACCACTACTGTTCCTTGGTATCTTGATTACTTTTATAGTTGTAATCCATGGGTTAATGGATAATTAAGATGTTTATTGCAAATACTCACTAGTGGGTCCATGGATGTTGCTTTGGTTATTTCTTGGATGCAACTTCATAGGTAAAAAGGAATAGTTAAACATGCTTCTGGTAGTAAGGTGATAATAATCCTTCCTCATATAAACATAGAATAAATCATTTTATGAGATAATTAAATGGAACCCTAGTTGTTAATAAAACAAGTTAGTTTTGTTGCCTTGCAACTTTATCGTGAAGGAAAGTTGTACTTAACTTTCTAAATTAAGTTTACCTTCGAAGCAATTCTCAATTTAGTGCATCTCATGCATCATGGCATACATATCATCATGTTAAGCATTGCATTATTATTTCGTGTAGTGAACGTGCGGTAATTATTATCGGAGGCAAACTCGAGTAAGGCTTTCACTCGGTGGACGTGGATTTTCTCGGTGATTAACTTCGGTGTTCTATCTGCTTCAAGCAACAAGCAAGCCCCGGTGCATTCAGCCCCTCTATTTATAAAATTTTTATAACTTGAGTTAATCTATTGCATTACGTTGATAGGAGTTGTTTGATAAACCTATTGATGCATTACCTTCCTTGACCACAAAAATCCTGAACCTGTTTTGAAACAAAAAGATTTGAAAAATGCTTAGCCCTACTTAAATAAATTAGATTTGCATAAAATGCTACTTTTGAGCTATGTGATATATATATATATATCTATGCTAATGATTAATTCATGAAAAAGGGAATTGATATATTCTCGTTTGGTGACTGTGCACCTGATCAGTACATTGTCACCAACGAGAAGGGATTTTCTTGCTCGGTGGTTGTGAATTTGGGTTAGAGTCCCAATGCTTGACCACCGGCGGAAAAAGGAATTTGAAAACCGTTAGGACACTTGTATTTGGGTTAGAGTCCCGATGCAATGTCGCCGGCGGAAAAAGAATTAGGGACCGTTCATTGTAGGCCTGCTGTGATCGAGACTTTGCAACTAGCCACATACTACGGAAAGCCTCTGACTCCGGTGGCCCTACTGCTTGAACCGACAACCACGCATTGGGAGTGGAGAGATGGCGAGAGTAGCGTTTACCCTCGTGGCCGGCGTGCCTGGAGAGGAGAGGAGTACTGTGCTCTCGGGTGGTGTAGGACCGGTTCAGGGGTAGGATAAGCCGTGGTAGGCGGGGTTGCCATATACAAGTTTAAGTGCTGCATATGCAGTGTGGATAGGGATCCCCAGCTGGGTACTAATCGATTCGAATCGTCGTTGCTCCTCTGAAAGGTCGTAAATGGCTAGAGGGGGGTGAATAGCCTATAAAAATCTACAAACAACGCTTTACAAGCCGATTAGTAACAATAGCAAGCTTTGCAAAACACTAGCTCTAAACTATGCTATGCAAGCCACCTAGACAAATATACTACACTATGATCACTAGTTCACACTCAAAGGCTATGTCACTACTATACACTACTCCTAAGTGAGCAACTAACTAACAAGCTACACACGAGAGTAAGTACACAAAAGTAAAGAGAGAAGGTGATTTCAATACCCCCGGTGTAGAGAAGATATGAAGTCCAATATAACCAATCAATCACATATAAGGGAAATCCTCGATAGAGAGATGACACAAGATTTTTTACCGAGGTTCACTTGCTTGCCGGCAAGCTAGTCCTCGTTGTAGCGATACACCCACTTGGAGGTTCACGCGCTAATTGGCATCACACGCCAAACCCTTCTCAAGGGTGCCGCACAACCAACACAAGATGGGGATCCACCAAGTTACGAGCAATCCACTAAAGATGCCTTTCGCGATCTCCCGCGGGGATAGGCTCAAGAACCCCTCACAATACCTTGATCGGAGGCGGAGACAATCACCAACTCCCCTCAACGATCCTCGCAGCTCCAAGCCGTCTAGGAGTCGGCAAACTCTAAGAGTAACAAGAAAAACCGCTGCGAAATACCACTACCAAGTGCCTCTAGATGATCTCAATCAATGCAATGCACTTGATGCTCTCCAAACTCACCAAAAGATGAACACAATCAAGTAGGATGAGTGAGAGTGGAGTCGGAAGGCTCACAAGTATGTTATGATGTTTAGGAGTGCCAAGAGATCCTCCCCAAACCAGCCAAGTGACTATTTATAAGCCACACACAAAGAAATAGCCGTTTAGACTTCACTGCGTACCGTCGGACTGTCCGACGGCCAGACCATCGGACTAATCTGCACGGTCTGATGCCCCGGATAAACGCCACGTGTCACTAGCCGTTTGAAGTCGAACGTTGGATCACAACGGCTAACTTTCCGCGCTAAACGAACCGTCGGACTGTAGGCCGTCGGACCAAACCTTACGGTCCGACGCCCACTGCCATTGCACCGTCGGACTGAAAATACACGCCGCGTCGGACCAAACGAAACCACGGTCCGACGTTTCCAGAGAGCTCCCCGAGCCCTGAAAACTGTCGGACGTTGGTCCGACGCTCACCGTCGGACTAACGCCGAGAGTCCGACGCTCCTCTGCTCTCCACGTGTCGACCTGCTGCGGCTCTGCACCGTCGGACCCTGAGGACAATGGTCCGACGCTCCGAAATCAAGCGTCCGACGCTTGCTGAAGGGGTTAGCTGTCGGACCGAAGACAATGGTCCGACGCTCAGTCAAGTTAGAGTCCGACGCTAGTTTTTCTTATTGAAACGTTTCCGAAATTCGCCGAATCCTGGCTCGCAAGCTCGGCAGGAGGAAGACAGGACTAAACCCTCTCTAACCCTCAAACTTCACCCCGTTTCTTAAGGCACTAACACTCCAAAGTATCTCTCACTTAGGTGCATGTGTGTTAGCCTTTTCAAAGAGTTTTCCACGGGTCAAGTTAGTGTCACTAGCATCTATATGCATATGCAATGATCATGAACACCTAGTGACACTTGATAACCGTATTTCATCAACGATTTCGCCCCTCTTGATAGTACGGCTATCTATCCTAAATGTGATCACTCCCTCTACGGAGTCTTGATATCCAAAAGCAAAAGAGCTCCTATGGATTATACCTTTGCCTTGAGCTCCTAGCTTTTTCACCATCTTTTGATGAAGCTTGTGGACTCCTTTTGATGATGGACTTATACCATTTGTATGGATGCCGTCATTGCCCTTCACTTGTGGCCTCCACCGACCCGGTCCTTTGCTCCATCTTGCCTTTTGCTAATCAATTCTCATGAAGCACTTAGAGCAATTGTTAGCAAACTAGGTTTCATCAATTACCCAAAACCAAACACATGGGCTTTCAATCTCCCCCTTTTTGGTAATTGATGATAACCTTCACAAAGATATGAAATGAAAACCAAGTTTGCACTTTGGTAGTATTAGCTCCCCCTACATATGTGATTCCTTATGTTTGGTTCAATTTTTCACATATGCATGAATTTGAAGGTTTGGGTGAGCTACTACTATCAAATGATGATAAGGTATATAGAATGGACCTTTGAAGCGTGATACCATCGGAGTTGTGGAAATATTCCATCCTTAGCACCATGATTTACTAGTCATGCATCACAAACTCAAAACACCTCGTGAGATCAACATTTAAGAAAAAGAGGTACTTTGTATGACATATAAGTCCTATGCATGCTAGTTTGTCAAATCACCATTCAAATCCTATTTCTAAGCACTTCATCAATTCAAACAAGTATAGGAATTGAAGTTTTGACAATGCAACATTTCATATGTTAATGCATACACAAATGCAACAAGTGCTTTCAAATTTTTAATTGACCCATTTCCTTTCTTATCTTTGTGACTTTCTTCTCCCCCTTTGTCAACAATCAACAAAAATGGTGCAAATTATGGGAATATCAAGTCAATAAATGGGGTTTAGTTCATTTTCACATTGGTTCAATCTAGATTACTTGCCTAGAATATATAACTAAGTTTGATCCAAGGACAAGCTTCTTCATACCTCACTAGTAGGGTTATCTTGACCATGTTAAGTTACACATCATGAGCTCATGTTCTAGATTCAACACTAGGTTTGCAAGCCCATCAATATGTCATATGCTACCACTTGATCATACAAGCATAAAGAACAAAAGTGGTACCATATATACATGAAAGCATTTGATTTTTCATGAATGAGCCTATAAGATGCATTTCATGTCTACATGAACTAGACAAATCTTTATCAAAGTATGAATGCCATGTCAACCAATTTGACCTTGCTTTAGTCGAAGGAGAGGCATGTTATATAATGTAGGATGCTTTTCACTTCATGTTGGAGTAGTCTAGTATGTTTAGCTCATTTCTCAACTTGCAAAATCTTGACTCATCAAGTGGCTTGGTAAAGATATCCGCTAATTGATCTTCGGTGCCAACACTTTCAATTGCAATGTCCCCTTTGATTTGGTGATCTCTAATGAAGTGATGCCTTATGTCAATGTGCTTTGTTCTTGAATGTTGCACGGGGTTGTTGGTTAGCTTGATAGCACTCTCATTGTCACATAGCAGAGGCACTTTCTTGTATTTTAATCCAAAATCACTTAAGGTTGCCTTCATCCAAAGCAATTGTGCACAACAACTTCCGGCACTAATGTATTCCGCTTCGGCCGTTGAGAGAGCAACACTATTTTGCTTCTTTGAAGACCATGATACAAGTGACGTTCCAAGAAATTGACAAGTTCCACTAGTGCTCTTTCTATCCACCATTGCAACCGGCATAGTCGGAGTCCGAATATCCAATAAGCTCAAAATTGGACCCCTTAGGATACCACAACCCAACATCTTGTGTGCCCTTCAAATACCTCAATATTCTCTTTGCGGCTTTCAAATGACTTTCTCTTGGTGAGGCTTGAAATCTTGCACACATGCACACACTAAACATGACATCCGGTCGAGATGCGGTCACATAAAGGAGACTTTGAATCATTGATCTATATAGCTTTTGATCTACCACTTTCCCACTATCATCCAAGTCCAAATGCCCATTAGTTGCCATACGAGTATTCATGGGCTTTGCATGTTCCAATCCAAATTTCTTCACCATGTCCCTTATGTACTTGCCTTAACTTACAAATGTACCATTCTTCATTTGCTTAACTTGAAGACCAAGGAAGTAGCTAAGCTCACCAATCATGGACATTTCAAACTCACTTGCCATCATATTTCCAAATTCTTCACAAAAATTTTGATTTGTTGATCCAAAGATAATATCATCCACATATATTTGAAACACAAATAAATCATTTCCAAGCTTCTTAGTGAAGAGAGTTGTATCAACCTTTCCCATTTTGAACCCTTTTGAGAGCAAGAAATCTCTCAATCTCTCATACCATGCTCTAGGTGCTTGCTTCAAACCATACAATGTCTTTCTTAGCTTGTACACATGGTTGGGTTTCTTCACATCTTCAAATCCGGGAGGTTGTTCTACATAAACCAACTCATTGATGTACCCATTGAGAAATGCACTCTTGACATCCATTTGATATAACTTGATGTTGTGGGCACAAGCATAGGCTAATAAGATTCTAATGGCCTCCAATCTAGCAACCGGTGCATAGGTTTCTCCAAAATCAAGACCTTCAACTTGAGTATAACCTTGTCCAACCAATCTAGTTTTGTTCCTTATTACTATGCCATCTTGATCTTCCTTGTTTCTAAAGACCCATTTGGTTCCTATCATATTGTGTTTCTTTGGTCTTTCCACTAGTTCCCAAACTTAATTTCTTGTAAAATTGTTGAGCTCTTCATGCATAGCATTAACCCAATCAACATCTTGCAAAGCTTCCTCAATCTTGGTTGGCTCTATGGTTGACACAAATGAGAAATGCTCACAAATTTGAGCTAGTCTTGCTCTAGTTTGAACTCCACTTTGAATACCACCAATGATTTGATCCAAAAGATGATCCCTTGCAATAGAGACCGGTTGGAGAATAGGAACTTGATCATTGGATTGAAATGAACTAGCTTGTTGATCTTGCACATGAGATTGATCTTGTGAGTCACTTGTACTTGCTTCATTTTCAACTTGCATACTAGTATGAATTGCACCATCATCTTCATCATCATTGACTTGCCTTGGTCTAATATCACCAATATCCATATTTTTCATTGCATTTGCCAAGTCATTGCCTCTCACGTCACTAAGATTTTCAACTTCATCTTGAGAGCCTTGGGTTTCATCAAATTCAACATCATGTACCTCCTTAAGAGTACCACTAGCCAAATTCCAAACTCTATATGCCTTGCTTGTGGTTGAATAGCCAAGTAAGAAACCTTCATCACATTTCTTTTCAAACTTGCTCAATCTTGTGCCTTTCTTGAGAATATAACATTTGCAACCAAAAACCCGAAAATATGCAATGTTGGGCTTTCTACCATTCAATAGCTCATAAGGAGTTTTTGCAAGCATACCATGGTAATATAAGTGGTTGATGTAGTAGCAAGCGGTGTTAATTGCTTCGGCCCAAAAGGAATGACTAACATTGTATTCACTTAGCATTGATCTTGTCATATCTATCAAGGTTCTATTCTTTCTTTCAACAATGCCATTTGATTGTGGTGTATACTTGGGTGATAATTGATGTCCAATGCCATACTCATCACACAATTCATCAATCTTGGTGTTCTTCAATTCACTACCATTGTCACTTCTAACTTTCTTGATGGTTGTTTCAAACTCATTTTGGCTTCTCTTGACAAAAGACTTGAATATATCATACACTTCACTCTTGTCAACAAGAAAGAATACCCATGTATATCTAGAATAGTCATCCACAATCACAAATCCATACTTGCTCCCGCCAATGCTAGTATATGTGGTTGGTCCAAACAAGTCCATATGCAAGAGCTCAAAAGCTTTACTAGTACTCATCATGCTCTTCTTAGGATGTGTATTTCCAACTTGTTTGCCGGCTTGACATGAACTACAAAGCTTATCTTTCTCAAAAGTGACATCTTTTAAGCCTCTAACTAGATCATGCTTCACTAGTTTGTTCAATTGTTTCATTCCAACATGACCAAGCCTTCTATGCCATAACCAACCCAAACTTGACTTAGTGATCAAACAAGTTGACAATTGAGTTTCACTAGCATTGAAATCCACAAGATATAGGTTGTCATATCTAAACCCTTTGAATATCAAATTTGACCCATCAACACTAACAATTTCAACATCATCAACCCCAAATATGCACTTGAAACCAAGATCACAAAGTTGTGCAACCGAGAGTAAATTGAAATTCAAGCTTTCAACTAGCAACACATTTGAGATAGACATATCATTGGAGATAGCAATTTTACCAAGTCCTCTCACTTTCTCTTTCTTGTTGTCACCAAATGTGATTGCATCATAGCCACTATTTGCACTTGTGTTGAGAGAGCCAAACATACTAGAATCACCCGTGATATGTTGAGTGCATCCACTATCAAGCACCCAATGCCTCCCTCCGGTTTTGTAATTGACCTACAAAAAGAGATCAATTCCTTTTAGGTACCCAAACTTGCTTGGGTCCTTGAATGTTAGTGACTAAGCTCTTTGGTACCCAAATGGTCTTCTTCTTTGGACCTAACATGGATGTACCAACAAACTTAGCCTTCACACCGTTTGAGCCCTTTGTGAGAATGTAGTAAGAATCAAACTTAATTGAGGATACATATGCATTGGATTTCTTGCTTTTGCAATCTTGATCTATATGACCAACTTGCTTGCATTTTGTGCAATACCGGCCATTTCTCTTCACAAAACAAGTCTTGTGAGGAGTAAAGGTGGTTTTGCCTTTCTTGGGGGTATAGTCCAATCCCTCTTTATGTAGGGATTCCCTTTGGCTACCCAATCACATAAGCAAGCGGTCCTCACCATTATAAGCCTTAGCTAAGGAGTGATTGAGCTTTTTAACCTCCTCCTTTAGGTTCTTGTTCTCAACTACTAGTAAAGGGTCACTAGTGGGTGAGGTAGTAGTGGGGGTGCTACAAGAAGGGTTAGTAGTAGCAACAATAATAGGTTCACAAGATATATCACATGTTACACCCATGTTGCAAGTTTTAGTTTCTTTCTTTTGCACTTGTTGTTGCAAGTCTTCATTTTGCTCAACTAGAGAGGAATGAGCTTCATCAAGCTTAGTGTGAGCTTTTTGGAGCTTCTTATGGTCTTCCTTTAGACTCTCATAAGATGCTCTAAGCTCCTCAAGTTCTTGCTCAATGGATTGTTTATCCTTGCGCAAGCCCTTATATTCCTTTCTAAGTTTATCAAAATGAATACGTGCATCATCAAGCATTTCAATTAATTCTTCTTTTGTTAGGTCATCATCGCTATCATCATCACTAGATTCGGTGTCGGATGATAACTTAGAGCCCTTGGCCATGAAGCAAGAAGGAGTGTCGAAGATGGAAGGCTTGTCATGAATGGCAATGCTTGCATGTGCCTTCCTCTTGCTCTTATTATCATCATCACCCTCTTCATCACTTGAAGAGGCATCACTATCCCATGTCACCACATGAGAATAGTTCTTCTTCTTCTTGTATGAAGATTCCTTCTTCTCTTTCTTCTCCTTCTTCTCATGCTTGTTCTTCTTTTTGCTCTTGTGATCATCTTCACTTGAGTGTGGGCAATCGGCTACCAAGTGATCTTTGCTTCCACAATTGAAGCATCTTCTTGGGTCATCAAATCTTCTTGCATTCTTCTTTCTTCTTGCCTGATAGCCCTTCTTCTTCATGAACTTGCCAAATCTTCTTACTAGAAGGGCCATTTCTTCATCACTTTTACTTGTGCTAGAGGGATCTTCACTTGACTCTTCTTTGGCCTTGCTCTTGCCTTTTGATGAGGATATGGCTTTGAATGCCACACTCTTCTTCTTCTCATCTTTGGAGTCTTCATCTTTTTCTTTCTTCTTCTTATTGATCAACTCCTCTTTATCATCATCATCTCTATAAGCATCATCGGTCATTACCTCCGCTAGCACTTAATTTGGAGTCAATTCACTCAATGTTGTCTTCACCAAGACCGTGATCAATGTGGCAAACCGCTTGGGCAAGCTCTTCAAGAACTTCATGGAGAAGTCACTATCTTTCACCTCTTCATCCACGGCCTTGAGATCATTCAGAATGACTTGCAATCTATGGAACATCTCCGGCACGGTTTCATCATCCTTCATCTTGAAGCTTGCAAACTTGTCCTTCAAGATGTATGCTTTGGCGGCCTTTACACCCTTGGTGCCCTCATATGATTCCTCAAGCTCCTTCCGAGCTTCATGAGCACTCTCAATGTTCTTGATTTGCTCAAACACTTTTTCATCTACGGCCTCATGAATAGCACAAACCGCAATGTCATTGAGTTGAAGCAATCTTTCTTCGGCGGTTGTGGGGTTTGCCGCATCGGCAATCTCAATCTTAGTCTCCACAACCCTCCAAACCTCTCTATTGATTGACTTGATATGTGAGGTCATCTTGCTCTTCCAATATGCATAATTTGTGCCATCAAATTGGGGTGGCTTCTTGGTGTTGTTGATGTGAATGTTGAGTTGAGCCATTTTTACACCATGGGTTGTTAAGCCTCAAATCAATGGTGCCTCGGATCCGATACCACTTGAAAGGTCCTAAATGGCTAGAGGGGGGTGAATAGCCTATAAAAATCTACAAACAACGCTTTACAAGCCGATTAGTAACAATAGCAAGCTTTGCAAAACACTAGCTCTAAACTATGCTATGCAAGCCACCTAGACAAGTATACTACACTATGATCACTAGTTCACACTCAAAGGCTATGTCACTACTATACACTACTCCTAAGTGAGCAACTAACTAACAAGCTACACACGAGAGTAAGTACACAAAAGTAAAGAGAGAAGGTGATTTCAATACCCCCGGTGTAGAGAAGATATGAAGTCCAATATAACCAATCAATCACATATAAGGGAAATCCTCGGTAGAGAGATGACACAAGATTTTTTACCGAGGTTCACTTGCTTGCCGGCAAGCTAGTCCTCGTTGTAGCGATACACCCACTTGGAGGTTCACGCGCTAATTGGCATCACACGCCAAACCCTTCTCAAGAGTGCCGCACAACCAACACGAGATGGGGATCCACCAAGCTACGAGCAATCCACTAAAGATGCCTTTCGCGATCTCCCGCGGGGATAGGCTCAAGAACCCCTCACAATACCTTGATCGGAGGCGGAGACAATCACCAACTCCCCTCAACGATCCTCGCAGCTCCAAGCCGTCTAGGAGTCATCAAACTCCAAGAGTAACAAGAGAAACCGCTGCGAAATACCACTACCAAGTGCCTCTAGATGATCTCAATCAATGCAATGCACTTGATGCTCTCCAAACTCACCAAAAGATGAACACAATCAAGTAGGATGAGTGAGAGTGGAGTGGGAAGGCTCACAAGTATGTTATGATGTTTAGGAGTGCCAAGAGATCCTCGCCAAACCATCAAGTGACTATTTATAAGCCACACACAAAGAAATAGCCGTTTAGACTTCACTGCGTACCGTCGGACTGTCCGACGGCCAGACCATCGGACTAATCTGCACGGTCTGATGCCCTGGATAAACGCCACGTGTCACTAGCCGTTTGAAGTCGAACGTTGGATCACAACGGCTAACTTTCCGCGCTAAACGAACCGTCGGACTGTAGGCCGTCGGACCAAACCTTACGGTCCGACGCCCACTGCCATTGCACCGTCGGACTGAAAATACACGCCGCGTCGGACCAAACGAAACCACGGTCCGACGTTTCCAGAGAGCTCCCCGAGCCCTGAAAACCGTCGGACGTTGGTCCGACGCTCACCGTCGGACTAACGCCGAGAGTCCGACGCTCCTCTGCTCTCCACGTGTCGACCTGCTGCGGCTCTGCACCGTCGGACCCTGAGGACAATGGTCCGACGCTCCGAAATCAAGCGTCCGACGCTTGCTGAAGGGGTTAGCTGTCGGACCGAAGACAATGGTCCGACGCTCAGTCAAGTTAGAGTCCGACGCTAGTTTTTCTTATTGAAACGTTTCCGAAATTCGCCGAATCCTGGCTCGCAAGCTCGGCAGGAGGAAGAGAGGACTAAACCCTCTCTAACCCTCAAACTTCACCCCGTTTCTTAAGGCACTAACACTCCAAAGTATCTCTCACTTAGGTGCATGTGTGTTAGCCTTTTCAAAGAGTTTTCCACGGGTCAAGTTAGTGTCACTAGCATCTATATGCATATGCAATGATCATGAACACCTAGTGACACTTGATAACCGTATTTCATCAACGATTTCGCCCCTCTTGATAGTACGGCTATCTATCCTAAATGTGATCACTCCCTCTACGGAGTCTTGATATCCAAAAGCAAAAGAGCTCCTATGGATTATACCTTTGCCTTGAGCTCCTAGCTTTTTCACCATCTTTTGATGAAGCTTGTGGACTCCTTTTGATGATGGACTTATACCATTTGTATGGATGCCGTCATTGCCCTTCACTTGTGGCCTCCATCGACCCGGTCCTTTGCTCCATCTTGCCTTTTGCTAATCAATTCTCATGAAACACTTAGAGCAATTGTTAGCAAACTAGGTTTCATCAATTACCCAAAACCAAACACATGGGCTTTCATCCTCGGATATGGAGACTTGATCCTTTGACCTACAATTGAAAAGTGGTTCGGAACTAGGTGATTTTGAGAATGATTAAGAATTTGAAAGTATGACGATACATGAGAATGAATTTGGAATTATGGATATGATTAAAATAAGATTGAGTTAAAATATTGAAATAGGATAGTAATGCTTTTCTGTAAAACTTTTGACGCTTGCTCAAGCCTTACCTTGACTCCCCTCAGCCTGCATTCCTGAGTCTCATTCCTTTTTCTTAGTCGGGTAAGTCTTGCGGAGTACCCCAGTACTCAGGGTTTGTTAACCCCTGTTGCAGGTGAGCCGAGAGTACGATTCTACTTGAAACCGTGCCGGTTGGCGAATCGGGCTTGGATGATGAAGTGTATGATATAACCCTTAGACAGGGTGTCTAGTTATATGACGCTACTCCACTACGGAACTCCGATGGGAAAATGTAATTTATATTTGTAATCTATGTTTATGTAATACTTCCGCACGTTGTACTCTGATTCAAATTATTTGTGTAAACTGTTGTAATACTTGCAAGGTCTTTACAATGAGATCCTCGGGAAAATCAGGGTTTCCAAGGAAAACCGACAGGCCACTAAGGTCGCGGGGAACTCGCGCACAGTAACCGGATGTCCTTAGGGACGATGATGGTGCACGTGGGCCCGGTGATCAGGGCGGTTCTGTCACACGCAGGTTGTAGTGCTTGCCTTCAGGCTGCCACCTGAAGGCAGCCGAACGGGTTGCCAGGCCGGAAGCTTTGAGGAGGCCGCGGTGTGAACCTGCAAATGAAAAGGACAAGCACACATATGAACGAACGGAGAATGGAAACGTGGAACTTGAGGCAGAACCAGTTCAAAGGTAATGAAAAAGCGGCAGATCCGGTGTGGTGGTAATGAAACATCGGCAGATCCGGTGGGTAGGGAAGGAAGAAGTGGCAGATCCGGTGCGAACAGACGCCGACGGGCCGACGGAGCCGGCTGAACGAGGGGGAGAACAGACGCCGACGGGCCGACGGAGCCCACAAGGAGGTACGAAGAGTCGAAGCAAGGCGGGGGCAACGTGGAAGGCTGCTGCGGCCATGGCGTACGAATGAAAGGCGGTAGCTACGGGTGACGTAAGGGAAGCGCAGACGGCTACGAGCCGTCGGCACGAGCGGCGGTGGTGGAAGAGTGGCAGGAAGACGGGTGCAGCAAGGGCTGCCGCCATGCGGCCGAGAAGACGGCTCATCAGGGAGGACGGCACAGAAAGTGGGGTACTTACCTCGACGACGTTGGAGGATGTATCGCCGTACACCCGCGGGCGGCGGGGCACGGCCGGCGGCCGTGATTCGCAGTGGAGCGGAGCCTAAGGTTACGGGGGGCACTGGATGGAGCGCGGCGGGTGTCGGCAGCGGCGCCCGCGCTATATATGCGCACCAACGGGCCAGAATAGGCCTGCCGAATGGCTGGGCCGCCAACCAACAGTTGGGCAGCCAGCCAGCCCTTTTAGATGGCCCAGCCGAACAAGCTGCACAATTTGGACGAAACTGTTTGACCTAAGTGCAATTTTCCAACTTTTCTCTTTCCCAAACCATCCTGATCTGCTCGTCTGACTTTCCTTGACTCGATCGTTCTTCCTACTCGACTCCACTCCACACAAGTACACAACGGCACAACCCCTTTGATGGCTCAGGCACGCGCGCGCCTTACTCCGGCCGGCCGCACGCCGGGGCCGGGCACCGCGTTTCTCTCGGGCTCCAACCCCATACCCGCCCACCTCACCTTCTTCCCGAAGCTCACCCCCACCTCCCTCTCCGCAGCCGCGGCTGCCAATGCGCCGCTGGCCCACATCGTCGTCGTGGGCTCTGCCAACGCCGATATCTACGTCGAGGTCGACCGACTCCCGCTCGTCGGCGAGACCGTGGCGGCCCGCGCGGGGCGCAGCCTCGCGGGCGGCAAGGGCGCCAACCAGGCTGCCTGCGGTGGCCGCCTCGCGCTGGGCCCTACCTACCTCGTGGCGCGCGTCGGGGATGACGCCAACGGCCGACTCCTCGAGGGCGCCCTAGCCGACGCCGGCGGTGTCCGCACCGACCGCGTCGCGCGCGCGGCCGATGCGCCATCGGGACACGCCGTCGTCATGCTCATGCCCGACGGCCAGAACTCCATCATCATCGTGGGCGGGGCGAACATGGAGGGCTGGGCGGCGGGGATCGGGCCAGAGGACCTGGAACTGATCCGAAAGGCGGGCATGCTGCTTCTGCAGAGGGAGATACCTGATTGGGTCAACGTGCAGGCTGCCCAGGTGCTTGCTTTTTACCTATCTCAGATTGGTTTGACAGGCAAATTTTCTTTCTTTTGTGCTATTTATACTAGCAATTGTGCTCGTGCATTGCAACAGAATCAAATACTTATAGGAATCTGACTATATATCATCACAAGATGTGAGTTGTTCTAACTCGTATAACCATAGCTTATGAGTTCAGATGGTATATGACGCGAGTTGCTCTTGCTCGTATAAGCATGGGTCATGAGTCTGGATCACAAATGAGAATACGGCTTGTAATCGAATTTTGTATGGATAATCGCTAGTGGCGAGTTGCTCTAACTCATATGAGCATAGGTCATGAGTCTAGGTCCCGTACAAGACACGAAGGGCGTGACCCAATATGTCTTGGAATCAGATCTTTATCAATTATTGCTAGACAAGATTTGTTTTAACTCGCATGAGCATGAGTCATGAGTCCGGGTCCCATACGATATTCGGAGGGCATGAGTGTAGTTTTTGAAAGTAAAAAAAATGTGAAACAGAAGAAACTGTTCACTATCAAGTGATTAGAGGAAGGTGGATGAAAAAATAGGGATAGAGCTCATAGTAATTTAAAAGAGTCGACTGTGAAAAAACCATCATTGGGAAACTAGGCAGGGATCATTATAGACAGAAGGAGAAAAGGACAGAAAAACAAAGTCTGAAGAGCTAAAAAATAATGGCGACCATCAACTAAGAAAAAATAGCATTAAAAAACAATGGAACTGTGGACGTTGTGGGGTCTGGAAAATCCGTTAAAACATGACTGGGTCGGATGAGAGAAAAAAATCAGAAAACTCGGCTCTAGAATAATGACGGCAATAAACAATGGGACCTGTAGACCGCATAGCCGCCTATTGTCTCCGAGGAAATGTGGACTGCAGACCAAAATTAACCGTGGTAGAATTTTTTGTATAGATAGGCTTGAAAAACAGCAATGGGAACAAAACAAACAACAGACAGAATTTTGAACGGTAGGGAATTGTAAACAGTTTCGGTATGGGCTTCTCGTTGCAGGAAAATGATGAAGAGGTATTGGCTTCTGAAAAATCGGAGTCGGATGACGCTGGAATTGGAGGGAGTCGGATGACGCTCATAATGTAAGCAGAAATTTTGACTATTTGGATTAAAAATCAGCCGAAGAATAAAAATAGTATCGTATTTATCTGAGTCAGGATTGCCGTACCAAAAAAATGACGGAAGAAACTCTCCATTATCCGGTAGTTAGAGGAAGACATGAGAAAAAAAATGGGTACCGGAAGAAAATTTGCCTATTTATTATTAGGTATAGATATAGATAATAATAAAAAGGTACTGCTCGAGCTCTTTTTCGTATCAAAGAGATTGAATTTTTTAGGCGTTTGCTGCCACAACTATGGCGCATTGGCGCGCCATGCTTCCTTAGCAGTTAGCACCCACCCTGTCTCACGCGCGATAGACTCATTCTCATGCCAAACTTCGATTTTTGCTGACCACACTTACTGTGGCAGCCACAATTTGTTGAGGGTTAGGCGTGGCAAACTACAGGAGAGATGTATCTTTGAGAATGAAGCAACAATTTACTATGTTTTGAATATTTGATATTTGAGTGTTTATTTTTTGAATTTTGGGGAGATATAGTGGCTGACTAGGTTCTTCTAGTATACTGGTGCTCTTTAGTCAATTGAAGTAATAAATTTGGTAATGGCATCTAAATTGTAGAGCTTTGGGCAACAGCAGCAAGATGAAAGTTCTCTTTTATATACATGACATTGCATAAACTATACTTTCAGTTATTTGCATTGCTTGAGGTTTAAAAAGATAATGCTTGGTGCTGTTGGTTTGAGAAAGAAGTATTGTTGTGGGGGGGGGTAGTAAAGTTTATTAGTCAATATGTAAGGAAATTTGCTACTGATATCTACCTAGGAACTTTTTTTTTTCGAAGAACTGCTTGTCGCTGTTTTGGCAACATTGCTGAGGCTGCATTCTCATTCAAGTATTTAGTGCAGCCAAATGCATTGCTGAGTCTCTCTTTGGTTGTGGATGTAGCAACTGTAACGGTAATCTTCTATGGTACTCCATCTGTCCACAACAGAAATCCACAAAAGGATGCAATTCTCACTTTTCGGGGAGTCAAACGATTTGAAGTATTAAATTAATTATTAAATATATTTTCGTAGCAAACCTAGTTGGAGACTTAAATGTTAATACTATTATAAACTTGGTCGAAGTTAAGCTAGTTTTACTTGTACAGATCCCATAGTTGCATCCTTTTTGGGAAGGAGTTGGTATCATGTGGTATAGATCAGTGTAGGGGGTTATTAGATTCAAGATGTATTTGGGCCAACATATGGGGTCGTTTGGTGATTCCTAGGTCCAGTATTGTTAATGATCTTTGATCAGTTACTTTTGAGTTTTTACTACCATTACTGTCTTCAAATGTATGGTGTTGTAGACGCTTTCATCGGGAAGCAGTACACTAGGCGCAACAAGAAGCAGGCAGCCAGCCTTAGCGGCTGATTGTAAGCCATATATGGCATATCAGTTAGTTACTACAATTTAGGGGATATTAGAGAGAGAGTTTGTTAGAGAGAGAGAGAGAGAGTTTGTTAGAGAGTCAGCCGGCCATTAGGGGATATATAACTGATGGCCGGCAGATTAGAGGACAGGCAGAACTAGAGTCTAAACGTTCAGAGCCTCCTAGGGAGGGCGAACAGCTCTAGCGCTGCAATCTGTTCTAGGTTAGCCTTTTCAATCTTGCCCCAAATTCATCAATAAAGTTGCCAGATTGCTGCCCATATTATCTGGTATCAGAGACCTCACGACCCCCTCGCCTGTCATGGGTGATGATCTCAAGACCACGCTGGAAGCCATCCTCGCCGACCTCTCCTCCATCAAGACCGAGATGTCAACGATGAAGGGCGACCAGAGCCGCCTCACCGTGGCCGTCAACCGGCTGCAATCGGACCATCACTCCCCGGGCGGCTCCTACAGCGGCAAGGATGCGATCCCGGACGGCCCTCCCCCGCCCCCGCGCGAGCACGCCAAACACAAGCTGCGGTTCCCTCGTTTTGACGGCAGCACCGATCCGGTGATCTGGCTGCACAAGGCGGAGCAATTCTTCCGTGCTGATCGCACGGCGGATGACGAGCGGGTGTGGCTCGCCTCCTTCTACATGGAAGGCCCCGCACAAGACTGGTACTACCGCCTGGAGCAGAACCACGGCGCACCGACCTGGGAGGACTTCGTCGATAAGGTGCAGCGCGCGTTCGGGACGCCGGCGCGCAGCAATCCGCTGGGCGCCCTCATGAAGCTCCGTCGCACGGGGACTGTTGAGGAATACAAGGCGCAGTTTCTGCCCATGCTCGCGCGCTGCCGGCCTCTCCTGGAGCAAGACCAAATCGACATCTTCACGGCCGGACTCCGCAATCCTCTGCAGATGGACGTCGAGCTCCAGAATCCGGCCACCCTCGACGACGCCATGTCTCTGGCGCGGGCGTTCGAACGCCGCCTCGAGCTGGACGAGGACGGCGACCTATCCGCGAGCCGCGCCCCCGCCCGTACCTCGCCGCCGGGCCGCCCTCGCCCCCTGGCCGCGCCGCCCGGCCCTACGACGCCGCCTCCTGCTGCGAAGCCCGCCCCCACCACTCCGCCAGCTCCCAACAAGGGTCCGCCTCCAGCAGGGCCGCGCTTCAAGCGCCTGACGCAGCAGGAGATGGCCCAACGCCGAGCGGAGGGCCTCTGCTTCAACTGCCCCGAGAAGTTCACCAAGGACCACAACTGCTTGAAGAAGGGGCTCTACTTGATGGAGCTCGACGACGACGCCCCAATCGAGGCCGATGCCGACGCAGAGGTCGCCTCGCCTTCCCACGACGACGTCCAGATCTCCCTACACGCCCTCACTGGAATCCAGACAGCGGCCACCATGCAGCTGGCCGTCTTCATCGCTGGGGTTCCCGCTCAGGCCCTCGTCGACTCCGGCTCCACCCACTCCTTCATCGCGGCTGACACAGCTCGCCGCCTCGGTCTCCAGCCGGCGCCACGTCCCGGCCTCACCGTGGGCGTCGCCAATGGGGAACGCGTTCCTTCAGCAGGGGTCTGCGCCGCCGTGCCCGTCACCATTGGAGACGAGACGTTCGCCATCGACCTCTTCGTCTTGCCCCTCCCCGACTACGAGCTTGTCCTGGGCTGTCACTGGCTCCAGTCCCTGGGCCCCATCCTTTGGGATTTCGATCACCAGACGATGGCTTTCTGGCGCCGGGATCACCCTGTGCGCTGGACAGGGGTGACGGCGTCCCGGGCACCCGCTCTTCACGCCGTTGAGCGCCTGGACCTCCTACAGCTGCTCCTGGCCGAGTTCAGCGACATCTTCGACACCCCGTCGTCGCTGCCCCCGGGTCGTGACTGTGATCACCGAATCCACCTTCTCCCGGACACCGCTCCGATCGCGGTTCGGCCCTACCGTTACCCCCAGCTGCTCAAAGATGAGCTGGAACGGCAGTGCGCGGACATGCTCCAGCAGGGTATCATTCGCCGGAGCACCTCGGCGTTCTCGTCGCCCGTCCTCCTCGTACGCAAGAAGGACAACTCCTGGCGGTTCTGCATCGACTACCGCGCGCTGAATGCTAAAACAGTGCGTCATGTGTTTCCCATCCCCGTCGTGGACGAGCTCCTCGACGAATTGCGCGGCGCCACCTACTTCACCAAGCTCGACCTCCGCAGCGGCTATCACCAAGTCCGCATGCACGCCGATGACATCCACAAGACCGCGTTCCGAACTCATCATGGGCATTTCGAGTTCCTGGTCATGGCCTTCGGATTGACCAACGCCCCGGCGACGTTCCAGGCCCTCATGAACGAGGTTCTCCGCGACTTCCTCCGCCGTTTTGTGCTGGTGTTTTTTGACGATATTTTGATCTACAGCACTTCCTTCGCCGAACACCTGCAACACGTCCGTGCTGTCCTCTCCACTCTCCACGCCCATAAGCTGTTCCTGAAGCGCTCCAAGTGCTCGTTCGCGGAGCGTCGGGTGGAGTACCTGGGCCACTTCATCTCAGAGGCCGGGGTGGCCATGGACCCGGCGAAGGTGGATGCGGTACACAGCTGGCCCATGCCACGGACCCTCCGTGCGCTGCGTGGGTTCCTCGGCCTCACGGGCTACTACCGCCGCTTCATCCACAACTATGGCGTCATCGCAGCCCCATTGACGGCCCTCTTGAAGCGGGATGCCTTCCGCTGGAGCAACGAAGCCGCTGCCGCCTTCGACGCCCTCAAGGCCGCGCTGACCTCCGGCCCGGTGCTGCAGCTTCCAGACTTCAAGGCGCCCTTCTTCATCGACTGTGATGCCTCGGGCACGGGCTTCGGCGCTGTCCTCCACCAGAACGCAGGGCCGATAGCGTTCTTCAGCCGCACTGTGGCACCACAGCATGCCAAGTTGGCGGCCTACGAGCGCGAGCTCATCGGCTTGGTGAAGGCTGTGCGGCATTGGCGGCCGTACGTCTGGACGCGGCCCTTCGTCATCCGCACCGACCACTTCGCCCTCAAGTTCCTCTTGGATCAGCGCCTCTCCACAATTCCACAACACACATGGGTCAGCAAGCTCTTCGGATATGACTTCACAGTGGAGTACAAGCCGGGCCGACTGAATGCAGCCGCTGACGCCCTGTCGCGCCGTGATGAGGACGCTGCAGAACTCACCACCTGCGCGCTCTCTCGGCCGGAATTTGATTTGTTCAATGACTTCCGCGCTGAGGCTGACACATTGCCGGCTCTCATCGCCAAGCGCCAGGAGATTGAACAGGGCCTTGCTGGGGCCAATTGGACAACTGTGGATGGCTTCGTCCTGCATCGTGGCCGCATCTTCGTCCCCGATACCTCGGCGCTGTGGCCCCAGATTCTGGCAACTGCCCATGGCGCCGGTCATGAAGGAGTACAGAAAACGCTGCACAGACTGCGCTCCTCATTCTACAGCCCCCACGCCAGCCGTCGTGTTCGTGACTTCGTGCGGGGCTGCACCATCTGCCAGCGGAACAAGACGGAGCACCTCCATCCGGCTGGCCTGTTGCAGCCGCT
Source organism: Eremochloa ophiuroides (assembly GCA_038502445.1). Classification (NCBI taxonomy): domain Eukaryota; kingdom Viridiplantae; phylum Streptophyta; class Magnoliopsida; order Poales; family Poaceae; genus Eremochloa; species Eremochloa ophiuroides. Next base: position 59,986,792 of record JAHLJS010000006.1, read on the forward strand.
GGATGTTCCTAGCGCGGTCTGGGCTGACATAGCTATGGATTTTGTTGAAGGGTTTCCCAAGGTGGGCGGCAAATCAGTGATTCTTACGGTGGTTGATCGCTTCTCCAAGTACGCACATTTCATCGCCATCGGCCACCCCTACACCGCCACCTCCGTCGCCCAGGCTTTCTTCGATCAGATTGTGCGGCTCCATGGGCCACCTTGCTCCATTGTCAGCGACAGGGATCCAGTCTTCACCAGCACTTTCTGGACCGAGCTTTTTCGGCTCTCAGGCGTCAAACTGCGCCTTAGCTCCGCCTTCCACCCCCAGACTGATGGACAATCGGAAGTCACCAACCGTATCCTCGGCGTCTACCTTCGCTGCCTCGCTTGTGATCATCCAAGGAGCTGGCTCCGGTGGCTGCCATGGGCTGAGTTCTGCTACAACTCATCCTACCAGACAGCGCTGCAGGCGACACCGTTCGAAGTGGTGTACGGTCGGCCTCCGCCCACCCTGGCCTCTTATCAGCCCGGCCTCACGAAGGTGGCTGCACTGGATAAGCAGCTGCTTGACAGAGATGAGTTTCTTGCTGCGGTCCGTGACCGGCTCCTCCAAGCCCAGAGTATCATGAAACAAAACCATGATGAAGGCCACCGGGATGTGTCCTTCAGTGTTGGCGATTGGGTTTGGCTCCGTCTTCACCAGCGCGCAGCCACAGCTATCAAGACAGGGTCTAATGCCAAGCTTGCCCCCCGCTACTTCGGCCCTTTCCAAGTGCTGGAGCGTATTGGCTCAGTAGCATATCGCCTCCAGCTCCCTGCCAAAGCTCGCATCCACAATGTTTTCCATGTGGTGTTTCTCAAGAAGTTCCATGGTGATGCTCCTGCAGCTATTGTTCCGCTTCCTACCGTTGTCCAGGGCCATGCTGTTCCTGAGCCCAACCGCATTGTTCGTGCCCGTCTCAACCATGGCGTCTGGGAACTGTTGGTGCATTGGATTGGCCGGAGCCCTGCTGACTCGACATGGGAACTGCTGGAGGATTTCAAAGCAACCTACCCAGCATTCCAGCTCGAGGACGAGCTGTTTCGAAAGGAGGGTGGAAGTGTTGTAGACGCTTTCATCGGGAAGCAGTACACTAGGCGCAACAAGAAGCAGGCAGCCAGCCTTAGCGGCTGATTGTAAGCCATATATGGCATATCAGTTAGTTACTACAATTTAGGGGATATTAGAGAGAGAGTTTGTTAGAGAGAGAGAGAGAGAGAGAGAGAGAGAGAGAGTTTGTTAGAGAGTCAGCCGGCCATTAGGGGATATATAACTGATGGCCGGCAGATTAGAGGACAGGCAGAACTAGAGTCTAAACGTTCAGAGCCTCCTAGGGAGGGCGAACAGCTCTAGCGCTGCAATCTGTTCTAGGTTAGCCTTTTCAATCTTGCCCCAAATTCATCAATAAAGTTGCCAGATTGCTGCCCATATTATGGTGTCATGGGCGGCCTCAATCTTCTTTCTTCACCTTGATAACCATCAGAGCAGACCTCTGTAGTTACCTTGCCAAGCTCAGCTAGCCAAGTGGACCTCTGCTTCCTTGTTATCGGCAGTACGCAGTACAGTAGGCCGGCAGTGCTCCGTCTGCACGCTGCAGTCCTGCACTCCTGCCAGCTGCTAGTGCTAGCGTTGCTGGCTAGCCTAGCTTGCTGCGAGTGTGAGGTGCGGGCTGCACCGCTGCGGCCTGCGTCAGCATCGTGGGCAGAGCGGAGAAGTGTGATGACGAGGAGGCGACCACCTCTGCAAGACCGCAGGCCGATGGTGTCACGATGAGTCGCGAGCAGAGCAGCTGCGGACCTGTGGTCTCTGCTCAGCTGACGCTTGGCAGTGGCTCGGCGCCGTGGCGAACTAGTGGAGATGCGGAGGAGTCAATTCCATTGGTTGTCGAGTGTGACTGCTACCTCCGGTCCTCTGCACACATGTTCTAGTATGGGCTACTGGGCTTCCTTTATGTGGACGGAAGAGTACTCACTAATTTCGTTTTGGACCGGGGGGGGGGGGGGGGGGGGGGGGGGTTCAGTGTGGCCTCCACTGGGCTCCGCCCCTGAGTGAGATTTATCTCCTTTTGGTTCTTGGAATCAAAAGAGTCGATTAGTTCAATATTTGCGTCCACATGACAATTGGAAGAAAACAATGCCTCTCAGGCTCTGACCCTAATAGCTCACCTCCATTAAACAAACTCTAAACTTTCAGCCCCTTAGTATCTCTGTTCATAGATGAAACAAATGTCTATGTTACTTTTCTGTTATTAGTGTTTAATGGCCTTCCCATGACTAGATGGTGCCATCTTCTAAAATCTCAATTGTTGAAGCGCTCAATGGATCCAGTGATATGTTTTGTCTGACCAACAGCAAAAATAGAGATCCAATGGTGCAGAAGGGTATCTTCAATATTTGTTTCTTCCATATCTTGTGCATGCTTCCATGCATATGTACAATGGATCCAATCTCTTACACTGCACATGTACTTCAGCCATATTTTGGTGATTTTAATTTTAGGAAGATTAGTATCATGAGACTCCATTTGAACCAAATATCTGTTGTATGAAGGTTCAACCCTGTGTTCACATTTCTCTGTAACTTAGTGTATTGGGGTGCTAGTGCCCAGCGGTTCGGGTGTATCTTTTGGTTCATTCTATACCACCTTTTTTTTTACATCTGGATTGATTTCAATTAAATGAGTTCAGTCAACCCACTAACCTAGAGAAAACTATTGTACTCCTAATCAACTGAATAACCAAGTATTTATCACTTTCCTACAGACCCTCCTATTGTACATTTATGAGATTATTGTGTGTCTAACATAAAAAGCTCAAACACTTTGCTATCTTGGAAATGCAGACCTTCTGCTCTTATGTATTCTGAGTGTGCAGGGACCCATTAACATATTAAACTTTTGCCAGGCTGCAAAAAGTGCAGGAGTGCCTGTTATCATGGACGCTGGTGGAATGGATGCTCCTGTACCTCAAGAACTACTCAGTCTAGTGGATATTTTCAGTCCAAATGAAACAGAGCTAGCACGTTTGACTGGGATGCCTACTGAGACGTTTGAACAGATCAGCCAGGCTGCAGGAGAATGCCATAAAATGGTGAGATATCTGAATTGGGTTTTCTTTATATCCTTCACAATATTTCCTCCTTATTCTGCTTTATTTAGCTTATAATTTAACTGACTTCTACATTGTTTGGGAGGTTAACCATGACTGTGTTTGTATATTGTTGCTTGATGCAATTCCTTCAATGATATTGCACAGTGATGTTATCTGGTAGTAAATTTATAAGGAACATGACCCTCCTTTTGGTTCACCTTATGCATGTTTTAATTTACACGCAGTAAGACAGCTACCATATCTCCTTTCTTTTTTAGTTCTTGTTGTATGCATGTTTGCAAGGGTGTCAATTGTAATCTGGATGAATGAAATTGCAAGGTAGGCTATGAACCTATATAGGGTATAGGGATCCATTGTGAATCTGTATTTGATATCTTCTAGTTATTTCATGGAATATTGATCCCAGTGATAATAAACAGTAATGATTCAGTAAGATCCACTAGTCTTTTAAGTTGCTCAGCAAGTGCTTAATGTGGCCCTAGAGCTTTCATGTTTACTTCTGCTTTGCTTAGTATTGCCATTATAATAGAATAGGCTTCTTCCATATAAAATGGGCAGGGTATAGTGAGATTGCCAGATCTTCGTATCCATGTTTGGAGCACAGAATGTATGTGATTCATAACTAGAGATTCTCCAGTTTGATCTGCTGTGTAAATAGAATGATTCGCATCTTGGATGCGCATACAATCAGATATATGTAAACAGTGGAGTTCAAATGGAGTTATTTATCGCCTCTTGTACTTTTGTGACCTGTTGTTGTCATTACATTCCTAGTTTCAATGATATTAGTCTTTCCAATTTAATATGCCATTTGTGCATTTGGTTCTTCAACCGAATGATTTCCTGTTCATTGCTTTATTGTAACTTGTTTAAATTAATTATATTCATGAGTCCATAGGTGTACCATTTTTTTCCCCTTGCTTTAAGCATTCTGTCACAATCATAAGTTTTTACAGGGATTATGTTCACCTGCAGAACCCGTTATTGCTTAAGAAGATTAGGACATCCCTTAATATTTTCCTTGTGCAGGGTGTGAAAGAAGTACTCGTTAAACTTGGATCACAAGGATCTGCTATGTTTGTTGAGGGAGAGGAGCCAATCAGACAGCCGATAATTCCTGCCACAGAAGTTATTGATACCACGGGGGCTGGTGACACTTTCACCTCAGCTTTTGCTGTAGCTCTAGTTGAGGGGAAGCCTAAGAAGGAGTGCATGAGATTTGCTGGTACTAAATCACGTCTCTTAAATATTATTTGATTAATTGGTTTCCTTACGTTTTGATTTGATAGCTTCTACTTTCTTGAATTCCAGCTGCTGCCGCCTCTTTGTGTGTTCGAGTAAAGGGGGCTATACCCAGCATGCCTGACAGAAAGTCAGTGATGAAGCTTCTGGAATCTGTGAAAGTCGAATAACTGCAGAATGCGTTGATCGTTCAAAGTTAGCCTCATTCATCGTCGATAGTGTGAGCACCTTGGTACTCCTTGCTATCTCAGCTGTGTTCGCTTCAGCTAAACAGCACATATTTTTCCAGTTCTAAAACAGTATTTCTCCTCACAACAAATCAGTTTCAGTCAAAATCAGCTCAGCTTTTCAGCTGAAGCGAACGGAGCCCTCATCTCATTCTCTGGTCTGGTGTATATTTGGAAGCTTTTAGTGTGATGGTAATATATATAGGAAAACAGGAGAAAACAGTACTACTGCTTTTTAATTCCCTACTTTTTTTAGAAATGGAAACACTCGTTAGGCTTATAGCGTTTCCTCCTTTTGAGCCAATAGCTGTACTATTTTCACGCAATCCCCATGCCCTTCACGCCCTGAAGGCCTGAATCTTGCTGTGTGCGGCCTCATTAAACCGGGCAATTTCTGCACCCTGAGAGCGAGTGAATTCTGTGGGATCCTGTCAGTCAGTTTCAGTATCCATTTGTTGGGAAACACTGCTCGTGCAGGAGGGGGGGTTAGTGAGACGTCGTTTTCCACCTCCAAATCTAACCATCATTTGTTTGTGTTTATGATTGCAGGGTTTTCTCTTTCTCCATCCAGTACTACGCGGAATTCGTGGGATCCATCAAGTGTCGCTACGCCTTCACGTGCTGCTCCCCGAATAACGCGATGGCCTCCATTCTTTCTTTCCGATCTCCTCCAAACGGTGACGCATTTTTTGCGTTGCCGCCGCCCAGATGAAATCCTCCCCACACAAAATAAGAAACGGCGTCATGTGTAGACGTCTGTGTACTCCCCCGTTTCCGTGAACGCAATAAACAGTTTCACACTGGGCCGGAGCAGCAATCCGACGGTAACTCTGGTCGTACTCCACCCTGGTTGCAGGTCAATAAAATGCGTTATCTGAACTTGAACCCGTCCGATCCGAGGCCACCAATCCACTAGCTGCTGCCGCTACCGCTACCGCAGAAACTAGCCCGTCCCTGTCGATCCAGAAACTATCACCGGTTGTCCGGGCTGACCGGCTCCTCCGTTCTGCTGCCTACCGTCGGCTGCCAGGTTCGCGTAATAATCTGACTGATGACTCGTGAAAAAAAAAAGGTCGTCCGTGTCCCCTGTCGCTGGCCGAGGGAGCACAGCGCACGGCCGGCTCGATTCGTGGCTCGGCACGTCGTCACCCAGAATCCCCAGGATCTGAGTCTGACGCCGGCTCAGCGTTGGTGCCGTGCTCCGATCGCCGGCGATCGACTCCCTGTTGGGCTGTCGAAAACGTTTGATCGGACATACAGTACATACGGATTGCCTGGATGGGTTAAAATTAAACCGGGCGACTGTTGTGACGGAGCCATCGTACGGGCAGGCGCAATTAAGCCCCCCGGACCGGACGGGGTGTAGCGCTGCCCGCCGCGCCGCTACAGCGCCCTGCAGCAGCTGCGGGTCGATCTGATGGCGTGGCTGGCGGCGACCACTTTGAGTCTTTCGCAAGGCTAAAAACAAAAAGGCTCCTCTCCTCTCGTAGCCGAGACCGGTTGATCGATCGCCCGGCACGACCGACCGGTGCGCTGAACAGGTAGCAGCAGCAGGCGATTGATCGGATCGGAGACGTCGCTGTCGCGGGTGGCTTGGCAATCCAGCTTCCTCCGAACGCCATCCATTCCATGGGGCTTGATTGATTTGTTAATTGCCGGGGGTCATGTCACACCGATATCTATTTATGGAACCCGTGGCCACGACGGATACGTGTAGGCGCAGCTAGCTAAACGTCGTATATATACATACCTGACCGTATCTAGTAGAGCCTACAGGAGGAGGGGGGCTGGTACGCATGCAGCTTTCGGGCGGCGACTGCTGCCTATACTGTATCTGGCCGGGTCAAGTTTCCATTCCAAGCATGGCATCTGCCGACGATGGCAGGCAGAGGATCATATCGGAGGGGTCGTCGATCGGACGTGCACGAGCACGAGCGGATTGCTGGTGCCCTTCAGGAGTTATAGCGGTGGGCTTGACCTCCGTGGCTTGCGTTCAAAGTCATGGGACGAGCTGCTGTTTTGTTGGAGCTGCCTGCCTGCTAGCTAATTAATGGTCGACGCGACGCCTGCCACCGTCGGTGTTGAGGACGATTAATTAGAGCTAGCTTCAACTTATCTTTCTTTCCTTTATATTATTATTATAAATATAATAGATGGAAATATCTTAAGCTTGCTATACTAGTTGCAAAATTGATAGTGCTGTTACTGTATGCTCTACAAGGGGTCTCAACTCATCTGCATCCGTGGGAGTAGTACTGAACAGGAGAGCAAGTAAGGCCAACTTACTGGCAAGCTAATATATAATAGCCAATAATATTATTACGACACAAACAAAAAAAATGCCAACGAGTTAAACAAAGTTTTTTTGTACATTTAAATAAACTCGGCACACGCAACAACACGTTATAGTATTTGACAAAATATCATATACAATCATCGAATTTATTACAAAGAGAGAAGTGTTCAACAAAAATATATATGAGCGTGCATACGCATATGCTTCCTCGCGAAACAAAAAAGTGTACGTGTGGTTTTCAATCCAACATTAATTTCCTTTATTAAATTGTTATTGTTGTGGCCTTGATCGACGTACACGTAGTACGTAGTTTGAACATATCCGGGTGGACTTTGAACACGGGTCAGTCTCGGGTCATCGCCGGAGAGTATTCTTTTTGTTTGTGTGCCGGAGGAAAAGAGACGCCGACGTACGGTAGCTCGCTCGATGGGAGCACCTTGCGCTGTGCCTTTTGATGCTTTTGACCTTCTAGTAGTCCCGGTTCCGGTAGCTATCAGCAGCTATCAGCGCTAGATTAGCTATTGGCCATGTTGCTTGCGTCCCCGGGCTTCCAACCATGTCGCTAGCTCCATCATCGATCGTCGCCCATCTCTTATCTCCCACGCCGCGCTTTATTCCCCATCACCACCCTGTAATTTAATTCCGTCGATAAAAAAAGTTTAAGGTAAATTGGCTGAAAAAACCGAGCACATTACATTACATTATGATCTGTTAATACTAGTAGATAGTATATACAGGATCCAAAATAATTGTGCACAGTCTCTCTCTGTAGTCTGAACAGCTAGCATATACTTATATTCACCATTCAGATAAAACAGGAACTGTGTACTATATATCCCATGCCATGTAGACGGATATGTCTCTCCGACAATTAAGATAAGCTGCTGTTAATTGCGCTCTCGGACCGTCAGTATAAAAGGTGTGTACGAACGTGAAGGAACGAGCCAAAAGGCATAATAAAGCTACATGCAGGCATGCAGCACAGGCTTAAAGCTACTCCACTACTCGACGAGAATATGTCAAGGTTGATCGTCGACGTCGATGAATGGTCCATCAGATCCCTTGATGAGTGCTGCTGTCTACTGGCCGGTAAAACAAGGCAGCTAGGGATGCATGAGCATAATAATTGTCCTGCTTGACGAGTTCCAGTCTCTGAAAGTACAATCGCACGCACTGTCCAAGGGCATTCTAGAGAGCTTTTGCGTCGCACCAATTAATGGGACGATGGTCACCAAAGTAGATTTGCTCTCGATCAGGAGACGGGAGCTTTTAATTAAAGAAAGGTGAATTCTGTCACATGTGTGTTTCTGTTACTCTAATCTCCAAGACTAGCTAGCTAGTTTGACGAAGTACATTTATCCAGGGGAATTAGATACTCCTGAAATAGAATTGGAGTGTTAGATATTGCAATCTTGCATTGTTCCCGCGCGCGGCTAGAGGGGAGAGCAAATTAAGCAACTGAGCTTGAATGAACTTTTTGTTAGTAATACACAGTACTATATATGTTTTGCATTCACACACTGTTAGAAATTTATTAGACACAATTAGATCGCTAGTTTCTATCGCAGTACGTACTGTTCATAAAACCTACAACTTCAAACGACATTATGTGTCTACAGGCGTTTCGATTTTATGTTTCCGGTCGAGATCGATATAAATAGTTTTATTTGCTTCCGAACTGGCAAATTTAAATATATTAAAGCTATTGTATTTATAAAGGGATGACAGGCGGGAAGTCAATGTTAAGGAAAAATGGATATGCATTCTGAGGCAAAATAGGCCAACCTGTTTGACCCACTCCATGTACACCAAAAATCTAGTACGTCATATTTCATGCTGAATGTCTGACCGATGCAGTTCTTCCCTTATTATATATATACTCCAAATGACCGATCGACGAACCTGCTTTAATTATTTATACATATATACACAACTTGTGAGCATGAGTGGCACATCATGGAACAGTAAGCTAAGGAAAATATATGGGGTCCAAATAAAACCCAAAATAAATTAACATCTTATATATGTTCTCCAGCATCCGATCCATATATGTTCAAAATTAGGTGTTTCTCTAGCTGGGACCTCCCAGGTCTCTCACTGTTTTAGCGACAGTTCTGGCAAAACACATTGACCGTGTTTGACACGATCGGTCGATCTCGATCTGGCGCGCCGCGCGCGCTAGCTAGCTTGTCGAAATGTACTACGTGCATGCCCGTCCAAATGCTTGATCAAAATCAATCATATACGCTCCACACACGGCTACTCTAGTTCTAGGTAGGCAGGTTCACATCACTATATGCATGAGTAGTAGTACTAGTACTACTTCTTGGAACGACCTGACCAGGCCTCTACTATAGTACACATGCACGCACGGAAACAAGGAGCAAATAAAATGACGTCCACTGCTTAATTTTTCATAACAACTCTTTGTACCAACAACCACACGAACAGTCCCATCATCATGCATGGCAATAGGCTATTAGCTATAGCAAGGACATACATGGAACCGATCGATCCATGCATCAGTGCATCATCTTGCTGCCATCAAGAAAGAGATTAAGGACACATCATCCAGTAGAAGTAATTTTGAATTAGGGGGGAAATAATTCGGTTCCACGCATGCCCCCTCTATTTGGAGCAATGCAATGAGGCTGCCAAACATTTGCACAGATACACAATAGTGTTGTATTAATGGAGATGGACACAGGAGGAGGAGTGCAAAGAGGAGCTAAACATAAAATTATCATAGCTCATGGCCAGTACTGCAGCAGAGATAGAGTGCAATGCGTGATATGCATGAGCTGGGGGTTGATTAGGTACATGTACAAGAACCGCTAGTACTACCTGCAAGGACTAGCTAGATCATCATAAGAAACGGTACGAGACCCGGCGCCAGAAAAGTCTGTAGCGGGCACATGTGTCTCGCAGCACAGCAGGAAGAAAAACAAATCAAGAACACCGAGATGTGATCCATCTAGTAGCTAGAGAGGAGCAAATCGGTGAAAAACGAAAAATTAAAGAGGTTAACAAGAAGCAAATTAAGTACTATCTCTTATCTAATAAGTAGCTTCCCTCCTCATTAGCTAGCTTGCTGCTTGTGGTGGTGGTGATGATGACAACCAATTGAATTCGATCAGGGCTGGATGTTGCCGGCGCCATTGCTGTGGACGAAGGACGGCATCAGCACGTCCTGCAGGAGCCCGAAGTCCTGCGCCATGAAGTGCTGCATCTGGAGCGAGGGAGGAGACGTCGACGACGAGGTAGTGGTGGTGGTGGTGGTGGCTGCGGCCGTCGTCGTCGCGCTCATCGGGCCGCCGCCGCTCATGCCGCGGGACGACGCGAGGCCTATCGCCGGCGGCACGGCGGCGGCGTGGTTGCTGCGCGGAGGAGGAGGAGGAGGCAGGAGCCCCAGCATGTCGATGCCGCCTGCCCGCCCGAACGGCGCGGCCGCGCCCATCTGCGGGAGCGGCGGGAAGCCACCGGCGGCGCCGAGGTGGTGGTGGTGCAACTGCGCGGCGAGGAGGTGCGTGCTGCCGCGGAGCGTGGCCGGGATGGGGTGCGTGTGCTTGCCCTCGTACGTGGTGATCACCACCGCCGGGTCCTGGTACGACCGCTCCACCCGCTTCTTCACGGGGCACTTCTGCGTCGTGCACCGGTAGTAGCTCCTGCACGCGCCAAAAGCCATCACGGTTGCATGCAGCTCCCACCATTAGCTCATGTTTCAGCATGCATGGATGCAGTGCAGGTGCAGGTGCTGTGACTAGTTCATGTATCATGTATGTATAATTGTATATACGTACCTGGGGTATGGGCTGTTCTTGACGGCCTTCTGGCCGTACTTGCGCCACCGGTAGCCGTCCTCGAGGTGGTCGACCTCGCTCTTGGTCATGAACGCGAACCGCGGCTGCCGCTGCCGCTTCTCGCCCTTGCCCTTATTGCCCTTGCCCGCCGCCGCTGACCTGCAAAACACAAGAGCCAGCATCAGCTACGTCTCCACCAGCTAGCAAGTTAGCCGGGTCAGCGGAAAGTGGTGCGGATTTCGTTCAAACTACGATACGATTCACGATTGCGAGCGCGAGGTGGCCGGCTGGGATCCCGTTCAAACGCGGTGGTTGGCTGGGGTGTGCGAATCAGCTGGACTAGAGTAAGCACATGGTTTTAACAGGTTCACACTGCGTGCTGTGCTGTGTGCACACCCCTTTTTCTGCTCGGCGGCAGATAGATTTCAGCTGCCAATATTGTGCCATATGCTAGATTGCATCAGAAAGGGGGCTGTAACAAATCCCTATAGAGAGGGGAGGAATATCTCTTAATTGGGCTGCAAGGGGGTCTATATATATTAGGCCGGACAATTCTCGGGAGATCTTTGGGGTTTTTTGGGTATGATCTTGGTAAAAGGGGGTGAACCAAAAGAGTAAAAGGAGACCAGGAACCAAAAAGAAAAAAAAAAGAAATAGAATCAGCCGAGGATGCAATTCTTGGCCAAGTGGAAGAAGATGCATGTTCAAGCTAGCTAGGCGTAGCTAGCATGAAATCCATAAAGCAAAAGTGGAAGAGAAGAAGAGGGGGATGCAGCTAGCAGATTAAGCTATACAATACACTGACCGACTTTTTCCGTGTTTGTTTTCTTGTGACATGCGAGTGTGAAACCCTAGCTCAAGTTCACACCTTTGCCTTGCATGCCGCTACCTTTTTTTCTAAAAAAAAAAAAAAGAAGAACAAAGGGAAGAAGGAACAAGAAACAGAAGGGGAATGAATGATTGATCGATTGACCAGCAGGCCGGAGGGGAAGGGAAGGAAGCAGAATCCAAGACACAGAAACTGACACCCCCCTAATCTTAATCCCGGATCACCCAAAAACACTAGATAGTCTCATGAAAACTGATGATTAGCGGAAAGATCTATCGAGAAGCTGAAAAAAAAAAGAAGGGAAATACCACAGGATTTGGCCGACGACGTAGCTGGTATAATATCAAGAAGACATAAGAATTCCATGTCATGCTAGCTACTCACCCTTTCTTGCTCTTGTCGGCGTCTTCCTCCCCCTTGTCGAGCGCCTTGCTCTCCTCCCCATCCCCTTCCTCCTTCCTGCACCTCCGCTGCGGCGAGTCCTCCTCCCCGCCAGCACCAAAGCTTCCCGCTCCTCCTCCTCCGGCGGCGGCGCCGCCCGCCGCCTCGCTGGACGAGGAGGACATGGACGACGTCGTGTTGGGCGTGACCGGCGCCGTGCCGCCGCCGCTGGGCGTGGGCGTGGGCGTGGGCGCGCCGAAGCCGAAGCCGCCGCCTCCCCCGCCGCCCGTGTCCACCAGCAGCAGCCCCCTCTTGACGACGTCGTCCCCCGGCAGCGGCAGGTCCAGCGCGCGGCACAGCAGGTCGTAGTCCATGCCCCCCATGACCGGGACGCCGCCTGCGTGCAGGTAGTCCGCGAACCACGACGCCGGCGCCGGCGCCTGCTGCAGCTGCTGCTGGTGCTGGTGCGTCATCATCATCGTCTCTCCCGGCGCCGGCCGCTGCGCGAACAGCGACGCCAGCTCGTCGTGGAAGTGGAAGTCCCCCGACGACATGGGCGCGCCGCTGCTGCTGCTGCGACTGGGGTTTCCTGGTTCTTGGCTTCTTGCCCGCTTGCTCACTTATCAAGGGCGTGGGCGAGGGCGAGGGAGAAGGAGGAGGGAGAGATCAAGACGGCCAGGGAAGCGAGCGTATACGGCTATATGGTAGTAGTGGGGGGGCGTAGTGAGGCAAGGGGACGAAAGGGATGGGGCGTGTTTGTGTTTGTGTACTACGTGGTGCGCGCGCGAGAAAGAAAGAGTCTAGGCGTGTAGGAAGATGATGCACATACTGATATACTGCTAGATGGAGAGAGATGGACGATGATGGACGGTTGGGTGTGAGAGGATTTTTTTGTTTTTCTTTCATCTCTCTTACCAGCTGCTTTTGGGGTTGGCCTATTATTTAATTGATCCAGCTTTTGTGACAGAAACTACTAGTAGTACTAATTGATTAGACCCAAAACGACATGTCCATTTCCCGGCCTCTTTCCCCTCCCCTGGAGTTATGCGCTTGTTTCCATCGCAAGATACAACAATTATCAGTGGGTTAGACTTCACCCTATCCCTCTCTCTCTCTCTCTCTCTACCCCCTTTCTTCACTGTGCTATAGATTGACCAGACCGGTGAGCAGTACTAGTGCTAGTAGTAATAATGCAGGATTAGCAGGAGAAGCAACAGGAATGGCGAGGAGGGACGGTCACGGGGACGGGGACGGGGGTGTGATCGGTCACTGAGTCAGCGGCGCCCTACCGCCGGTGGCACCCGCCACGCCACACCAGTGGTTACCCTGGTCAAACCGCCGCGCCGTGGTCAGACGTTCCCACCGGACACGTGGCGGTGGCCCCGTTTGCCCCGCTGGCAGCCGGGGCCCAGCTTGCCTTCCCGCTGACGCCAGCGTGACGCCGCGCCCGGCCCCCGCCCGATCTCGAGCCGACTGCTCCGCCGGTGGCGGTCGTGGGGGTGCGTGCCGGCGGTGCCTGGAACTGGGGCCCGCCCGCCCGTCCCCGTGCCCGAGAGGAGAGAAACATGTGCGGCCGGGGGCGGGCCGGGCCGGCCGCGATCGCATCGCAGGGTCCGGTCAAGGCGTCTGGCAGATGGGGCCCGCGGCGTTTCCAATCCGGAGACGGTGTGCGTCGCGCGCTGCACGTCGGGGCCGGTGCATCGGGAAAGGCCACCGTTTCTCTGTTCTGGAAGGGCTAGGCTAGGGCTGGGGGTGCTGCTACTGCTAGAGCAGGGAGCAGCAGCAAATCCAATCATCAAAAAGGGGTCGCGGTGACAGGGGACCTCAAATTCTCTCAGCAGCGGATTTTAATTAAATTCGGCCTCGAACAATCATGAAAAAGTGCGCGAGACGCATATCTGAATCTGAGCTGCATGCCCGTCTGTTTATCTTTCCCTTTTTCTTTTCTGTTTTGTTCCGGACGCACGGCGACAGCATTCAAGTGTTCCGTCCCCATAATGTTTCATGTCACTCGTTCGGAGGTGCTGCTCTGCTCTCCTGCAGGACTCAACTTGTTCATTCCAGTTTTACTGCGGCTGGTACGACCGTATATACTGTATATGTATATGGATGGCCACGAGTCAAGCAGTGGCGAAGCTACGTGGAGTCACTGGGGTCGGGCGACACCGATGGTTTTCAGCGAGGCTGTATACGTACAAAAATTTCACCGTATAAGACCCCAGTAAAAAAAAACATAAGACCCCGGCGGCAGCTTGGCAGTCCAGCGCTTGGCAGTCCAGCGTCCCTAGCTGTGGCCCATCGTCCATCACGGCAGCTGCCTGCTGGATGTTTGCACGTTGAGCCTAATAAGCCCACATTAAAGGCCCATTTTTCACTACCGATGTCCAACGACTCCGAGTCTACAGCAGTAAAGGAAAAGTCCAAACGTCTCCGTCTCGATACCTCTGAGACTCCGATTCTCCTTGATGGCCGACGTTACAACTCCCATCACAAGCACCCTGAACCTGGGGCGGCGGCGATCGACAGGCAGGAGGTCGCCATTCGCTGGCGTCAGCGCCGGCGCCCGGTGGCAGCCGGTGATCTCTGAACTTTGATCTGCAGTCTCAAGCACCTGGACGAGGTACCACCAAATATCTCAATTCTACAATTGAAAATTAATAATCTATTTTCTTGATTTATCACATTAATGTCTGCACTGCATTTTTACTGATTTATGATTAGTTGAAATTGTAAGTTCCTTGGGTAATTGGGTATTATTTTCTTTCAGTTATATAATCTGAAGTTAAGTTCTAAACTCTGAATTGGAGACAGGACATTCTCTATATCAGGTATCTATAAAATTTGTTAGTTGCTACTCCCTCCATATAGGATTTATAAGTCGACACGATCTTCAAAGCATAGTTTTGACTTCATGTTTCTATAAAAATATTTATTGAAAAGGGATATATGCATAATTTTATGAAAGTATATTTGAAGATAAATATATTTATATAATTTTTATATTTCCAAACTCAACAATTTAAAAGCTGTTCATGATTTATATTCCCAATGTTTAACCAAAACCTTATTTAAAATGACTTTTTTTCCCTATATGAAGGGAGTATAATGCTATTCATATTTATCGATATTATGTATGTTACTGTATTATTGCAGCCTTATTATGGGTTTATCCCGACCCCAGCGACAAATAATCCTGGCTTCGCCCCTGGAGTCAAGTATACTTATATGGCTGTGATCCGTCTGACTTTTACACAGGACCAACCTGTACTGTACTGCTGCATTGGCGACTGTACCTGCACACACAGTTACTACGCAGCATACCGTATACTAGTCCCCTTGGTCCCTGAGCGAAAGCCTCCGATAATCCGACCCAAGAGTTCACGTTCACGTGTACGTTACCGCGAATCGATCAGCTCGTGCACCGATAGTTTTTCGTCGCGCTCACCAGTGGTGGTGAGCAGCACGGCGACCGACACCCCACAAAAGGAAAACGCAGGCCGTACGTGGCGCTCCACGGTCCGTTTGGATGCATGGAAACTGAAAAGCGCAGCATCGTCGCAAGGCATCGCGCCAGCGCGTACGTACGTTGCCTCCTCGGTCGGCGTCCCAGAAAAACGCTAGCGGATACGTATACGTACTGTAATTAACAAAAACGCTAGCGGCGGCAGGCCAGCAGCAGCGGCGCGCGGCGTCTGAAAAGCGGCCGGTGCCGGTGCCGGTGCCGGTGCCGCCGCGCGTAACGTAACGTGGCGCGCGCCGCGTATACGTGATCGCGGTGTGAAATCCCGCGTGCGTTCGTTGGACGACGGATCACGCGCCCGCCGGCCGGCCGCCCGGTACGTGCATGCTGTTCACCGGGGGGTGGGGTGGGCCGCGCGCGGCCGACCAGCGTACGTGCCGCCGGTTCAAGCGGTAGAGCGGGGCGCGGCTGGTGTGGAACCGGCACCGGCGCTCGGCCTGCCGCCAGCGTACGTGGAGGTGGTGGCCTGGCCGCCTGGCTCTGGCTGGCTGATGGCCTCTGATGCCTGCGCGCTCGCATTTAAGGCGCGGGCTAGCACGCAGCGGCAGGTGACGGGGGTGGTTTGGTGGGTGTGGGTGCGCGCGCCTGCTTTTTGTCTCGGAAAGCCCGGTCCAGCCGGGGACGGCGACGTCCTGCCGCCGGGTCGGTCCCTTGTCGGGGTCCAACCGTTAACGTACCCAGCCCATCCACTGCCCACTGCACAGAGCCACAGAGCTACGTAGGCCTTGCTGGTGCACGTCGATCGATGGCAATGGCACAGCACGGCTGGTGGCCTCCTTTGTCCATGCAATGCAAGCTCCGATGATATATATGATCCTCCTATGGTCTCTCTGACTCTCGCGCGTCTCGCTGATGATTAACCGCGGGTATACTGCACCTATACGTCCTCCCTCCGATCCTTTGTCAGTACGGAGTACTGATCACTGCAGCCGATCCGTAGACCGGCCGGCCGATCACCGATGGATCATGGATCCACCGCCAACGAGCTGCTACGTACGGCGGCCCTGTTTCGTACGTATTCAATTCGTCGCTCATCAGCTGGCCCATCCATCTGTGAGCCCTTTTGGCTGTTTCCGACCACGACACCAACCGTACGTACTACTATATATATATGTATATACGTGGTGAAAATTCTGAACGGTTCCGGTATTATTATTAGTTTATTGATTGATGATGAATCTGAATATGCGTGTGACATGCATGTTCCGGCGAGATTTTATATGACCATATGATGATCTAGCGTGTATGGTCCTCGCGTCATCTGGTATATAGGGACCTGCAAATAAATTATATACGTACTATGATATGAAACACGCATGATGTGTGTATGCATGGTGACGCCATTATATATAGCCTGATTGATGTAATGTAATTCTGGGGGTACTAGTACTATTATTACTATATATTACTATATAGCTTAACACGGCGCGGCGAGAATATATTCACACACTGCACTCGGAATAGCGCGTGACCTCCTTCAGCAACCGTTGGCAATAAGCAGGGGTGGCCAAGCCTGTCAACCAGAGGATGAAGGGAGGATGAAGGGAGCCTGCCCAAATCACCCGCGCGAGGAAGAAGGGATCGGAGCCTGGCTCAAAAAAAAAAAAAAGACCCCTCAAAGTGTTCTATACGGTGCAGGAGAGAGAAGGCAGTTTGCACACACTGAGGCAGACTGGCAGGTGAGCCAAGCAAATTAAACAGGCCGAGTTGCAGCTCGGAGACGTCGGCCACCCATACCCATTGGCCCTATATCAAACACGCCCATAATGAATAAATACATGAACAAAAAATCAGAACCCATGAAAGCTTTACTCTACTCCCTCTGTGCCTAAATTATAAGTCATTTCCCAAAAATCTCAGAAAGACAAAAAAAGTTTGACCAAATTTATATGAGAAAGGTAATAATATTTATGATGTCAAGTGAACAGTTGCTAGACTAGCTGGTCTAGTGCTCCCGGTAGCATGCTCGCGGTGCGAATTTGAGCCCTAGGTGTGGCAAACCCGTGCGTTGTTTTTCGGGGATTTTTCTCGTGTGAGGTAAAAAAAAACCCTCGTTTGTACCATGTCAAAGCACGTCTAAGGCTAGCTCAATCTAACGAGTGTTACGGTGCCATTGTGTATGTGTGGGACATGAGTTGGGGGTTCTTTCGATCTCCGTGAGAAGACCGGTGATGATTGTCTCGATATCGAGAATCAGTCTTTTTTAATATTTACGATGTCAACTAAGTTTCGTTAGATTTTTTATGAATTATTTTTTTATAATATATCTATTTGATGTCATGAATAATCTTTATATTTTTAATAATTTTAATTAAAATTCTTAGAATGCTTTATAATTTAGAACGGAGTGAGTAAATAGTAGCTAGCCATGCTGCTGCTAATACTAGGCTAATAGTATTAGTACTCCCTCCATCCAAAAAAATATATATAACTCTAGTACAGTAACATATTTTAGTGTATTAACTTTGACCAATTTTTAATAAAAATTTAAACATCATTAGATTAATTATAAAATATATTTTTATAATATATTAATTTAGAGTCATAAATATAAATACTATTTGCTAAAAACTTGGTCAAACGGAAAAAAAAAAAACTATCTAGCATGTAACCCATAGTTACGTGTTTTTTTTATGGAGGGATTATATGACTAGTAGCTGGAAGTGGAGCTTCTGCCTCACGACTCACGAGTGCTGAAGTCTCGATCGGTACAAGTTTGGCATGGGAATGAAGCAGGGAGTTGAACCCCATCGACTCCTGGTCTAAACTGGGGTGCTTTAGGCGACCATAGCCATGAGATATCACCTCGCCATCTAGAAAAAAAGACTGGGGTGACGTGGGACGGAGGAACTATATGATACATGGTATCTGTCTCCTCTCAGCGGTGCTGCCTGCAAAATGTGACTCTCGATCACCGTTCAGCATGCATGTTGTCCACTCCACGCTGGTCCGGTCCTTGGAAAAGGCCTTTCTTAGATCGAGCCTGACGTGCATGACTGCATGTGTAGCCTCTATTTTGGACTTGGAACTTAAAGGTGCCGCTTGTTCCACCAAGAACAGTAGTACTAGCATTCAGCATGACGCAGGGCCGCAGCTCCAACCATGGTTTTTGTCGTGAGTAGCCATATGGTTTCTGGTCCACTTTTTATGTTGGTTAGATTTGATTTTGTCATGGTGGTTTCGTGACATTAATTAAAACACTTTTTTTTTTGTCTTGGTTTGATTTTTTTTATTTATTACTGCCTCCCATCCTATGGTATTTAAATTAAAGCACTAGAATCAGTCAACTAGTTGTTTCTGCAATTCCAAATTAATATTATTGATTCCAAAATTGTTGAATCTGCCCACCTAAATTTAAGTTCCCGACTTGGCAGATTTGAACCCGGGTGTTCGCGTACATAGAGGTGAGCGTGCGTGCGTTGTGAGCGTCTGTGTCTGTATTATGTAATTCACAATAAATAAATGAATTAATTAATTAAAGCACGACTAAGACTATCTCCAACAAGAGACCCATATGGGCACCCAAACTTAAAATGGGTCTACGATGATACTGTTCAGTCTTCAATAGACCATATATATTGGAGACCAATTTTTGGTGCCCGGCGAGGCATAACCTAGGTATCATCTCTCCTTGAAATTCATTTGCAAAAAGAATTATCTTTTGTGTGTTGTTTTTTGGGAAAAGAAAAATGGATATTGTATATGTTTACTATGGCACAACTTAAGTAGAATGGATCTTATATTTTGGATGTTGTTGTTGGAGATAGTCTAACAGTATACTCATCGTTTTTGCAATCCCAAATTAACATTATTTAAACCAATATTGTTTAATAATCATAAACAATGCCAAGAATTATACTATAGTAATATAAACTATATATAGAGAGAGAGGGAGCCGCCGCATTTATGGCGGTTGGAGGCACGTCGCTATTATCCGGTAGCAGATGCTTTGACAGCTGAATTAAACTAACGGGTAAGATCAATCTCATGGTCAAAATCACAGATCTGAAGCCACAGAAGCGTACAAGCGCCACATGATGCCGGACGCTTTTCTCCCGGCCCGGCCCCCGCCTATAGATTATCGTCGTCAGCCGATCGATGATCCTATAGGAGCAGAGCACAACATGCTGCAGATCCGTCAACGGTGCTGGAGATGGAAGCAGGAACGAACCAAAGGCTAACTGATGCCAATCTGCGTATCCTATGCTTGCCCGGCTCCACAAGTTGGCCCGAGTTCAAACCCTTCTAGGTATAATTAATCTCGCTGATGCCTTTGGGTGACATGTGAGTGTGACTCATGTTACTGTCTCCGCGACCTAATCCTTAATTTCGTACGCGGTCTGACTTGTTCCAAAGTCTCCTTCGATCTTCTAGGTGTACGTAGAGTAGTCTTAAACTTTATTTATTCCATCTGTACGTATCCACTTATATTATTGCTTGGAAGGAAAAATAGAGATCGTCGAATCTAAAGAACGTTAGAAAACGTCGGCTGCCCCGGCCCGGCTGCTTTGTTAGATGGAATCTGCTTAGAAATTAAGAAATATGGCATGGTCTCACCTGCTCCACATCCGATCCATCGTTGCTGGACACCGGCCGGGCCGTCGCATCACCACCGGTCTCGCGACTCTGGAGAATATATACAGTACGTATGTGCATTTGAAAATGTGGCACCGGGGAGACACGGCGGCGTAGTGAGCGTACAGGCATCAGCACGCACGAAAGATTCCGGTACAGGAGCACTGTGTATACGCTGGGACGATCGCAGCGCGCGGCTGGTTTGTTTAAGTTCATGCTCATCAGCTCATGCAGTGTGTTTCCACCACTCGTATTATTGCTGTGATTAATTAGGTGCAACAGGGATTTTACCGTGCCTTTTGCTTCTCGAGACGATGTGTTCGGCGCGTGTTGGGAATCTTCCCAGCATAGTGCAGGCATCTACTCCTCCAATATGGAAGGCAGAGTAATCCCATAGCAACACGTATATATGCACACGAATGCGATCTAGCTAGCTAGCTGCTTCACAGACGTGGAAGCAAGCCGTATCATCTATCCTCAGTTTGTTGCTGCGCCAGCGTACTACGTCCTCTGTGCAATCATCGAGCTGCCCACCACGAATTCCATGACGTGCGAGATCTCGATCCCAGTCCGGTCTGATCCCATGACCAACGGAGGATCCCATCCATCGATCATGCATCGCATGCACACGCCCGAGGCGCGCGCTTGATCGATCGATCTCTCCCCGGGCGGCCGGCTGCTAGCGAACTGCCGAGCTAACGTGCACGGGGATGCAATGCAAAGCGCGAACACGTGCTTCTCCGGGATCTGGACACACCGTGCGCCAATCCGCCGTCAATTCAGCCTTGCACGGCTAGGCAGCCGGCCACCGACCGTGACATGCGCCGAACCGTACCGCCCAAAAGTTACCACTTCATCCATCTACCATCGCTAGACCGATCGATAGATGATGATACTAGCTACCTACCTTAGTTAGCTAGTAATTTATAGAGAGAGTACAGTAAATAAATATCTCGATCGAGAAGTCGATGTTAAACAAACTACTACGCTTTAATTATGTGCACGATGTTAACTTAACTGGCTACGCGCTACGCTCGGTCTCCATCGGAATGAGTAGCCGCCACCCAGGGCTAGCTGCTTGGAGTTGGAGAACAACTGCCCTCTTCTTCTGTGCTACCAGTTCTAGCTTTCTTTCACATGTGAAAAGAGGTACGTGCACGCAACATGAATGTTCGTTCGCCGTGGCTGCCTACGAACGAATGAGCAGTGATGGAGTGGCTAGGTTGCCAAACGCATAGCTCTAGCTGCTGCTGCCTGTTTGGTGGCGATTCGGCCGGCAAAAGTGTCTGCAATCAACTCTAACGCTTGTACTTGTTCGGCTCTAAATCAAAGTGCTTGCTATATGGCGCAACAAATCAAAGTGCGTATAACTCCGTCCGTCGTCATCACTTACAGCTCCATGTATTACGATACTACAGCTAGTACAGCGTTGGTCATGCTACGCTGCTAGGATATCTTGTGTCTGGGAGGTACTAGTCAGGTAGGGGCAACTGGGCACTGAAAGCTCAGGTCACAGCACTTAGCTTACGGAGCGAGTAGATCGTGGGAGGACTTGAATTTGATGCTTGCACGGCATGAAACAATCAGGACGTGGGAATTGAATAGTTTTGTTATTGCATACTATATGGGCTTGACTTAATCTGGTTAGCTAGACAGACTCAGACCTAACCATAACACATCGATGGAGATGGAGTCAAACGCTGCTCTTGGACCGCCAACATGTCCAACTTGGACCAGTGACCTCAGCCTCCCGTCAACATGATGCCATATCATACACTGGTTTATTAACTGTAAACAGTGATTCATCTCTCTCTCTCTCTCTCTCCGTCGTCCACAAACAAAATGATGTAACTATATAGGGTTTGCGCAAAGCTTAACTTTAACCAGACTTATAATAAATACATATATTTATCTCCAATTAGATTTATTATGAAAATACATTAATTTTATAGTTAATTTATAACGGTAC
Organism: Eremochloa ophiuroides; assembly: GCA_038502445.1. NCBI lineage: Eukaryota > Viridiplantae > Streptophyta > Magnoliopsida > Poales > Poaceae > Eremochloa > Eremochloa ophiuroides. Next base: position 60,008,762 of record JAHLJS010000006.1, read on the forward strand.
TTATTTTGTTACATCATTTTACGACTACATGTGTTAAAATATATGTTAAAATTTTTTATGTAACTTTGATCAAACTTTAAATTTCTTGACTCACTGAAAAGTGAGAATTGTATCCTTTTACGACTACATGTGTTGATGTGATTTTTCACGACGAACATGGGACGGAGTGCATTCCAACTCAGTACAAGTACAACATTAATTGTAGATGTTGCTCATGCTGAAAGCTTTTAAATCGCGTCATGATAGTATCTATATATTAGGATTTCCGCGCGCGTTGCCAAATATACTTGCTCTCAGTCTCACATAAATAATTCTTCAACGTTTGTTTGTCATCTTGAATCTTATGTCTGTTCAGAGATGGGGACACTCCTGATAGGCATACATCCGCTGTCGTTCATCACCACCAACAGTGTTCAACAACAACGATTAATAACAGCCAGGCATTGGTCTCACACTCTTACCTTGCTGCGCGCACCCTCTTCTTTCCAATTAAACGAGCACGTTTTGATCCCGTCAAAAGAATCCAAAACCCCACTCCAAAAGCAGGAAACTGAAATGTCTGGGTTTCGCCATGCATGCTTTTCGCTTTTCCGACTGGATCGATCACCCAGCCACCGAATTGACCGGGCCATGCAATCCTGACCATACCCTTGCCTATATGCTGCTGCATGTGTTCTAAAAAAGGTCAAGAAAGGAGGGCATGCAGCCATGCAAGTGGTGAGCTCTCATGGGTCGGGACTCGATCAGGAGAGCCCTAGTTTCCATGCCCTCCCACTCAGATCAAGAATAACATGGTGTTGAAAAAGGATGGCCCAATGGACAACTTTCCTTTACGTTTTATCCTGAAAGTGATGTGATCTCTGAGTTGGGGGTTGGAGCTGGTGTTCATGCCTCAGCTTTTAGCAAAAGAATTTGTCTGGATCTCTTTCTGGGCTTCCGGTTCACACTAGGTATGCTCCACAGTGAAGTGGCGACGGACACATATTACTTATTTTAGAGTAAAACATTGTTTAAGGCCCTGTTTACTTCCCAAATTTTTTTCTCTTTTTCCATCACATCAATTGTACTTTACGATTGCATGGAGCATTAAATAAAGTAACAGCGGTTGCATGTTTGTACTTTTTGTCTGGCTAGCTCGAGATGAATCTTTTGAGTTTACTTAGGTCATGATTGGACAAAACTTGCCAAATACAAACGAAAGTCCTACAGTGCACTTTTCACCTCCTTTTCACCCAACTAAACAGCCCCTAAAAAGTTTTGATTTTAACTGATAAGCTCAAATGAACATGGCACTTACTGGTAACATGATGATATATATAGTACTGGTCATATATGTCACGGACCATGGTTTATGTTTGATTTGGTCAAACAAGTCAAGGGGACGTGTGCATGGTCCAAGCCAGCAAAGGGCGAATTCTGTGGCGATCCACAGGCTCCACTTGCTCATTGTTTACTCGCCCCCTTTGGACCAGCAGCCAATGAACGGAGAAAGCTTTCAATCAGGTTCAACGTCAGTCTGTCTCTCCTTTAAGAAACCCTCTGGTGCCATAATCTATGGTGGCATGGCAGATTATTGGCATTTCATTTCAGTTACAACAGACATGGAATCCACCGGCCAATTGCTCTCATTCCTCTGTAGGAGTGAAGTAGGAAGTACTTAATCCCTCACTGTTTGCATAACTAAATACTCCCACAGTCCTACTCCTATAGTAATATGTACATGATACCTCTGCTTTCTTTATGTGATAAGTTGTAGAAAGGGAATTCACAAAGGTACCAGCTTCCTCCTCGCATGAAATTTCGAATTCATCATTCGTTTTACAAAAAGTGACCATATTTACCTATATATACTTATCTCGGAAGGTGCTTCTTCTTGTCTTTTTTTTTCTTGTCATTTTTTCTAACAAGAGTAGTGATATTTGTCAAAGATCGTTACAGGAGTGGACTGACCACTGACCATATGCTATCAGTGTTTGATTTTACTAGTACTATGTGGCAGGTGCATGGTGTTTATTCCCAAATAATTTCCTTGGGCCCCTTTTGACTTGCACTCCTGAGTCCTGACCAGTTTGGTAGATCGAGGGGGGCAGTGTTTTTATACACATAAAGCCCTTTGTTTTCTAGTAGCAGCACTCTTTCTCTCCTCTTCTGTATGGGGGCCGCTACCCGCAGAGAATCTTCTCACAGAAAGTCTCATTCAGGTTTGTTCACACCTCTCCGTTTGTGGGCTTCTGGCTCGGGGCCCTAACTCCCAATGATTACATGTGCTGAGCTCAGAAAGCTTGGGGACTAGAAGTAGAGAATACCGGCACAGTGATTCTACTTTTGGTTGCGTCGATGATTCTACTGTATACCGAGGGCTCGAGGCCACATGTACAGTGTACTACCATGAACAGATGAACAATTGTGATGAGTGATGACATGGTGGTGTGACACAAAACGTAATGAACGAAACAGGAGTTGCCCTCCTACCCTTGCGTTGAGTTACATATCTATATTTAATAACAACGAGATAAAAAATTTTAGTTTATTTTTTCCATCCATCTATTTTTTTCTTTCATCTATCTCTATCTACTGAATAATAAAGTTTTTTTAGAAGGGACGGCAAAAGCTTTGCCGTGATTTTTATTAGACGAAGAAAAGAAAAAAAAAGGGACGGGCCCAGTTTTTTAAATGGAAACCGAGCCCAAAAACCATAACAACTAGAGAGAGCAACGCTCATCTCGCACAACCCTAGCGCATCCGCCGAATACATCGTAAGAGCACAACTCCACACACAACTCAACTATGTACCCAACTGCAACACAACTCAAAAACCACTAAGTATAACTCAACCGGTCGAATTGGGACGTCGACACGGTTGTACACCTCAACTCGAACACCAAGACCACCACGCCGCACCCCAAGGAGCCATAGACAAGGAGCCCACCTCGCGAGCGCTGGCGTCCCCGACGATGTCCTGCACCAACCAGCCCCTGCCAAGCAGAAAACTAGCTGGCGCGGTCCGCTGCAAGCCAAGTAGCCACTACGCCGTCTCCACCATGCCGCCATCGTCTTCTGAACACGCACCGTCTGAAAGCTCTATGTTTGGTTTTGGCTAATTGATGACACCTAGTATCTAAACATTGTACTTAAGATTTGTGATTACAAGTATGGTTAGAAGATCAAGTGTGAAGCAATGACGGCATCCAAGCCAATGGAGTAAGCCCATCAACATGAAGATCAAATGCTTCAACAGTTATTGCAAAGGATGGAGCTCAAGACAAAGGTGAAACTCAATAGGACTCTTTCCATTTTGGTGATCAAGACACTATAGACAGCGTGATCATATTTAGATTAGATGACCGTACTATTAAGGGGATGAAACTTCATTAACAACCTTGGTCATCAAGTGCCTCTAGTTGATATAGTTGAGCATATGCATTTAGATCTAGAGCACTAACCTAAAACCTTGTAAAGTGACTTAAAATCAAGCTAACACTCGTGCCTAAGTGCTTATACACTTGGTTGTTAGCATCTAGAAGCAAGGTAGTTGAAGAGAGGGTGAAAACAGCTCTCATAGGTGCACCGGATGCTGGGCGTGTCCGGTGGGTGCACACCGGACGCGTCCGGTGCAGCCAGGACCTCTCTGGAACCTCTCTGAGTGAGCACCGGACACTGGAACGGTAACTCCAGCGCGTCCCGTGTTGTTTTTCGAGCGTCCTGTGAGACTTCGTGCTTTTTGACTGAGTGAAAGCACCAGACGCTGGCAGCGTCCGGTGCAACTTTGAGCTCTCTGGATGCTCTCTGTTCGCGCACCGAACACGGGCGTCGGGGCGTCCGGTGTGACGTCTCCGCGTCCGGTGAGTTGGCGCGCTGCGGGAAGTTTGTAACGGCTAGTACACGTGTCAGCGGGCGGTACACCGGACAACCACCGGACGCGTCCGATGTTCACTTAACCAGCGTCCGGTGTGCACGCAGAAACTACAAAACGGCTAGTTTTTCACCCTCACTTATAAATAGCCAATCAACCGGTCTTGGGAGCCTCTCTTGCACATTTCACTCATTGCTAAGTATCTCTTGAGCCTCCTAAGCCTCTCCCACTCACTCTAGAGTCTGATTCTCATCCATAGTGAGCTAGGGAGTGATCCAAGTGCAATGTGTTCATCTAGATCATCTTCGGGCACTTTTTAATCGTTGTTGCTGCAGATTTTCATCTATTCTCTTGGTGATTGCCGTCACCTAGACGGTCTTGGAGCAGCGGAGGAGTTGGTGGAGTTAGAGATTGTCTCTGGCCACTCCCAGAGGTCTTTGTGAGGGGTTTGCACCTGCCCCGGTGGAGAGCCACAAGGTAGCTTATTGGATTGCTTGTGTCATTGAGTTACCTTGCTCGTGGTAGGTTCTAGTGGCGCTCATTTGTTGAGCTTGACATTAATTGTTAATTAGCCACCGAACCACCGAGTAGTGGTCGACACAACAGGGACTAACGTGCCGGCAAGTACGTGAACCTCGGGATAAATTCTTTGTCTCCATTGTGTTGATTGGACTTCATTGTGGACCATCACCTTCGTGTGTATTGGTATTCATCTCGGTGATTGGCTATCTACCCTACTCAGAGGTATAACCACTCTACACCTATCTTTTTACTTTGAGCACTCTACTTGTGTAGTGGTAGTGGTTGTAGTTTGCTTGCCCACCTAGGAGTAGAGTAACTCAACCTAGGCTAGTTTGTGTGTGCTTCTAGAGACATAGTTAGACCGGTTAGGAAGGCTTGCATTTTTGAGTAGGCTAGTGCAAAATTCGCTTCGCCGTTGTTATTGCTAACCCCTTGGTCATGTGTTGTTTGTTGATTTTTAAATAAGCTATTCACCCCCTTCTAGCCTCTTCGGACCTATCACCGTCGATCTCCCAACATCGACCAAACGTTGGCAGAGGTCAGAGAGGAGTCTACCCCCATGCTCCCCAAACAATCGAAGCACCGCACCGGGTCAAGGCACTGAGACAATTCATCCTGGTTGGATTAGGACATCGACCTAGGCCTCGACGCGTGGGGGCCTCGCCACATCCACCATCGCACACCACTTCACTACTCACCAAGGATTCACGTATGCTTCGCCGTTAGGGTGACATAGAAGTCAAGCCACCGCAACCTCACCTCTGTCGTGCCACTGGTGGAATCTCCACAACCGCATGGACAAAAAACATCTAGAGACATGGCACAACCCGCTACCTAGGTCGGATTGGGACATCGACCCAGGCCTCCACTCTCTCTGCCCAGCCGGAACCAAACCTTTTTTATAAAATAAAAAAGAAGAAGAAAAAAGGGAGAGAAAAGGAAACAAAAAAAGAAGACTCCCAACGAAGCCACAGGACGGAGGAATAGGGCAACAGAGCGGGGCAGGAAAAGCCTCACGATGCCTTCAAGAAGGACACGACGTCGAAGGCGCCGGCATCGCAAGCCTGCAAGGGAAGGTTTTCACCTGCAAATCCAACCAATGGATAGGGAGGGGAGATGCAAGGAGCACGTCTCCAAGGAGAAAAGCGACATCCGCAGACGCCACCGTCCATGATCTCCCACCCCACACCACCACCGCCCACCTGCAGTGGCTGGCCCATGGCCAATCGTAGCCGGCCGTGGCTAGCCCGTGGCCGGCTGTGGCCAGTCCCAGGCCAGCCGAGGCCAGCCGTGGCCAGCCGACCACCGGCCTCGCCGGTAGAGGAGGAGGTCCGGTCACGAAGGCGTGGTGGATGTCGCCGCTGGTGGGACCGAGGACGGAGAGAGGCGGGCAGGGCAGGACGGCAAGCACGCCAACCAAGGCGACTCGCCGGACCGACCCCACGGCAGGGGCGCAGCGCCGCCACCCCCCTCCCTAGCCCCGTCGCCAGGCCACCAACGTTGGTAGAGCACCGACTGGGCCTCCTCCTCGCCGCTGCGAGCCTGCACGGACGGCAGAAAGCCACCAGCGCAGATCCGGTGAGGGACGGCTGCAACGACCTCCATGGAGCCGGATACGTGCAACACCGGTAGATCCAGCCAGGGGAGGTGGATCCGTCGCACCAGCGCCGGCAGCGGCGTCCGCCAGCTCCGGCCCGAAACCCGGCGTCCACGGAGCAAGCGAGGGGAGGAGAGGAAGGAGAGGAAAGGGAGAGAAGAAGGGCGAGGAAGCCCCGCCGCCGCCCTCCTCGCTTGCCCGCCGGACCCACGACCGGCAGCTCCAGTGGCGGCGAAGGCGCCACTAGGGTTTGGGAGGCGCGGGGGCGAGGGGTTAGAGAGCCGCCCAGCTAGGCGACGCAGGGGCCGGGAAATCTCCAATAATAAAGTTTCTTCTGTCCAAATTTATATATAATAACGCATACTCATACAAATTATTATATGTAATAACTATTGAATAATAGAGTTTCTTCCTTGTCTCATACTAGTGTTGCACCATGACTGACATCCTACCTTACTCCTGCCTATGTTGTATCATCGGTGCGGTGCAACACGCCAACACCCATATTGCAAGGCCATGACATGTCTGATGTGTCGCCATGCCGCATTCTCCACTCACCCTACTACACTACAACACCCCCTATTACTAGCGTTGGAGGCGAGGGAGGTTGGGAGTGTGAGGAACTAGATGAGAAGAGAGGGTGAGAATGAGCATGAGCTCCTACTCGATGAGGGAACAAAAGGAATGTGGTGGTGACGGTTGTGGTGGTGTTGAATGTAATTGTTGTGAGGCAGGAGCCAGCACCATAGTGAGGTGGAAAAGGAGCGAGTCAAACGTAATTGAGGAGGGTCATAGCAGCGAAGGATTATCTAAAACATGTGGTAGGGCAAGCACGATAAAAAGGCGGCGAAGCAAGTTGTAGAAAGCTAGGTCTGCTGCACAGGCAACACAGATCAATATAATTTTAGGAGTTGGGCATATATTTTTAAAGTACTACTAAGTGGGATGAGAAATCGAAATGGGTTCAGGGAGGTAAATGCGTAATTTAGAACCTAAATGAGAAACTGAAACAAATTTATGAAGCTAAATGTATAATTTAAAAGTATCTAGACTTAAGTGAGAACATTATAATACATTTATGAAGCTAATGTGAAATTTAAAAGTATCAAGATTTAAATAAGAAATCGGGACAGGATGGAGACCAACCAAATTTACTCTATCTATATATACTCAAGCATAGCGAGATGTGAGTGAGAAAGTAAAAAGTACTACTTATATACGTACAGTACGATCGATAACTCAAATCAAAATTCAAGGCCACCGCCCATCAGAAAAACACATTCTGTTCCTCTCCAAAATCCCAAAATTTCCGTCATATTAATTTTGCGGCATATGCATGGAATATTAAATATAGACGAAAATTTTTCATTTTTTGACACAGTTTGCCTGTAAATCACGAGACGGAATCTTTTGAGTCTACTTGGACTATAATTGAACACTTATTACAAAAGATTCCTTGTTGCTACAGTGCCTAAAATCCCAAACAAAATTTGTATCTAAACACCCCCTCTGTTGTGCTGCCGCCCATTGATCGATCCCATCTGCCGCCATCACATGCATGCAGTGCAGGTCCGGATTATCACCAGCGTCGGGTCGCCGTCAAGGAAGGCGAGCTCACCTGCACTGCGATGCCTGTCTCGTACGAGTACGGAATCATTGAACAATGCAGGCAGCCTGGAAGTCTGGAACTGGTAGTCAAAGCCGAGTTTCACACCCGCACAACGAGCATTGAACAATGCAGGCATGCAGCGTTGCAGCGCAGAGGAGCGCCCGTGCGTCCGTGCGTCCCTGACTGCTCGGTCGGCACGCGCGCGCGGGGGCTCCCACCGCGCTGGCAGCTAGCGGCGCCTGAGCCTGACACGACGCGAAAGCGCGTCCCGCGGTGCGTGCGGACACGGTGGGCAGGGCACATGACGCGCCTGGCCGCCGGCTGCGTTTCCGCTGTGTGTTCCAACGCGGCAGAGCGAGGGCAAGCGAGGCGAGGATGTCAACGCCCTGCAAGCGGATGGGGTCTCCATCGGGCCGGCGGTGGCCTGTTGGAATGTAGCGTAGCGTCGCTAGCTATGCTCTGAAGGATGCTCCCCCCGTGCGACGGCGAAGAGAGAGAGAGAGAGAGAGAGAGAGATGTCGATCTGTCTGTCCGGCTGAGATTCGCTGGCCCTCCGCGTCGCGTTGGTGTGGTGCCTTCGCTGCGCTCCGCGTAATTCGTGGTGGCGCCCGCCCATGATTCCTGTTCGCCTGGAATGCGCCTGCATCGGTGTGTGCAGCCGCAGTTGGAATTCCATATATCCTGTCGAACCGTCCGATCAATCAGTCGAGTCTACCGCTGACGCCGCTGCAGTTGGACGGACCATATGCTACCACAGCACCGTTGAGTCTCTCCGGTCTCTCCTCTGATCGGATGGATGGTTATGGCCATGGCCCATCATGAGGTGCACAAGTCAAACGTCCAATGAGTTTAATCCATGTCGCATTTCCCCCGTTTTGTCTAGCTAGCAGTCTAGCACCAAGTTGGAGGGGTGGGGCTGACCCTCAACCTTTGGAGATAACACTTCGCCTCGCCGGTCGCTGAAGAGCGAAGGACGAACGTCGTAGACGCACAGGCGGGGCTATTCTTGGGCTGAATTGAAGACCTCTCTCTCGTGCGGGCAACTTGCGCCGCCGCCGCCCCAATGGGCCGCCGAATTCCCAGGGACCAAGTCCCCAGCCCAGCCCAAGATCCCTATATTCAACCCTAGCTTCCGCCCCTACCTTGCCCCGGACTACCCGGCCGCACCCGCGACGAGCGTTCGCGCCCTCCACGAGCGACCGCGCCGGCGCGCCCTCCCACGGCCCCACCCGTCCGCCCTCCGCCCTCCGCGTAAGGCAATCCCGCCTCCGCCCTCTCTCTCTGGCCTCCGGCGCCTCCGCACTAGCGCTCAGCTCCAGGGGCCCTTCGCGGCTTCGCCATCCCCTGCCGGCCAGGGCTGCTGCCGGGTGCGGGGTGCCGGCTACCAGCTGCCCCAAGCTCCAGCGGCCCGTGCTGCCCACTGCCTACTGCAGCACATCACAGCTCACGGTAAGATCGATGTTTATTTGTTCAAGAAGCTGGGTTGGAGGCCATGGCCGCCACACTGGGGGTTGGAGGCCGTGGCCGCCGTGCCGTGGTCCCATGGCGCGCAGGTGCCCAGAGACCTTCAAAGAATGCAGTTTCTGATTTTCTTTAATCTTTCAAAGCAGTTTCTGATTTTCTTGAATCTGTCAAAGCAGATGCTACTGCCATTTCCTTTACTGGTTCCAACCTGCTTTGTAGGTTGTAGTTCGTACGGGAACATAAGCAGAGGCGACCGCCATTTCCTACCTGCTTGGTGAGGATTGTGTGATGGATGGTTACGGAGAGGCGGATAATGTGGCCATGGAGGTGGAGGCCGAGGCCAGTTCGTGCAGGGGGCACTCCTCGCCTGTGCTTTCAGGGTCACCATCACAGAATTCTCATAGAAGCATGTCATCGTGGCGTCTGGGCCTCAAGAACAGCATCCAGACTAACTTTGGAGATGATTATGTCTTCCAAATTGCTTCTTGGTAAGAGGCCTGTGCTCCTTTGTCTTGTCATTTAGATTGCAATTTTTGTACTGTCAATAATGGATTAGGTAGGTTCACATGACCCATTGGGGCCCATTGAAGGTTGCAGATAGAATCCTACTTTACAGTTTGTGTATCATGCATGTTTATCTGATATATGAATTCCTCCCTGAATTGTATGGTTTTGACCAAAGACTATTGGTCCTGCTATTATTGAAATCCATGTTTTGCTGGGTTTCCAGCTTGACAGATAGTTTCATGAAGAGGAACACTCCATCACAAGCCCTCTTGACTAGAATCAACAAACTCAATTAACAACTAGGACCAGCTTCTAACGGGTCAGAACCAACAACCTGAAACAAAAGAGAACATGCGTTTTACCAAGTTTATGAAGAAGCATTTTAAGATTTTAAACCAACAACACAAAAGCAGGCCAGAAGCAAGCAATGCCAGTAAGCTTGCACATACATCACAGGTTTTCAAGGCCATTCCAAAGTCTTGTCAGCATCTCGTCTGCCTTCCAGTGCTCCTCCTTCCTCGACAGTTGACTCCAGTGCTGCAGCAAACCATAAGCCTTATAATCATCAATATAAACATTTAGATTGCATGGAGAACATTAAGTTGTATATAGATCTGATAGAAAAACACAAATCTGAACGCCCATTTGATTGATGGTCTCCAACATCCAACTCCATCCGATGGACACACCAGAAGCACAGGCACACAGTCGGATCTTAAAAAAAAAATCAGAGGCACAACCACATCATAGAGGATACAACCTGCTGCTACCTGCCACTAGCAACTGGCCCCAGTGCCGTGCATTGCCACCAGCGGCCGGCCCCAGTGCTGCATTGCCACTAGCGCCTGGCCCAGTGCTGCGCCGCAGCTCTCTGCAGCTCTGCTGCATCGCCATTTGCCAGGCACCGATCCAGTGTGCTTTGGGATCATGTCCCAGGCACCGATTCGTAGTTTATACCGCGTCGTCCCTGAACTGCGATCTGGAACAACAGTTCCAGGGACGCCGGACGCTGCTACAACCAATGATCCATTTGACTGGTTGGTTTAGTTTGACGACTGGGGTAGTCCATCATCTTTTCACTCCACACTTTTTTGTTTGGCTTGTGAAATGGAATGGGTTGATCCATCATCACTTCGTGCTCACAACTGACAAGCTAATAATTAGTGTAAGAATGAGGAATGGAGCCACACCACCAAATTTGAGGGATGGGCTCATGATGCACCACCTCATCTAGGATGAGGTGGTTTCTCAAACCAAACACCCTATTAATAGATAATACTCTGCCTCCTTACCATGCAGTCCATCCATCTTTGAGAAATTTTTTCCCTTAGAAATGCATATTTAAGAAATTGCAACTAATGTGATACGCCTCCCCAGAAACCAGTTTTAAAATGATACCCTGCTGTTTCCTGACTCTTCTATGTTCACATAGGACTTCATGGCGAATAAGAACTCCATCCAACATATGATGGCTAGGCATGAACGGTCTTTTATTAGCTCCAGTTATCTTTTCTTCCACTTTGGTCAATCACTCAATCTGGTAGTTAACACTTTGGTTATAATACACCACATTTGAACATTCAGTAGACAAATTGGACGTTGATGACCTATATGGCTATTGCTTGTAATCCTCTTCTATTTTTATCCATGTTTTGTATTGTATAATTGATATTATCTGTGCTTCTAGTACTGATGCTGATGCCTTTTTCCTTCTTCTTGGATATATCTGGTAACAAGCCAGGAGATCTCAAAGCTTGCAGTTTCCTTGTCAACAAATGCACTAAAGTTTTATTCTCCGGAAACTGGACAGTATCTAGGAGAATGTATAGGACACGAAGGAACAATCCATGAAATCTCCTTCTCAGCTCCATCGTCACCACAAGTAATCTGTTCCTGTTCTTCTGATGGAACTGTCAGAGCTTGGGATACAAGAAACTTTAAGCAGGTTGTTCTAATACTTTATGTTTGTTGAATATTCTTGTCAGCATTTCAGTTTTCCTTGTATGTGTGCATGGAGCATGGTTGCTTAATAAGACTACCACATCTACATATTTCACAAACAAAATGAAAAAGATAATCATATATTCATATTACCCTACAGGCTAGAGGCATAGAACATCTGAACACTGTGCCCAATGATTGTGTGTCCCTGAAATGGTTATGTTATTGTTCATGCTAATGGAAATTAGTCAATATTTCTGTTTTTGTTCTCTTATGTTCGTTTTTTTTCATGTTCCTGTTAACATAATAGCTATATTCTTGCTCACTTCATTTAGTCATTCGTTCTACGTTTAGATTAATATATGCTGCAGTGTGCACTTTATTGCTTCTGCTTATGCGTGCATATTGGAATACTACCTTACTGCTGCTTAAAACAGTTATAATGTCATGACTATTTCTTCTGTTCGCTTCGTAAATTCTACTACTTCAAGTTACTATTTTTGTTTTCATGCTTGATTTGGGTTGGCATTGATCCCAGTTGATGGAAAACTGAGTATATTTATCTGTAGTTTGTACCTATTTTTCTTTATACCGGGCAACTTGAAACTATCTTCCCGTTCATAAGGAAGAGAAAAATTAGAGAAGTAAGTGGAAGCTGACATAGTTTTGTTACAATTTATGGCCGTATCAGTTCTTCATTTCAATATATAAAATATTACTGTTGTTGAATATGATTTATATTTTTTTTATCTAATTAGCTACTGATCTAATGATATAGCACTATGCTACATGCGTCCTTGTTGTCAAGAGTTTTACCACTTAGCATGCATTTCATCGTTTGATATGCCATTAATGTTCAATGCGCTGTGCATGGCAAGCTTTTTTGTTTCTATTTTTTGTACCAGTAAGTATGTATGCTCGTCTAAAGTTCTGTATGGCAAGTTTCTCTTTTTAATGATTCAACCGTTCACCATCTGTAAATGTTACCCAGATATCTTTGCTAAGAGGGGGCGTGTCACAAGAAATGTTTACCTTCTCTTTTGGTGGTCCAAGTGGTAGCCTACTTGCTGCTGGCTCTAATGCCCAGGTAACCGAGTGGTCGAGTGGATATGTAATATTAGCTTAGGGTCTTGTATTGATCATGTACCTACATTGTTCATTTCATGTTTGGATCGGGACACATCTGGATAGTCCTAATGGAGGGTTGCAGGAGGATGGCCACTGGGCTGGCCTGCAGTTGGACGAGTAGTTGCCATGACTCTGCTGGCGGCCAATGCCCGATTGGTAACGGAGCTCTCCTGGCCGGAACCCTGCTAGCCAGTGGGCGTCCCATTTGGTGTAGAGGACAGTTGGTGGCGATTAGGGCAGCTCGGAGTGCACCTCAATGAACGTGGGAAGGGCCATTGCTTTTTGAGAATTGTGGACATGTGCTGGAAGCACTTGTTCAATCCACAAAGGACATTCAAGATGAGGGTATGATCATGAACAACTTCACCGAGATTGGCAAAGGCATAGGCCGTGCCCTTCATCTTTGGCTAGTAGTCCGAGTCTCCGAGATGGATAGGTTGCCTTGCACAAGATTGCGAAATTTGGCGACGAGGTGAAGGGCACGGTATCATGGTTACCTAGGAACTGCACTTGTTGTCGACCGATGCATTGCATGCTGGTGCGCCACTGTTGAGCATGATCTCCCTGAGCAGGGGGGACCGTGCCACACATCCACAAAAGGACAATGCAGTTCATGAGATGCTATGAGTTACATGTCGTTGTACTAGCCAACAGATGCACATTTGCAGGCTACAGTGGCCTGCCTCACGTCCAAGTACAACTGCCAACTTGCATTTGCGCTCCAAGTGATGGCGGGCAAGCACACGCTTCCTGGTAGTGGCTGTGGCATAAGCTGCAACATGGCAATGATCGTGTGGGTTTCACAATCTTTACCAGCTGCTGCATTGTGTTCGTGGACCACGGTGGCCTCAGTGTTGTCGTAGGGTTGGCGTCGGTCAGCCGGGGCAAGGCCATTGGGGTCTAGGTGTTGTGGTGGCATAGGAACTTCACATGTAATAGATCGATAATTTGAACCGATCAAGGGTTCATATATTGGCCTACGCAAGCTAAACCAATCTCCCATCAGGGAGGGAGACTTGGATGGCCTAAACTGGGATTAAGATAATTATGGAAGTAGCTCTTTTTTTCTTCATTTCCTATGATATCAATCATATCTTTAGTTTTCCTGAAGAGTTAATCACATGTTACAGATAGTTTCCGTTAAGATTGATGATCCCCTATGTATGAACACTCGCAATTAGTTTCTCTATTTTATCCCACTAAGTTATGTGGAGTTTGTCCTGAATTCTCTGTATGTATGATCCAAGTTAAGCATTTGGATTCTCTTACCAAGTAAGGCATTTTTGCTGTGGGAATCCCATACTCTCCAATCCCCAATGTTGCTAATCTTATATTATTCAAAAGTTATTATTCATCGTCGTAGTATATAACTTAAAGTCATTTGCTTCTGGTATCTTCAGCTTATAAACATTTCCAAGCACGCACACATGGTAGCTAGAATTATGCACGTTAGTTGGTTTGCGATATGCATCTTTTGGCATGGTGTTGTATTTTGGTTGATTTTTTAAAACTTTTTATTAATATATTGAATTGTAGGTTCTATTCTGGGATTGGAGAAGTTCAAAACAAATTGCATGCTTAGAGGAATCCCACATGGATGATGTGACACAAGTACGTATTATTCTTGTTGACCAAGTTTATTAGCATTTTTTTCTTCGAACAACTTGAAAAGAAATTCTCTCAAACCAAAGAACTGTATCATAGTATTTGTACTTGTATTTGATATTTGCTCCAGCATTAACTTATCTTTTTTAGAAAAAAAAAATCATGTGTCCTTGCAGTTTTCTTATTTTTATCTTTTTTTTGTAAACATTTAATGTCCTAAGATATACATTCTTGTAACATGCACAATCACACAATCTGCTTTTGCCCACTATACACTTCATCAATATGTTGTTATTATGTTATATCTAATTTTGCATTGACTATTTATACAAGGCGCATGGCTCTGGCAACTTCTGGGGTGTATGATTTATATTTTTTGTTCGACAGGTCAAATTTGCACCAGATCAACAAAGTAAACTCATTTCTGCGGCAGTTGATGGATTAATATGTGTTTTTGACACTGATGGTGATATTGACGAGGACGATCATCTGCTATCTGTATGCATATACTCGTTCTCTACTGTTGTATCTTAAATACTTTGTCATTTTTAACTTGTCAAAAAAGTTGAAGTGTTAAATACTTGTTAGTTAGTAGTGACCTATACCATAGAGCTTCGAGTAATATTCCTTGTGGTCCATCAATGTTATCATGCTGTTGAATTTTTATAGTAGTCCTGTGATCATTAAAAATTAATTCATAAACAACTTATACAACTTTTGTTAGCTGCTGTGCATTCTAGCTTGTTGGTTGGCAAGTAAACTTGTGCTAAATACTAATTCAGGTGTTATACAAGATTGTGCTTTTAGGTTATCTTTACTTATTCTTATTGTGAGTAGTTCTTATTGTGAGTAGTCACAATTCTAATCTGTATCATTTTCTGATGTTTGCTTTCTGATAATTGGCCTCCCATAGGTTATGAATGCGGAAACATCTGTTGCCAGAGTGGGTTTTTTTGGGAATACATATCGGAAGCTTTGGTGTTTAACTCATATTGAGACATTAAGGTAGCTTCTTTGTGCATAGTTACATTATTCCACCACTTCTACTACCACATATGGAGAGCTCCAGCTCTCAGCACCACGTCAGATCTGGAATTTTGGTGCTTGTTTCTTAATTAAAACACAAGTTTCTAGTTTGGATGTCGTTTTTTCAAACTGAGCTGTAGCCTGGTGGTAAGAGTGCCTGCTATGTCCTCACCAAACTGGGCTTTGAACCCTGGTGTCACACCTTTCTTATTTTCTGGCCCTAGCTCCACGAACTATTGGTAAAAACATTTGTTTGAGCTTTCTACTAATTGCCTTTGATAGTCATGACTCATGATTGCCTGTATTAGGCTTAGCCTGCATTAGGCCTTATGCTCATAGTTCAAAAAGGCGGCGCCTTAGGCGCGACTAGGCGCTAGTCGGAGGGTGTCCGCCTGGCCTATGGGGGTAGGCGGACCCCTAGGCGGCGGCGGCTCGTCGGCGACGCCAGTGGGGGTGGAGTGCCTGGCAGACGTCGCCGGTGGGGAGGAGCTGCGGGCGGCGGAGGGCGCTCGCGTGGGTGGCGGAGGGCGCGGGCGCCGGCGGGGTGGGAGGAGGAGGCAGGGAACGGGGGAGAGGATAAGGTGGGAGGTGGGCTGTTGAATAGTTGGGCAGCTTGACTCAAGGCCCACTGGTCCCTTGTTTTTCTTTTCTTTTAGAGGTATTTATGATGTATATGACAAGGTATATGTCCGTATATTGCACCGCCTAGAGAGTGCATAGCGCCTTTTTGAACTTTGCTTATGCTTCACAACCTAAGCCAGCATAAATATATGCAGTGCCTTCGTGTTTGGTTGTCCTGCATAGGAAAGCCATGTCTGATAAAATTTGTTTGTTTATTTTCATTTTATTATTGCATATAGTCACCTTAAATGTTCTGTTACAGGTCATGTTTCTAGTAATGGTAACTGTGTAAATATTTTATCTTTTTTATGCCCTTCGGCTTATGCAAATTTGCATTGTCTAATACGGAAAGAACTGGCGTACTAGTTAATGCTGCATTGGCCTGCACTGTGCAAGCCTGCATAAGACCACCTTCAGCGGTGCAAGGCAGTACGTGACTGATTGGGCCCCGCGCCAACCTCACCGCCAGGTGTTTGTTAGCCGATCCCTCCCTCCCTCCCTCACCGGTGCCGAGCACGGCGACGCCACGCTGACGGGCGTTCAAGCCTCGTCCGCCTATCTCCCATTCCTACTCCCTACGAAGCAGGGCAGGCTCCAACTGCACAAACTTGAATACATGCTAATGCTGGCAACCAATCAGACATTTAGAAATTCAAATAATCCAATTATGAGAGCTTGGACATTGGACATTTACGCTGTTTTCCTTACATTCATGCAGCATATGGGACTGGAATGACGGGGCTAGAGAGTTGAATATAGAAGATGCTCGATCCTTGGCCACTGATAGGTGGAACCTTGACCATGTGAGTATCTGTTAGGATCAGTAATGCTTGTATTTGTTTTTGTACATCTATGATATTTGGCCTCGCATGGAGCTTTGATTTATGTTGATGGATGGTTTCATATTTATTACTCTTTCTCAAAATCTAGGGACCTTTGAGTTTGTCTTAAGTCAATATTGTATGTTTGACCAAATTTATGGAGAAGGATTTTAACATCTACCACGTTGAAAGAGTAAAATGTGAATGGTGCTCGTTGGAGATCATAAATATTTTTGTTCTTTTTTATAAACTGGTCAAACTTAGGTTAGTTTGACTTATGACAAACTCAAAAGTTCTTATTTTTTTTGGGTCAGATGGAGTATTATAAAGGCATTTCTGGTAATTAAATAAATACTATATTTTGAGATATAAGCCCCCCCTGCTTTATTTCAATTGAAACAAAGCCAACGGATCCAGTTAGGTACAGTATATTTGAAAGCGTGCCTACCACCACTAAGTTCAAGTTATATAAACTAAAGTAGCAGCAAGACTAATGCTCCCATCATTGATGCTCTCCTACTCAGAATTCCTCAGATCTACCCAGGAAAGGGATGCTACTCGGGTTGCTGCATTTGCCACGTCTGAACATCTTCCTAGCTCTTGTCTCCTCGACGTTGATTGTCATCCAATCCTGATTGGTTGTTTCATCAACTCGTCCAATATTCTTATGATATCCACCCTTGGTAGATCTTTCTGTCTGTTTTCACATCTTATCATCATTTTCACCTCAGCTCATTGCACCCTCCTCACATCCGACCGCATTCTCCTTGAAAACAAAGAGTATTTCGAGTTTTCTTAAGCTCCATAAAATATCTGCATAACAGACAGTTCTTGTAGCGTGTTTCCTTATTAGAATTCCACCATGTGGCAACCAAAATCAGAGCCGATCTGTATATCTAGAATATGAGAGATTATATTTCAAACATCAACGGCAACAGTTGAACTGTTACACATTTTCCTCTACACAAGAAAGAACCTGTCTTAGCTGGAATGCTGGACTATGCACAAGAGTAATTCCTCTGAAGCTCGCTACTGCATACAAGGACTGAATAGAATAAGTACCCTTGGAATTTAAGTTCCATATAACTGAATCACGCTCATCGGTAAACTGATGGACTCATCAATTTCCATCAATTCTGAAGGTAAATTTCAAATTGACATGCAATATTAATACCTTTCTCATGGACAATATTATAAAGCTGCTAGAAGTGAATGGCTAGGCTTGATGAGTCAATTATACAGTTCTCCAAGGATCTTATTCTTTCCCTCGTCTCCAACGACTTTCCATCTTATCCCCCGCCCCCGCCCCCCCCCCCCCCCCCCCCCCCAAGAAAAGGAAAACATGCTGCTACATTATAGACGTCACTTTAACAATCCATCAAAACAAATACATGGTCTTAAAATGGCCAAAAAGACTGGTGTGGTACTGCATAGGATACATATGCCCCCTAAAAACTCATGATGAGGAAAAGGGGGTCATTCATGAATGAATGATTTAACACTTTCAACAGCAAGAACTAACAATGTGGCTATTGGCTAAAAGGCATAAATAATGAACCAAGTGTCAAATAGGTAAGAATCTTTTTTTTTTTCAAGGCCATGAAAGGAAGCCAATGAATTTCCAAGGCCACATGAGAAATTCCCCTACTTAGTTGATTCTTGAGATACGAGTATGGTTGTACTTCTCTAGTAATTGTTATTAACCTTTAGATATCTGTTCCTGGGATGACGCTTGTCTAGGGAAACTTACTTGAGCCGTTTTATTCTTGCAGAGTCAATTCTTGTTTCTGTTTATTTTCATATAATCCATCGAAGTACTGGTTTGTTTCACTTTTTCCATGGTTGCCTTGAGCCCTATTTCCAAGGGCATAGTTAGCACCGAGGAAAATCCATATTATTTGTATGTTTACTTTCGAACATAGTATCTACTCTTTTCTTCCCCACCTTCTATTGTTTCTTTTATATTTGGTACGTTTTCTCAATTTCTACTGCTCTTTCTTTTCCTATGGCAGGTTGACTATTTCGTTGATTGTCACTATTCTATGCCTGATGACCGGCTATGGTTGATTGGCGGCACAACTGCAGGGACGTTAGGTTATTTCCCTGTAAGAAATGATCATGCAGGAGCAATAGGTTCAGCTGAAGCAATCCTTGAAGGAGGCCATACAGGAGTTGTTAGGTCCGTGTATCCCTCTACAGGAATCCATGAGAGCCTTGGGCAAAGCAGGGGCATCTTTGGATGGACAGGAGGCGAAGATGGTCGTTTGTGCTGCTGGCGCTCTGACGAAATTGCAGAGATAAACAAATCCTGGATCTCTAGTTCGCTAGTGTGGAAGCAGCAAAAGAAAACCAAAAATCGGCACCAGCCCTACTAGCCGCTATGGATACCGTTTGGAACCTTTGGGACCGACAAGGGAAAGCCCTGTATGTGCTGTGAGCATGTTTATTTTCTTTTGAATTCTAGGTCGTGATGAAACATATGAGTATCCCCTCATTGTGGGTGCAGTTTTGACGTTGCTTATTGTTTGAGAATGCTACCCTAGTTCAGCAACTGACTATCAATCTAGTAGCAAAGATCATGAAAATTGAGTGCTAAGTTTCCGTACTCGGAATTTACCCTGAATTGAGCAGACGATGACGTTTCATTTGGACCCGCTCAGCATGACATTGGTTCCTGGACTTGTTGGCAAGGCAACAGTTTTGCTATGGCCCTATCTACCGAGGGCTTGGTGTCTAGTTGCATGTCAAGTTCAGAAATGCCCCGTCCAATGATTTTGATAGATAAGCTCAAGCGAACGGAGGTATAAACCAAAGGAAACCGCCAATCCTGGGAAGAGAACAAAGCAGAGGAAAACTAGACGAAAACAACCCCTATACTTTTTTCACAAAAAAAAAACCCCCTATACCAGGAGTTGGGCCTTTTTGGAAGTTGCTCTTAGCCCATATTAGTGCTCCTATGTGGCATCTAAGACCTTTTTTCATCCTCTGGTCTTACTTAAAAAATTATGTAAAATATCACTTCTTTGCTTTATCAATAAAATTTCTTCGAGAATGATTTAAATTTAAGGACTATGTTTGCACAAATTTTTTAAATAAAACGAGCGTCTAAACTTAAAGTCAAAAAATCAAACGATTTTATCATTTGAAATGGACGGAGTATGTATGTACTATCAGACACCCTCGTAGAGGAGACAGGAGTAAATAACATAACATGCACCGACGTGATCATCTCAGGAGCACACCGGACGGAATCTCTCGGGTGCCAGACTGCCAGTACGTGCACGAATACGTACGCTAGCTGTAGCTGTGAGATTCATGATAAGATAACGGCATATATTCGATCGACATATAGGCTCTAACTAGGCCGGCTCCATAGATTTCATCTGCGTCCCTGCCGTTTGTTTGTTCGGCGTACATGGCTGGTTGGTTTCACTTTCATTTGCAGTTGCACCCCGAAACCAACGGTTGTGCTTTGCGCTGGGCTGGGCCGTCGGATTCCCACGCTTTGGCTAATCAAGCGGGGGTGCTGGGTGCGTATCGTATCCTTTATCGCGACCGGGGTTCGCCGCGTAAACTCGAACGAGTTTTGAAGGTTCCTTCCGATCCAGATTCCAGAAGCTAGTAGTAGCAGCACCTGTCATGTTGGAACGTCAGCACGGCCACAATCCTGCCGGAGGGCCGACCGGCCGAGTGCTACTGCTGGGCGCTCAGATTCTTGGAGGTTTCTATCGCGAGGCAGCACAGCACCAGAGAGATCCGAGTCCGCGTGCTCTCGGATGTTTGGAAGAGTAAGCCTAATAATACAGGCTGTGTTCGGTGAAGCTGAAGTGCTGTAGATAAGCGCTGAAGTGCTGTAGAAGTGCTGAAATCTTGTGAGAAAAAAATACTGCTGAAGTGCTGAAAAATAAGCGCTTATACGTTTCACCGAACGCAGCCACAATCGGCTTACTGACTGTAAAGTTTTTTTATATATAGATATACTTATCTCTTTTATAAAGTTTTTTTTATAAAATGCACCAACGGTCTCTAAACTTGTGCCGCTGTGTCATTCCGGTCCCTAAACTCTCAAATCGATCGTTTAGGTCCTTAAACTTATCCATTTCTGTCATCTCAGTCCCTAAACTTGTTCGGCTGTGTCATTCCGGTCCCTAAACTTGCAAATCATCCGTTTAGGTCCTCAAACTTGTTCACTTGTGTCATCCTAGTCACTAAACTCGTTCGGCTGTGTCATCTGAATCCAAACAGGACGATTTAAAAACATGATATAAAAAATAATTCATAACTTTTTCATATGAACTCGAATAAAGACAAACTTTATATCAAAATTGTAGCTCTCGATGCAATCTACAACTTTGTAGTTGAAAAGTTTTTGAATTAAAACTGTTTAGTGTCCCAAAATATTTTTGTATGTTTATAGATTTTGAAATTTGAAATTTAAAATTATCAAACAAACTTGGATATTGATATGGCCTATATAAAAGTTGTAGATCGCGTTGAGCGCTATAATTTTTATATAAAGTTTGTCTTCATTCGAGTTCATATGAAAAAGTTATGAATTATTTTTTGATATTAAGTTTTTAGATCGCGCTGTATATCCAAACTAGCTGTTAAGATTATAACCTGCCCCCCCCCCCCCCCCACCCCCTCCCTCTTCTCTCTTTTTTCCTTCATCTCAGTATTTAATCGACTTGCCGTCTCTTATTATACACGCTCGCTCTTAAGACGGGTCGGACGTCGGGGTCGCGGTCGACTAGGCCTGCATGGCTGCATGTTTTAATTGTATACTTCCAGAACCCTTCACCGCTGATGATTAGCAATAGCTGCAGCTAGCCGCGCCGGACGATCGAGGGGGGAGACATCAATCCATCGTCGCAATATAAGTCCAACTGAAACAGACGTCGGCGTACCGGAGCACCGTGGCAGCAGTGTTTTCCCGGAATTTCTTGATTGATTGGCATGATGCGATTGCTCACGCGTGCGTGCAGCCCATGCCCATGTGAGCAGCCCTCTTTTCATGCGACCGGACACGCGAGTTGTTCGCGCATTCCGCTCGTCCCGGCCGTTCGATGTTAATTTGGGCCCGATATTGCTGCCCAACTGGCAAAAAGTTTGAATGACCACACGCACCGGCCGGTCGCTAGTGTGCAGGTGTAACGAACTTCCAGCGGTGACCAACGGTCTAGATCATGAAAGGTTGTAGCAGCAGCATGGCTAGCTGGATGGTGCCATAAAGGACTGATGATTTTTTTTTTTCCATTTGGCTCCGTTTATTAGTGTTCGTTCTTTTTTAATGACCACACACACCAGGGCTGCTCCCACGGATGAGATGTCTCTATTCACTTCAAATTTATCATACAAACAGATATAAAGCTCTATTCACATTTAGAAAAGTGCATCGAATGGCCCACCGATGCAAACCAAAGCTCTGTTCATATTCATAAAGTAACTGAAAGTGAAGCATTCAAAAATAATATAGCTTTGTTCACTAAAAGATAATTGTTCTCACAATCAAAAATAGCTTTGTTCATTTACCTATTTAGCAAGTTTCATGAAAAAGGAACTTCCTAACAAACTTCATGGCAGTAACAACTCGTTCCTCCTTTTCTGCATTGGTCATTGAACTTGTATCTTGTGTGATGAATTTGTTATAAAGCTTCATCATCTTTGATTCTTTCTCAAGCTTCTTTCCCTCTTTACCTTTGGTCTCTTGTGCTGTAAGGTGGGCCAGTTTTGTGGTCTCAAGCTTCTCAGATGATAGCTTATGCTGCACTTCCAATATTTTCATGCGGTTAGCCACAAAGCCACGAGTTGAGAGATTACCATGGAGC